>CM076570.1:588615645-589001255 GCA_034641835.2 Pinus albicaulis
AAAACATTAAATACTTGATTGATTTTTCTTATATCGCAAGACAAATCCGAGCTAGATCAAAGTGAGACAGTCAGGAGAGTGCCAAGGTTTCTCAATGTGAGGAATAGCATTGTATTGTTTCATGATCTTGAGAATATGAAATATAGATATAGAGGGGTTTTGAGAAGTTTCTTTCCCAAGATACATCTTATGTTGTGCGATTTATTTTCTCTTTATCTTACTTGTTATGTGATTGTCCGGTTATGTTTTTTTTCCAAAAAATTGTATAAGGATTAAATATTTTGTTTTGGTACATTACAAGATAGGATTGAATCATGTGGATAAATTTTCTACATGATATCAGAGTGCTAGGAATCACAATAGAATAGAAGAAATTGAGTTTTCTTTGAACAAGATCAAATTTGCAGATTTATTCTTCAGGATCCTGCAATAGATCAAGATGTCTTTTAATGGCTTGAGACTCGAATATTCTCTTACGGGAAATTCAAATTACATAGCATGGAAGGACAAGATGGAAGCAATGCTCGAGGACAACAGACTGAAGGAATTCATAGAAAATTATATTCCTCAGCCCACAAAAATAGATGCTCAACTTCTTGATGCATGGTAGAAGAAGGTAGCAAAGCTGAGAAGGATATTGTTAGAGAGAGTTCGAGATCATATTGTCTAGAGTCTCCATGGGAAGGTGACTCCATATGATATTTGAAATTCCTTAACAAATCTATTTCAAAATAAAAACAACCATAGGAAGTTGGCACTGAAGGAAAAGTTTCAAAAGATCAAGATGAAGGAGGGTGAGACGATACCAAAATACTTGAAGAAATTCACTCAATGTCGAGATGAGCTTTGAAGTGTTGGTGTGACAGTAGCCTAGGATTATTTGGTGAGATTAGCTCTTCTAGGCCTTGCCACGAACTAGCATAGTTATTGGGACTCTGTGAATGGGATGGAGAAGCTACCAGACTGGGAGTGTTTGTGGTCTGACTTGGTAATAGAAGAGATAAGGTGGAGCAATAGAGATGGGACCTCTGACATAGACAAATAAGACTATTTGGAATTAGTTATAAAAGACAAGAAAGCGGAAGGGAAGAATTCTCAAGGCAAAGAGGGAAAGAGAGACTTGTCCAAGCTTAAGTGTTTTCACTATCACGAGGAAAAACACTATGCCTCGAATTTCCCATAGAAGAAGGTAAGAAAGGAGTCTTCAATTGCAGCATGTGAAGCGCTAGATTCACAGTTCAAGATTGGTTTTAATCTCATTTCATGGATTTCCAACACTGCAATGGGATGCATGTGGTATCCAGACAACATTGTCTCATTCCATATGACATGGAATAGAGATATCTTTAGTGTCTTGGAGGAGAAGGATCTCCAACGGAACATAGAGTTTAGAGATGATGAGAGGTACAACGTGACTGGCCTAGGTATAGCTACCTTTCATAGGGAGTTTGGCTCCCCTCTTAGACTGATGGATATTGTGTATGTTCCAGGACTAAAGAAGAATCTTGTCTCCATAGAAGTATTGGAATTTGGAAGACCATGGTTATGATGTGATGTTTAGAAAAAGAAAGTCTTTCCTTCGACACATTGCAATGAGATGGGTGAAACAAATTGGTTTAAGAGTCAAAGACCTATATGCTCTCGAGGTCGAATATGCATGCAAAGCTTTGAGGAGAAAAGTAGATGTTAGAGACTTGGTGGTTGAGAGGGAGCACAAATTACCTCTCAACATGCAACCTCAGAAGCAGTCTCAAAAGGATTTGGAGTAGCCACAATTGGAGAAGCAAAGAGAGACCGAGTGGAGGCGTCCACTTAATAAGAGACCTCTATTAGGGTGAAATTTTGTGCCAAATGGGTAGAGGGAGAAAATGAAACCATACCTCCAGGTGAGAGGTGGGGTGATGTGTAAACATACGATGAGAAGAAATTTGGGCAGGATCCATTGAGATGCCTTGTCTCATGGATCAGAATTGGCTATGAGGAGCCCACAGTACATAGTAGCAGGAACGATTCATAGGATTGATATAGTCAGATGTTACGAAGACAACAATAAGAGTGATTGATGTTAGATGTTGGAGCGGAGATCAGAGTTAGTAGCAGTGTAGAAGGAACATATGTAGAGTCAACAACATTACAGAGTTTCTAGTAGATAATGCAGTAACTAGCAAAAATCATAGACTCTAATGAAAGAAGTGTTGATCATGTTAACCCTCAATTAATTTTTTGACAAGCAAGCAAGGGATTAAATTTGTCTTTGAGCTTTCAAGGAGTGTATTTCCTCTAATGACACATCATCCCTACAAGCCTCCTTGTGCCTTGCCCTTTGATAAATCCCCCCTGTTGTTCTCATTATAAAGCCTCCCTGTTCATGAAGAAAATGCCCAAGAAGCCTCCCTTTTCATAGTTTCTCATTCCCTTTAAACCTCTATTTCTTCACCTTATTCCCCATCGTAACCTCACAAATACCCTTTGTTTGGTTGAAACCCCCTTATTCTCTCTATCGTTCCCCTCTTTAGCCTTTAAAACCCTCTTTTTCGGCTAAAAAAACCCACCTTGCTTCATTTATCAGGCGTAGCCCCTTTCGGCCCAGCTCTAACCACTTCCCCACCATGTAACTGAGCACCGGAACCAAGCATCTAAGCTCCGGGCGCTTATCGCAATCGGAAGAGCGGGTGAACGCTTTCCCTTTGTCACTCTGAAATCTCCGATGCGATTAAATTCCTCCTTTGTGTTCCTGCTGCAATACTAGCCGTGGATCTGTATAGATCTGACGGCTCAGCGTTAATCAAACTTGTTCCATCACACCACCGCTCCAATTGCAATCAAAACTTTTTGTTGTGTCGCCCTTCCGTTTCCTCCGATTGCGATTCCCCGATTTGATCTGAGCTGTTGATCTCTTGCGATCCAATGGTCCGGATCTCATCGCTCGTCACTCTGTCACCCCTCTCTATCTCCTTCTGATTGAATGTGGGCCATTGATCTGGTCCCATATCTGAGAGTCAGCGCTCAATCGCGCATCGCTCCAAATCGCAATTGAAAGTTCTCAAATGTATCCCCTAATTGCGATCCCTCGATTGAATTGGAGCCATCCATCCTGAGAGATCCAACGGCCCAGATTTAATCGCTACCCACTCATTTCACCTGCCTTTCTCCCTGCTGATGTAATTTTTTCCATCAATCTTGTTCCAGATCGGACGGCTGGTGCTCAATCGCACCATCGCCAATTGGAAGATCTTGAAGGTGTTACCCTCCGCCTCCCTTCGATGCGATTGGATCTCCACCGTCCATTGACCCGGATCTATGGTCTACATTGTGTCACGCATTTCACCATTTTCTTCATCGGATTTCCCTATTAACCCCATTCGGATGATCCCAACCATCTATCTCCTCTTGAGATCTGACGGCTCACAGTAAATCACCCTCCACCCTCAACTCGGTCCCACACCATGGTCCCCATTTCATTCATTTCCTATGTTATTTTGTGTATTCGCCCGAAACTTTAAATCCTTGGGCTTTACACTAATTATTATTTATCCGCCTAAACTTAGCATCTCCATTCATCTTTCCCGATCGTCCATATTCATCTTCCCACCTAATCAGACGATTCACGACCCCTTCTGCCCCAAATCTTCATCGGTTCACCGCTTCCACCATTTCCACCACCGCTTCATAGGTCTTCACAGCATCGCTTTCACCATCCCTTGGTTTTTATAATAAGTTTAGTTCATTATGCAGGATTTCAAAGAGAGGCCTTGGCGACTGATACCAATATATCAACAAAGAGGATTAAAGGGGGTTTAAGCCTGGTATTGAATAATTAAAGATTAACCCCACATTCAAAGGAAGAAAGCACAGTTTGAAGACCCAAAGAACTAATGAAACAGCCACATCTATGTTTGATATTAGCAGAGTACTTTATCTCTAGAAGGTACACCTTCAAACAATATTCTCCATGCCTCCTCAAGCCCAGAAACAGTTAATTACATTGACAGAAGCTTCTTAAGAACTGTCAGAGCAGTAGTAATGGAATCATGGAGGCCTGCAGACTTTCCATCCCTATCATTTATTCCAGAAGGCTAGCGCAAAGTTCCAGGCAGCCAGAAGGACTTCAAGAAGACATCCGAGGTCAATCTCGACCTGACAGAAATCTCTGGACCAGACTACAGAGTACAGCACAAGGTTATTGAGCAGTGTGGGCGTGAACACTTCCCCCATTCTATTTTAATGAATCAAAATAAATGAAACAACTACTCCCGCTATCACTCATTGTTGTGACTGGGTTTTTCTCCTATAAAAACCCCCAAGAACAGAGGAGATAACATTCCAGATTTTCAAAAAATTATGCAGTAAGAGAATTTTGTATGCATTTTTGTCGAACTTTTATATGAATGCACAGAGCTCATTGGGTTTCAGTGAGGAGGAGTTCCATCTATAATGAGGATTCTGGTCTTTGGTGTCTCACAATTTGTAACTTCTCCCTTTATGTGTTAGTTTAATTGTTCATTTCGTTTCATCCGCCTTTCTTGTATCATGTTCTGGAATGCGAGTGGCTCACTGGTTTTTTGTATGGAATTATCCTAGTTGATACCCATGCTTGAACTAGTCAAGCTCTTTAAATATGGCTTAGGCATGATATACTGTTTCATGTTCAACTTCAACCATATTTCTGCTATATTAGCTTCTTTGGGAGGTTATTATTAAAACACTATTTTCATGTATGGATTCTTAAATTGGTAAGCCCAATACATGTTGATATTGTGTATCTCGATATCATCTCAATGATAGTTAGTATTATCTCAATCTTTCATACGCACTAATCACCTTCTGATTATTTATTTCTGTGAGGTATTTTTGAACCGACCCTCTTTACAGTTAGATGCCTTTGAATTGTCTAATGAATTTGTGTTAGAGTTCCACACCTTGCCTCTGCAGTATTGCTTTCCCTGCATCCATTTTCTGAAGGTTTTGGTCCCATTCAAGTTAACCTCCCTGTTTACAGGAGATAGCATGAGAGCCTTTTGTTGATAACTCCCCATGTTATATCACATGCTCCTTGCTATATAAGATGTCCTAGGCACTGGTCTTTCACAACTCAAGGCTGTCTCTAGGAACCACAACATCTTAATGGTGTCGTTGCTGGGGATTCGAAGTTGAGAAAATTTAAATCCCTAGGACTCGAAAAAACCTTATTCATTCTCCAAATAGGTGAGCATGGAGAGTTGAGAGTTGTAGATCCCTCACCTTGGCAACTCCACATTCATTTATTAGAAAAATTTACTTGCAGTCTTGGCTCCTCGTAAGCCACACTTGAGGTCAGATATGTCTCAGCCAAAGACACCTTCTGTGTCTGACCCAGAGAAGATCATACATAGAAGAATTTGGAAGGAAAGGCAATCAGTCCATACTGAGATTTCTGAATCCTCTTTAGAATACTTCCCGTCATCCTCCTCTCGACTTGCACAAGTGCGAGGTCCCGAATCCACTGTGGGAGATACTGACTACTACTCAGATAGTCCGCCACGGGGAGGGGCCCAAATTAAAGACTACCTTCACCCTACCCCTGAGGTCGAAGAGGTCAAAGAAGTCACCGAAATATTTTCTATTAACAGCCCATTGTTTCCGTCAACCCCTCAAGCTACTGTCCAATAAATTCCTATTGTCATTCATAGTCCACTTCCTCCTCCTCCTCCTCCTCCTTTTACGCATCAAACTCTTGCACTACCTCCTCCTCCTCCAATGGCCAATGTCCCTGGCTTCTTGCTAAATAAATATGCCCCCCTAGCATTAACTCAAGTGTTGAATGATATGCCACAGGATTATCTGAAGATTTTATGCCAATTCAATGGGGAAAATGAGATTGAAGCTCAAAAACATCTTGAAGTCTTCTACTCTTTTGCAGAGAACTTTAATGTGGAACACTTAGATGTAGTCTTGAGACTGTTTGTGCAATCTCTTGATGGTGAAGCTAGAAAGTGGTTTAAGACATTAGGAGACCGTTCCATAACCACTTGGGAGGGAATGGAAAATAATTTTCTCAGAAAATGGGGAGAGAATAAAGATCATGGGCACTGTCTTACTGAGTTTAACACACTCAAGAAAGGACATAATGAAGGGGTGTCAGAATTTATCAAGAGATTTAATAAGTTGTATTTAAGCCTTCCGGTTGATATGAAACCTCATCAAACTGCTGCCAAAGTTGTCTTCGTAGCAGCTTTTGACTTAGAATTTGGCTTCTCTCTGAGAGAAAGAAAACTTGCCACCCTCGATGATGCTCAGACAGATGTGCTAGATTTGGAGGCAAATTTCACCTCCACTGGTAAATCAAAGGGAAAGCCAGACTAAGATACTAGAGGGAAAGGTAAGGATGAGGTGTCCACTTCTAGCCAATATAGAGACTCAGCTAATAAAAAAATGGAAGAAATGAATAAAATGATTAAGAAACTTACTAATAAGGTGGTAAAACTCGAACTGGAGGCCAAGAATTTGACCTCCAAGAATTTCTAGAATGCTCCAAACAGAGGTTACAATCTTCAGTATAGGAAACCACCTCTGCAATTATTACAAAGGGAACAGAAGGAGCAACAAGATCAGGTACCACACCGTCTGAACTTGGAAGGTTCGGTAGAGGATCCCACCGAACAAACCACTTACAAGCAAGAGGGAACATACCTTGATTTTTCAAATAATGATGAAGTAGAATCTCCCCTGCAAGGAAGTGATGGAATTGAGACCTCATTACAAGAAGAAGAGAAGGCTAGAAGCACAGAAGACCCAGATATTGATTACTATTGTAAGCAATTTGTTTATTTCATGCAAGCACAGTTCAATATAAAATATGATCTCAGGTCTTCAAGGAAAAGGACTCGCACTCAAGATCAAGAAGAAGAGCCAGCCCAGAAGGAGTCAACCATGAAAAAATTCCCAGACAAAGGTAAGAGGCCTCTAAACAAAACTTTGCATTCTGATGATCAAATTCCTTCCTCTTCAAAAGTAGTCATTCCCCCTAATACCAAGTCTGAGTCAAAAGAATCCAAACCCTTGGCCGAAAATAAAGAGTCAAAAGAGGTTGTAACAGAAAAGTCCCCTCTTGCCTTTAGTCTACAAAAGGAGCTTGAGAAGATCAAAATCCAAGTCCCCTTGACTGAATTATTAAAGCAACCAGCCTACTAGCCCTAGGTCTCCTCTTTCATGCTCCCTCCAGAAGCAGCACATATTCCAGATAGTCTAAACCTTCAAGAAGAAAGACCTATGGTTGTATTTGGCCCACATGTCGAGGAATTAGATGCTTCTACTCCTCCTTTCTATGTGTCTCTAGTGATTCATGACCTGCTGTTACATAATTGTATGTTAGAATCTGGAGCTTCCCATAATATATTACCTTTGTCATTCATGGAACAACTAGGATTACAAGTCACCCGTCCATACAAGGACCTGTATTCATTTGATTCCAAAAGAGTTAAATTCTTGGGGATGATCAAGGATTTGGTGGTCAATTTGGCCCAAATCCCAGCAAAAAGTGTGGTAATGGACATCGTGGTGGCTGATATCCCAGCTCGTTTTGGCATGTTGCTGTCAAGGTCCCGGGGGACAAAAATTGGTGGGTCAATCAAGTTGGAATTAGCATATGCTACTATCCCGGTTTTTGGTGGCCAAGAGAGGAGGTTGTACAGAGAAACCAGATTTGTCAAGATGGTTACTAAGGCTGATAACTTGGTTAATTCACCAGTCTAAAGTAAAGAAGGTGATTTCTCATGTTTAATGCTGGAGGAAGACCAGGATTATGCTCAAGAACCATCATTTTGCCCGATCAAGACTGAGCAACCCTCAGGGAGCCATGAAGTAGGAATCTGAACACTTCACTTTGATGGAGAAAACTCCAAAGAAGGTAATGGGGCTGGGGTATTATTGATTTCTCCTACCGGCCAATGGGTCCCACTATATTTCAAGCTAGAATATGAAGCCACTAATAATGTGGCTGAGTATGAAGCACTTATATTAGGATTACAGACAGCCAGGAGTATGAACATACAGAGTTTGAAGGTTTCGCGAGATTCAGAACTGGTGGTTAGACAAGTGAAGAATCAGTGCCAAACCAATCATCCTAGGCTAAGGGCTTATAGGAATGAAGTGTGGGACCTGGTGGAGAATTTTTTCTTGGCACTTAATATTCAGTTCATGCCCCAGGAGCAGAATAGGATGGCAGACTCTCTAGCAGTGGCTGCCAGTACCTTCCGTCCACCTCAAAAACCTCTCTTAAGATATGAAATCGAGGTACGTTATCGGCCATCAATCCCAGACAACATCAAGCACTGGCAGGTTTTTTAGGATGAAGAGCAAGTGAAAATATTTATGGAAATAATCAGAGAATTCTCAAATATGTAGATTGATGCTTGTGAGGAAGAAGAGGCTGAAGATATTTCAGAAAACAGATGGGAGGAAAGAATGGCAGGTCACAAAGTGTTGCAATTGAAGGGAAACATTATACCCAGAGAGCTGGTGCCTCTAGAAATATTGTTTGACAAGAATGATGTCCCACTGCAGCCAAACAGAGTCACAGAAGAAAACCAGGTAGAAGACCTTAACCTTGGTACTGATGCTGACCCTAAAATTGTGAAATTATCCAATAAGGTCCCAGAAGAATATAATGAGCTATACCTGAAACTATTTCAATCTTACAAAGACGTGTTTGCATGGTCCTATCAGGACCTAAAAACTTTTGATATTAGCATCATGCAGCAAAAAATTTCCCTGAAGGAAGATGAGAAACCACACAAGCAGAAGCTTAGACAAATAAATCCCCTGCTGCTTCCCTCTATTGAGAAAGAAATTAAGAAACTGTTGAAGGGAAAAATAATTGTGCCATTAAGGTACTCCGAATGGGTGGCAAACCTAGTCCCTGTCCGAAAGAAGAATGGAGAAATAAGGCTATGTGTTGATTTCCTAAATTTGAACCGAGCATCCTTAAAGGATAATTATCCACTGCCCAAGATGGATCACATCCTGCAGAAAGTGGTAGGAGCCTCTCAGATGTCAATGATGGATGTATTCTCTAGTTATAATCAAGTGGCTGTACTTCCAAAAGATCAAAAGAAGACTGCTTTCACCACACCATGGGGTACATTTATGTATGCCAGGATGCCTTTTGGGTTGATCAACGCAGGGGCCACTTTTTAGAGGGCCATGGACATTGCTTTTGTTGGGGAGCAAGATAAGTTTGTGGTGGTCTACCTCGATGATATCACTATGTTTTCAAAGGATGATACTGAGCACATTGAGCATTTGCGTAGAACTTTTGAGAAATGCAAAAGGTATGGTCTCAGCTGGAGGGCTACTGCTCACAAAATCCTGAAGGCAGGTTTCTACTGCCCTAAACTCTTTGGAGATGTATTCGCCTGGGTCATAGCTTGTGAGAAATGCCAAATATTTGTTGAGAGACAGAAGTTGGCACCTCTGCCCATGATCCTTGTTCACATGGATGAACCATTCTAGCAATGGGGAATCAACTTTATTGGTGAAATACATCCTCCATCGAGTGGTCATCATAAGTGGATATTAACTGCCACAGATTATTTCACAAAATGGGTGGAAGTTATACCTGCGAGGAATGCAACAGATGTTGTGATAATAAAATTCATGGAAGAAAACATCATATCCAGGTTTGGCTGCCCTGCCAAGATAGAGACCGACAATGCCCAGGCTTTCAAGTATGCAAAATTTGTGAGCTTCTGCCAGCAGTATAACATTGCACTAAGTCACTCTATGGCCTATTACCCACAAGGAAATGGCTTGTCAAAGTCTTCAAATAAAACCCTGGTGAGAGCACTGAAGAAGGCTGTCGATGAAAATCAGAAAAATGGGATTCCCAGTTGAAATTCGCCCTATGGGCCAATAGTATTACCAGCAAAAGAGAAACCAAAAAGTCCCCATATGAATTAGTATATGGGAGGGCAGCAGTATTCCCTGTGCAGTTAGCCTTACCAGTAGCCCGATTCATGCAAGAAAGTCAAGAAAAGCCCGATTATGTGACCAGGAGAATAAATCAGCTATTGGAGTTGGAAGAAACATGGAGCCAAGTAAATCAGAGGCTAATTGAATATCAAGAGAAGATGAAAAACATTTTTGACCAGCATGCCAAGGACAAGAAGCTACAATTTGGGGATTTAGTTCTCAGATGGGATATTCGAAGTGCTGAAAAGGGGAAACCTAGAAAATTTGACCCACTCTGGTTTGGCCCTTTTAGGATTGTGGAACAAGGGGGAAATAACACTTTCAGGTTAGAAAATTTATAGGGAGACCTACTCGATGCCCCTGTAAACGGTCAGTTCCTCAAACCCTACTTCCAGTTCTGATTCAGGTAGGGAGAGCTTGATGTATTATACTGTACATTAGTTTTCTGTTTTCATCTTTGTGTGAATAATGTGGGTGCCATGATGAACCATAAAGAGAAAAGTAAAAGTGTTGAAGAGTGGTGTCCACACACAGGATTATCAGGTGGTCTGCGAAGTTCTCGACACGCCCAGGGATGAACGTGCCGTCCCCAGGTAGAGCCAATGTTGATCATGTTAGCCCTCAATTAATTTTTTGACAAACAAGCAAGGGATTAAATTGTCTTTGAGATTTCAAGGAGTGTATTTCCTCTGATGACACATCATCCCTGCAAGCCTCTTTGTGCCTTGCCCTTTTATAAATCCCCCCCGTTGTTCTCATTATAAATCCTCCCTGTTCGTGAAGAAAATTCCCAAGAGGCCTACCTTTTCATAGTTTCTCATCCCCTTTAAACCTTTGTTTCGTCACCTTATTCCCCTCGTAACCTCACAAATACCCTTTGTTTGGCTGAAACCCCCTTATTCTCTCTATCGTTCCCCTCTTTAGCCTTAAAAACCCTCTTTTTTTGCTAAAAAAGCCCACCTTGCTTCATTTATCAGGCATAGCCCCTTTTGGGCTAGCCCTAACCACTTCCCCACCATGTAACCAAGCACCGAAACTAAGCATCTAAGCTTCAGGTGCTTATCACAATCGGAAGAGCGGGTGAACGCTTTCCCTTTGTCACTCAGAAATCTCCGATGCGATTGACTTCCTCCTTTGTGTTCCTGCTGTGATACCAGCTGTGGATCTGTACAGATCCAACGGCTCAGCGCTAATCGCATTTGTTCCATCGCACCACTGCTCCAATCACAATCAGAACTTTGTGTTGTGCCACCCTTCCGTTTCCTCCGATTGCGATTCCCCAATTTGATATGAGTTGTTGATCTCTTGCGATCCAACGGTCCAGATCTCATCGCTCGTCGCTCTGTTGCCCCTCTCTATCTCCTTCCGATTGAATGTGGGTTGTTTATCTGGTCCCAGACCTGATGGCTGACGCTCAATCGCGTGTCGCTCCAAGTTGTAATCACAAGTTCTCAAATGTATCCCCCAATTGCGATCCCCCAATTGAATCAGAGCCATCCATCCCGAGAGATCCAATAGCCCAAATTTAATCGCTACCCACTCATTTCACCTACCTTTATCCCTGCCAATGTAATTTCCACCGTCTATCTTGTTCCAGATCAGATGACTAACGCTCAATCGCACCATCGCCAATCAGAATATCTTGAAAGTGTTACCCTCTGCCTCCCTCCGATGCAATTGGATCTCCACCGTCCATTGACCCGGATCTACGGTCTACATTATGTCACGCATTTCACTATTTTCTTTATCGGATTTCCCTATTAACCCCATTTGGATGATCCCAACTGTCTATCTCCTCCTGAGATCTGATGGCTCACAGTAAATCTCCCTCCACCCTCGACCGGGTCCCACACCATGGTCCCCATTTCATTCATTTCCTATGTTATTATGCATATTCGCCCGAAATTTTAAAGCCTTGGGCTTTACACTAATTATTATTGCTCCGCCTAACCTTAGCATCTCCATTCATATTTTCCAATCGTCCATATTCATCTGCCCACCTAATCGAACGGTTCACGACTCCTTCTACCCCAAATCTTCATCGGTTCACCGCTTCCACCATTTCCACCACCGCTTCATAGGCCTTCATAGCATCGCTTCCACCATCCCTTGATTTTGATAATAAGTTTAGTTCATTATGCAGGGTTTCAAAGAGAGGCCTTGGCAACCGAGACTAGTATATCAACAAAGAGGATTAAAGGGGGTTTAAGCCTGGTATTGAATAATGAAAGCTTAGCCCCACATTCAAAGGAAGAAAGTGTGGTTTGAAGACCCAAAGAACTCATGAAACAACCACATCTGTGTTTGATATTAGAAGAGTACTTTCTCTCCAGATGGTACACCTTCAGACAATATTCTCCATGCCTCCTCGAGCCCAAAAACGATTAATTACATTGACATAAGCTTCTTAAGAACTGTCAGAGCAGTAGTAATGGAAGCATGGAGGCCTGTAGACTTTCCATCCCTGTCATTTATTCCAGAAGGCTAGCACAAAGTTCCAGGCAGCCAGAAGGACTTCAAGAAGACATCCGAGGTCAATCTCTACCTGACAGAGATCTCTGGACCAAACTACAGAGTACAGCGCAAGGTTATTGAGCAATGTGGGCATGAACGCTTCCTCCATTCTATTTTAATGAATCAAATTAAATGAAACATCTACTCCCACTATCACTCACTATTATGACTGGGTTTTTCTCCTATAAAAACCCCCAAGAACGAAGGAGATAACGTTTCAGATTTTCAGAAAATTAAGGCAGTAAGAGAATTTTGTATGCCTTTTTGTCGAACTTTTATATGAATGCACAGAGCTCGTTGGGTTTCAATGAGGAGGAGTTCCATCTGTAATGAGGATTCTGGTCTCTGGTGTCTCACAATTTGTAACTTATCCCTTTATGTGTTAGTTTAATTGTTCATTTCGTTTCATCCGCCTTTCTTGTATCATGTTCTGGAATGCGAGTGGCTCACTGGTTTTTGGTATGGATTTATCCTAGTTGATACCCATGCTTGAACTAGTCAAGCGCTTTAAATATGGCTCAGGCATGATATACTGTTTCACGTTTCACTTCAACCATATATCTGCTATATTAGCTTCTTTGGGAGGTTATTTTTAAAACACTATTGTCATGTATGGATTCTTAAATTGGTAAGCCCATTACATGGTGATATTGTGTATCTCGATATCATCTCAATGACAGTTAGTATTATCTCAATCTTTCATATGCACTAATCACCTTCTAATTATTTATTTCTGTGAGGTATTTTCAAACCGGCCCTCTTTATAGTTAGATGCCTCTAAATTGTTTGATGCATTTTTGTTAGAGTTCCACACCTTGTCTCTGCAGTATTGCTTTCCCTACGTCCATTTTCTGAAGGTTTTGGTCCCATTCAAGTTAACCTCCCTGTTTACAGGAGATAGCATGAGAGCATTTTGTTGATAACTCCCCATGTTATATCACATGCTCCTTGCTATATAAGATGTCCTAGGCACTAGTCTTTCACAACTCAAGGCTGTCTCTAGGAACCACAACAAGATGCATCATACTGATTTAGTTTTTTTTGGAGGTTATTTAGTTTCAAGAGTTGTAGGAGAAAACAACACTAGAGAAGTGTTGCATGAAAAACATTCCAAAGGTACCATATCCATATAGATTTAATTCCTTTCTTGTTGAGAGGGAGTGTTGAAATTTGCAGCAAGAAAAATTGAAAATGGAAACCAGAAATGGAATCTAGAAAATGGCGTCGAGAAATAGTACCATATGAGGCTTCTTATTTAATTTTACCTTAATTAAATTGGAAGAGAAGTTGTAATTTCATCTCATGACATCTTGTATTCGTTAACTGAATCAGGAAGGCATAGTTATCTTAGGAAATTATAGTTAGAGGTTGAAGAGGAGGCACATAGAGGAATTTCCATGATTTAAGGTGGTCTAGTTACCATTCTTTGTGAATTGTAATTAGTTACTCAATTAATTAGGTTAAAATCATTTTAACTTATTCTAACTAAGAGATGAGCTAGTGGTAGGTGCAGTGAATTAAATATGATTTAATTCACAGGCAATGATCAATTAGTTAACTGATAATTCACTATTAATAGTTCTTTCATGTCAGTTCTAAGGAAGCCTTAGTTTTGACTGATGTTAATGGGATGATATCTATCAATTGTACTATTAGAAAATTGTACAAGTCATGCATGATGTCACCGATAAGGCCTTGAAGGATTGCGTAATCATTAATTGGTGTTTTCCTAATTAATAGGGGCTCAATTAGCCCAATAATGCGTAAGGAAGTCAGGTCAGGAAAAGGTAAGAAAAAACTTGAATTCTTGAGTGATTTTGCTTAGATCACAAGCCAGATCCGAGCTAGATCAGAGTGAGACAGTCAAGAGAGTGCAAAGTTTTCTCAATCTGAGGAATAACATTGTATTTTTTCATTATCTTGACCATATGAAATATATAGATAGATGGGTTTTGAGCAGTTGCTTTCCCTAGATACATCTTGTGTTGTGTGATTGATTGTATCTTTCTCTTACTTGTTATGTGACTTTTCAATTGTGTTTTGTTTCCGAAAATTTGTAGAAGGATTAAGTATTTTGTTTTAGTACATTACAAGATCATATTAAATCCCAAGGATATATTTTCTACATAATCATGTTTGATCTTAATGAATTTAAGATATATCCAAGTATTTTATAATTCTTTGTCACCTTTCTTTGCTATAGGGGAAAATGCAATATTTGTTTCGATTAGAGAAGGAAACACATGTTAATATTAAGGACCAATAATCATAAGCAAAGCAAGGTCACATTTCCTCTTTTGAAATTTCTTATTTTCTCCACAAATTGTGACCCATACTCATGTGATACCCTTTTTCTGAGTCGAAAAATCATAGGTGGGAGTTCTACAGATGAAAAAAAATGTGATATATTTGGGATTTGTGACTATGCGACCTCCACAAGTTGAAATATCTCCCTAGGTCTCTAGATCACATTCCATAGCCTCAACATGAAACCGAAAGCACAACCTCCACTATGTTGCGACCATGTGACTTCCAGTATGGGCTCAAGATGTGATCATATGGAGACATAAATTTCATTTGTTTATTTCCTATCATTTTCAAAAAATTTCATGACCATATGTGACTTACAATCATGCTAAATTCATAAGACACAACTTCTAATTGTAGTTGGAAAAAGTGACATGCTTTGGCAGAATGAAGAAAGAGTGTGACCAACATTATGACCCAAAGATGCAGCCAGTGCATCATGCTTGGACCTGGAACTTGAAGGAATTACGAAAGGTGACCGACATTTCAAATTAAATCTCCATTTTGAGGAGGATTTATCCTTACTTCTATCCTGATGGAAATTAATTGGCGACCCCTAGTGTTTGGAATCCTCCTCCTAACAAAGAAAACACATTTTTACCAAAGAATCAGGAGACAAGTGATGCTCAAAGGGGAAAGTAAGTAGTAAAATATTGTGCTCCAAAAAACATTACGAAAATGAATAGGAATAATATTGAAATATACCATGATTTTTACCCATGTGGAAAACTCAGGGGAAGATATGTCTGTTTCGAGTGAGTACACCGTATTTGATAGAATGAAAGTTATTTATGTGCATGTTTGGAAACCTCATATTTTACTAGTGGTGCCAAAGTCATGGATAAAGGTATATGTCATAAGGGACTTAGCTCAAGTTGGATATTATAACCTCATTGATTGGTGCATTGTTAATATTTCTCTTAACTTTCATCAAGCAATTAAAAAACCCGATCAAGATTATATTATAAGAGGGAATAAAATAGAGTTTTCCCCCTTTTCTATGTGGCTCCCTCAGCATATCAAGCATTATATTCAAAATCCATTGCATATTTCTTGATGGATCATACAAAATGGTTTCATTTCTTGATAGGTGGTGGATAAATAATGGTTTTCATCTTGCCTTATTTGGGCTTGCAATCATTTCAATTTTGTAGCAGATGCATTCTTTTGATGGAGTACTTGTGGAATTATGCCTCATATCTTGCACAAGTTATACAAACCTTGCAAAGACCACATGCATTGACAACATCATTACACAAAAGGGGGACTATAAAGGGGTCCAATTAATGCCTTTTCCTTAGCAATTATTTGTGTTTTAATATCATGATCTATTTATAAATATGTATGATGATGTATTTTTTTTGCAGATAGCAGTAAGGGAGAAAGAATGTTGACCATGTGAACCAATTTATGGTTACTAACAGAAGCTAAAATATGGAATTATGGTTCCATGCGGGCTTTAAGAACTAGTTGGCCATAACAAAGGAACAACATCAAAAGTTTGATGGAATTTTTTGAGTTACAATAGCGGGAAAATAGACACTCAATACAAAAAATGGACCATGACCCTATTCATTAGTCCATCATGACCTCACAACAACATTAGGGTTTCAACAACCTTCCTTATTATTCTCACAACCCCTCTTCTCTTAATCTGTAAATGCTCTCATCATGGTGCCAACAACTATGTTAAGATCAATTGCGAACATAAAAATATTTGGTCATGAGAGAATAGTGATGGAGGTCAAGATTCAAGGGGACAGGTGAAGGGTCACATGAGAAGGTGAAAGGTCACCCTCCTCAATGCTATAAATATACCCTCATGCCTCATTTGGAGGGTGTTTAGCACTTGAGTTGGGGCTAGAATTAGATAGTAGATTTGTGTATGAGTGTTAGAGGCATTAATCTCTTGGAAGCTAGTAGGGTGAGTCGTAGTTAGGCTAGGGTTTTGTACTGGATAATGGAAGGAGCAACCCATGCTCCAATATTGGAATTTGATGGTTTGAAAAATATGTTCTTGTATTTTCAGCAAATTTAATAAGAAGTTCTTTATCTTCTGTATTGATTCTCGTGCTTTTCATCTTGGTTATATTGGCTCTTCAGTATTTCCATCATGGTTGTATATATGTGTTTTCATGTGAGCAATACATTAATGAACTGGTTTGTAACAATTTGCTTTCATGACTACTATGAACCCTTGATTTCTTATTCCATGACATGTGAGTGACCTATTGTGAACTAAATTGTGACTAACCTTTGGTATGTTCTTGTTTAATATGTTTGAGGTGGCTTCAACTCACTAATCCTTCTCATGGAATGCTTCTCCTTTTTATTTTTGTTGCATACTTGTACCGCATTTTGCAAGTTGTTAATCATGGGTTGACCTCAATCCCATAATCTAGGAATTTCTTCCTTTTACTTACTCTAACGACTACACATTCAATAGCGAGGAGCGAAAAATTCATGGCGGCATCCAGAACCACATACCATATGGGGCTCCCATACCAAAGGAGGTGAGATCTAATTATGAATTCACACTGGGGAGACCCCCTAGCTATTGTAGACATCCAACACCATCAAAAAATTTGATGCTAGAAGGATGGAATATGATAATTTGATTCCTTGGAGCCTGCAATTTACTTTCATATCTGTAAATGGCTTTGTCCTAAATCTCTATCCGAGGTTGTTTTTCTAAATACATATATTTTTTGATTCCCACGTAAAGAGTCTATCACTTTTCACGGTGGATGTTTGATGGTGAGGGTCGTACAACAATATTTAGAAACATGCTTCAAGTTTTGAAGTTTTGTCACTCTAACACATTGCAAATATGTTATTGGCATATTGTTTACCCTCATGCTTGAAGGTCGTGTCAAGAAATGGTGCCAGACATTTCTAACAACATCCATTCATTCGAGCAACTCATCAGTGATCTCTATCAAGCCTTTGAGAGGTATGGTTTTAAAGACATGTTTAAAATGATAAATAGGCTTAGAATGAAATCATGAGAATCATTAGAGGATTTTTCTTATAGGTTTGTTCATCTTTGTTGTGAATTTTCTGAGAGAGATGTCGATTGGATATATTTGAATGAAAAATTTCAGCAGTCAGTTCATATTTATTTGCAAAAATTTCAATATGAAACAAATCATGATTCTGATTATCATCATGATAATATGCAAGTTTCAATTTGGCCAGAACTTATCCCTAATATTTCCTTTCCTATTTCTGTGAGTCAGGAAAAGGCTCAAGCCTCCAAGGAGGAAATTACTGCATGTGAAAATTTTCACCCTCCTTCTGATTCATTACCTAATGAATTTTTGGTTATAAAAAATTTGGGTGGTGAGGAAGTATTGTAGGGAAATGGGTCAATTGGTCTTGCTTCTAAGGCTCCCGTACATCATGTTGAATTTGAACATGAAGACAAAGTTGATGTAACATCTCTTCCTATCAAAGTCAAATCAGGGTTTTTGTAATTAAGGTTCCTACGCTCCACTCTCCTATCAACATCATCTTGATTAATGGAAGCTCATATCGGAAAGCCTATGATTCTAGTGATTTTTCTCTAAGCACATATGTTCATCCTCTATTAGTTGATATGAATCAATCCCTATACCTTGATTTGTTTGCTAAAGATAGTACACCAACCATTGTCTTAAATATTTTTGACTCTTTCCCAACCAGTACATATTGTGATCAGGTACAAACATGTGATGTATTAAAATCCAATATATGTGAGGGAAACAATAACTCGACTTATTTCTTTCCTAAGAATAAGAATCTTCCGGTTGATTCACCTCCTTATTGGGAATATGAAGAGTTTGATGTTTTGAACCACGAACCTGTTAGTGTTCGGACACCTTATCAAATCAAAATATATTCACAAGTGGTTGTATTGTCACAACTAATGATAAACATATGCATTCAACAATTTATCTTACAAAACCACCGATATTTTATGACCTACTGTTTTATGGTTCATATATTTTTCAGGATAGTGAGGCACTTTTTCTCTTGTCGATGGTTATGTTAGGTCCTCACATCCTTGACAAAATCCATAAACAATTTCAAAATAAGGTTTCTAAAATTAGGGTTTTTGTGTTTGAATTATATGGAATTTCAATTGCTCCTAGAGAATTCACATCTTTTAAGAGTGATCAAGTTGATCATCCTCAATATCATGATAATATTGATGAATGGCTTGAAGGATCTTATCTGGTTAATTCCTCTGCAACCATGCAACTTCTTGCTTTACTTGCGCTAAATTTAGGGTTAAGCATGAATGAATGCATCTAATGGTTGAATGACCATCTTTTTCAAGTTATAATTATGTCTACCAAGATAGGATTGAAACTTCGATTGAAAAGTATTTTCTGGCACATTTTCCTATAAGTAGACATGACTTTCTTGTTGTTATGGATGTTTCACACATAAGCATTTTTTTTCTCAATTATTTATAATGATTCTAATTGTTGGCATATTTATTTTTGTAGGTCAGGAACTGCTACGGTGGCTGCATGGAATTTTGATTTCACATGACCAGACCTCCTTTATGGTTAAATTAGGGTTTTAGGGTTTAGAATAGTTAGATTTTAAGTTTTTCTTATTAATTTTATAATTAGGGTTTGTTTGTCATTAGGTTTTAGTTTATGGCTATAGTTTAGATATGCTTGGTCATATTTTTGTTATCATAGGAAAATAGTTTTTTGCATGATATTATGAATTTAGCTTGCATTCATGTTCTTACATTTATAATTGTTGCATTTGTTTGACGAACTATTTACATCTACATTACATGGCATTCTAGCTTTGTATGCTGCATTACATCACACATTCACTTTCTTGCATAACATGTTGATGACCTAGCCTTGCATTCGGTCTTTGCTACATTCCACTGCATGACCCTTCATATTTATGGAGCCCTTTGAAACTTTGGGGTTGTGATAAGATTTCTTATGATTGTTTGCACATGCTCAAACCATAAATATTTCTTTGACCTCTTCGCGCATGTTGAAACCCTAGAGCAGCTTCCCTAGTCACCTTTCCCTAATGTTGAAACCATAACCCTAACGATTTCATGTATTTGTAATGGTTGCTCCAAAAGGAAATATCTCATAGAACTACTATTCAAAAATACGTCCAAAAAGAAAATGGCTCGTATCAATCTATCACATTAAAATGGAAAATACAAGCAATTTCTCATGGGGAACTCTAATTAGTTCAAATGACCTATATATGTAGCCTAAAAAACATTTCCGGCTTGGTCCTTGATATTTCCTTGCATGTGTTAATTTTTCACTAGCCAATTGGAGATGTGATGTGGAAGCAGGGCACGAGAGAAAACTTAAATTAGAATATATTTCAGTTTTTGTCAAAAAATAAACAACCTCTCTTTCCCGTAAAATAATTTGGGATACCTCATCTGCTCTGGCATAATAAACACCCAATAAATAATCCCAATGTACACAGGAAGGAAAATAAAATTAAATAAGGGGTAAAGGATTGAGAAAAGCTTCCTGCACATAGAGGAGATGCAATGACTCTGCTGGGGTACTGACCAGGCTCATTGGCAGCGAAGAAATATTTGTAATTTCTTGAATGACTCTGTTGGGGTACTGTCTAGGCCTACTGGTAGCGAAGAAACACCAAAAACCTATTTTAAAATTGAATACAATAAGCCCTCTTCCTTGTTCTCTACATCATCATTAAATACTTGATGCATGAACTTCTAATTTTGTGTTTAATGACTATCAGGACCTAATTGAGACACAAAGGAAGGAAATATATGTAAAATTTAAGATAAAGCAAGAGGTACCCATAGTGACTACATTTGGGTTATTAATAAAAACTCAGAAACGGGTTATTCCTCTCCTCTATAACCCATAGTGACTGTTCAATACTTCCTTGCATTATCATTTAGACTCAATCTATTATGGGGACATAACAAGAGATGTTATATTCTACCAGTGGTTTGCCAATTGTTGTAGCCGCTACAAAAACACCAAAAATTCTTGAGCATATCCCAAAATTTTGGGTCCTCCTGCTACCTTCTTAAAACCATAAGTGTTTTGATCATGTCATCGATTGATCAATCTTCCCACAACTCACTCATATCAAACCCTCTCGATGCACCCACTCACACATTGGATATCACATTCATTCACCAGGTCTTATATCAGAGATTGACCTTATTTTTTTATTAGGGTTTTAGGGGACTTGTTGCATTAGGAGTCATGTGTGTCCTCAAGCCCTCTATTTTCTACAACATGCATCGTGACATAGTAGATAAATCTTGTATTAATGGTTGTAGCATCACTCTAGCTACATTTTGTTTTATGAATTCATCACATTTATCATCACCTTAGACATCACACAATATCGAAATCACCTGCAATAAATATATCCATTATGTTTGGTTTTGGACTATACATCACCTAACTGATTACCACCTAAATCGAATACCCTTAACTGATTACCACCAAGTCTAGCAAGTCATAAGAAAAACTTCATGGGAGTATGCACATAATGTTCCATAAGTGTAATCCTAAAATGCACCAACAAGAATAAATTAGAAAAATACATGTAAGTCACACTAAAAAATATACATTAATTGAAAGGCACTACAATGAGAAACGATGTAACAAAGACATGTGATGGAATCATCACCATGCCAACGCATGGGGAAAAATGAGCCATCAACATATATAAATTAACAAGGCATCTTGAGAAGTATATATATTAAGTTATGAAATGTAGCTAAAATCTTAAACGAAAATGTTGCACGTTGCTCATACACCCAGGTTTTGGAACCTCACCACCCAAAATTTGTGCACATAGAATGATTATTGACCTAGTTTTCAAAGCATTCATAGAGAAAAAAGAGAAATTTTTCTAGGCACGTGTGGCCACAATATATTAATACACACACATGGAAGCACTAGTACTTTTATAAAGGTATCATAAAAGGTTGTCGTGGAATTAATAATTCAAGCTAGGCATTGCCATTTAGAGAGAGCTATAAAGAGATCATAAAAAAAACCCACAATGACTTTGTTGTAAGTTGTGCTAAATGAAAAGGGAAGAAGTGATAATAATTTTCAAGGGCTGCAATATAGGATTATTCAAAGAAATATTCAAAGCCATTAGAAAATTCATTGTCCAATGTGATCTAGGATGTTCTTGAGGTCAGTGGGGATTCAACATATGTTTCTTCAAGAAGGCCAGTTACTTTGGGATTCACGATGACCCTGGAGACTGCGACATGAATGATCACACTTCCAGGATCACACATTAACAAGATTTGTGATTAGAATAGTCTCACAGTTGCAATTCTGAGCTCCAACAACTCAGCTAGAAAATGTGACTTTCATTGGACTGTGACTTTGAAACCTCCATAAGGCACATCTCTATTTGTGACTCTTTAATGAATCATGAAGAAGACTATCATTATAGCCAAGGTTTCCAAGAATCTCATTGATAAATACTGTAAAGGCACATGCACTTTTCTGCTCTCCTCCATCCCTCAAATTGATATTACAGGGAAACATCATGTTTGATCTTAATGCATTTAAGATAGATCCAAGGATTTTAAAACTCTTCATCACCTTTCTTTGCTGCAGTGGCAAATGCAATATTTGATTTGATTAGACGAGGCAAACATTACTAATACTAAGGCCCAATAATTGAAACCAAAGCAAGGTCACATTTCCTCTTTTTAACTTTCTTTTCTACTCTACAAATCATGGCCCATACTCATGTGCGAACTTTTTGCAGAGTCGCAAATTTGCAGGTGGGAGTTTTAGGCAAGAACAAAAAATGTGATTTATTTGGGAGTTACAATTATGTGACCTCCACAAGCCGCAATATTTCCCCAGTTTTCTAGATCACATTCCATGGCCTCTGTTGGATATGTGTTATATTCTTTCCATGACTAGTCCTTATTTTCCAGTGGGCGGACCCGCCCATGGTTTTGTGCATGGGTTTGCACATGGTTTTGGGTCATGATGGTTTTTTGCCCCTGGTGTTTTGTAGATCCAGTAAAGGGAACTACGTTTATGTTCTAATCTAGGGTTAATGGATTGGGGTTTATGTATGCTTCAGTATGTATATATATGTGTTGTAACACTAAAAGGAATATAATGAAAAATCAAGCTGGTCGTCCCAATTTGGGATCCAAGGGAAAATCTCTGTGTATATCCATTTTATGTTTTATGCTCTCGCTATTGTTTGTTATCTATTTTTAAGATTGATTTGTAGATAATTTTTGTACAGGGTTAAAACCTATATTTGGTATCAGATAAGTTTCGGCTTCAAGGGGACGCCTTTGTTGCTGAGGGGTTTTTTTCTCGGGCCTAAGGTAGAACCTGTTTAGTGGGAGATATGTGGGATTGATTCTTGCGGTGAAAGAAGATGGCTAGTGACAGGAAGATAGATATTGAGAAATTTAATGGTCATAGTTTTTAGTTTTGGAATCTCAAGATGGAGGATTTGCTGGTGGATAAAGATCAGTGGATTGCGGTAGATCAGGGTGCTAAACCAATGGCAATGTCAGATGAAGACTGGAAGAAGCTAGATCAGAAGGCAAAGAGCACAATACAGTTGTGTGTCTTAGATTCAATATTGTTGAATGTATCTATGGAAGCTACGAAGAAGACCTTGTGGGACAAGCTAGGGACTTTGTACCAATCTATGTCTTTGGTGAATAAATTGTTCCTGCAGAAAAATATGTATAACCTAAGGATGAAGGATGGAGACTCAGTGACAGAGCATCTGAACGCCTTCAATACTGTGGTGAGTCAGTTTTCATCTGTTGATATTAAAATCTTAGATGAAGATAAGTGCATTATTTTGTTGTTTTCTCTACCAAACTCGTGGGATAGTCTGGTTATTGCAATAGGTAGCAATACAACTACCTTGAATTTTGATGACATTGTCTCAGCCTTACTGTCGGAGGAAATGAGACGAAGAAATATGGAGGGTTAGAATGGAGATGCCTTATCTGTACGAGGAAGGTCCCAGAATAGAAACAAGAATAAGGTTTCGAGTGGGAGATCTAAAACTAGAGGGAGATCTAAATCTCCTGGAAAGTTTTTAAAGGTGTGTTGGAAATGTGGAAAGGAAGGGCACTACAAAAAGGACTGCAGATCTAAAGCTCCTGAGAAAGGAAAGGGATCTGATGATGCTCTTTCTACAAAGGAAAAAACCACCTTGGATGAAGGTGGGCATGTGTATTTGGATTCTTCTTGAAATACACATGTAGATCATGATTCATGGCTGATTGACTCGGGTGCATCCTTTCACTTCACTCCCCATAGGGAGTGGTTCTGTGAGTATGAGAAATATGATGGCGGTGATTTCTTCCTACGGGATGATAGGAAGGCCAGAATCATTGGACGTGGAAAATTCAAGTTGAAGTTGCAAGGTGGAAGGATTAGAACACTTCCTGGTGTTCTGCATATTCCTGCATTAGCTAGAAATCTAATTTTTTTAAGAAATATGGATCATTAGGTGTAAAAACGGTGTTCGAGAAAGATACCTACAAGATGGTTCAAGGAGCACTGGTATTAATGCGGGGAGTTCAGATTGGAACTCTGTACAATCTATAAGATAGCAATTTTATTGATGGGTGTAACAGTTCCGTGGTTCCTGAAAGTGGAGCGGAAAGCCTAGTGGTGTCTAGAGAAAAGACCATGCTATGGCACCAAAGGCTTGTATATATTGGAGAGAAGGGCCTTCAGATACTGCATGGAAATGGTATGGTAGAAGGTATGTGTAATAGCTCTATGGATTTCGATTTCTGTGAACATTGTGTATATGGGAAGCAGAATTGGGTGAGTTTTCCTTCTGGTGCTAAGAGGGCGAACAAGATATTAGAGCTTATGCACAGTGATGTGTCTAGACCTGTGTCAGTTTCATCACTGGGTGAGTCTGTGTACTATGTTTCATTCATAGATGAATTCTTAAGGAATACATGGATATATTTCTTGAGGAAGAAATCTAAAGTCTTTGAAAGATTTAAAGAATTTAAGTCTCTGGTGGAAAACTAGACAGAGAAGAAGATAAAGGTGTTCAGGATAGATAATGGTGGGGAGTTCTGTAAGAAGGAATTTGAAGAGTTCTGTAAGAAGTGTGGTATAGCACGACAGAGGACTACTCCATACACACCTCAGAAAAATGGATTTGCAAAAAGAATGAATAGAACGTTTATGGAAAAGGAAACAAGTGTGCTCAATCGTACCGGGTTAGGACAAGAATTCTAGGCAGAGGCAGTGGAGATTGCATGTTACTTGGTTAAAAAATCACCTTCATTAGCGTTGGAGGAGAAGACTCCACATGAGGTATGGACTCGCAAGAAACCCTCTCTTTCACATCTGAGGTTATTTGGATGTGATGCATATGTACATGTTCCAAAGGAGAAAAGGACAAAGTTGGATAATAAATCTGAAAGGTGCATCTTTATTGGGTATTAGGATGGTTTAAAGGGTTACAAGCTTTGGAACCAGGAAACAAGGAAGGTTGTGTACAACCAAGATGTGGTGTTTAGAGAGGTGAGAGATGTTGTTAAACATGAAGTCCCACCAAAGGAACCTGAGAAGATAGAGTTTGAGCTAAAGGAGGATGAATCAGACTCTATAACAGAAGAAGACTAAGAAGAGGAAGAGCCACAAACTCCAGTTGTGAGAAGATAAATTTGGGAAAGAAGACAACCAGAAAGGTATATTCCATCTGCTTTCTATTCAAATTTTGCTTTAACTATAACTGATGATGATCCCAGAACCATCAGGGAGGTAGTAGATTTAGAGGATAGAAAACTTTGGAAGGAGGCCATAGTTGATGAAATGGTATCCTTGCATAAAAATGATGCATGGGATCTGGTGGAGTTGCTAGCTGGAAGGAATCCCATCGGGAGCAAATGGGTGTTTAAGAAGAAGATGAATGTAGAAGGCAAGGTGGAGAAATATAAATCTAGGTTGGTAGCAAAAGGTTATTCTGAGGCACCGAGAATTGATTTTGGTGATATTTTTTCTCCTTTTTCCAAAGTTACTTCTATTAGATTACTTTTATCTGTTGCTGCTGAATTTGATTTTGAGGTAGAACAAATGGATGTGAAGACAACATTTTTTCATGGGGACCTAGAAGAAGAGATCTACATGAAGCAACCTGAAGGCTTTATGGTGAAGGGTAAGAAAGAGCTGGTATGTAGGTTAAAGAAGTCTTTGTATAGGTTAAAACAGTCACCAAGGATGTGGTATCAAAAATTTGATACCTATATACGGGGACTTGGCTTCACTAGAAGTAAGGAGGATCACTGTGTCTATTTTAAATTAATCAGTGACTGTGTTATTTATTTGGTCTTGTATGTGGATGATATGTTGTTTATTGGAAATGACAAAGAAATTATCCAAGATTTGAAGACCCAATTGTTCTCCAAATTTGACATGAAGGATCTTGGTGCTGCAAACTATATTTTGGGCATGGAAATTAAGAGAGACCAGGAAAAGAGGAAGCTCTAGTCAAACCATAGGAAGTATGTCGAGACAATATTGCAGAGGTTCAATATGAAGGATAGTAAACCTGTGAATGTTCTAATTCCTGTAGGTACAAAGTTTTCTATTGAACAATGTCCCAAGACACAAGAAGAATGGAAGGATATGTCCCATGTTCCATATGCAAGTGCAGTGGGTAGCCTGATGTATGCAATGGTCTATACTAGACCAGACATTGCACATGTAGTGGGAGTATTGAGCAGGTTTATTTCAAACCCAGGGAAGGAGCATTGGACAATATTGAAGTGGGTTTTCAGATTTTTGTGTGGCACTAATGATTATGGCTTGTGCTACCAGGGAAGACCAGGATTGAAAAGAGTGTTGGAAATTCATGGTTTGTTGATGTACACTAGGCTGGAGATCTTGACCAAAGAAGATCTACAAGTGGGTATGTGTTTAGCCTATTTGGAGACGCAGTCAGTTGGATGAGTAAAAGATAGTCTATAGTGGCTCTTTCAACTAAAGAGGCAACATACATGGCAGCCACTCATGCAAGAAAGGAAGTAGTTTGGTTGCAGAGATTGTGTTCAAGTATGGGGTTGATGCAGCAAGCTATAAGGATAGACTTTGATAGCCAAAGTGAAATTTTCTTGGCTAAGAACCCTACTTATCATTCAAAGACAAAGCACATTGATGTTCAATATCATTTTGTGAGATATATGGTTGAGGCTAAAAGGGTGTTGCTGGTAAAGGTGGAAACTTTGAAGAATGTTGCAAATGCATTGATGAAGTCTCTGAGCACTCAAAAGTTCTCTTGGTGTAGAGAAACAATGGGTTTTACAAAGCTGGGCTAATGACTCAGCTCTCCTGTGGCCCCCTACAGATAGAAAACAACAAGTGGGAGAATGTTTGGTATGTGTTATATTCTTTCCATGACTAGTCATGCGTGAAATCCCCCTTGTACAGTGCACTGGGCACAACAGGGGGGTTGATAGCCCCACCTGTCAAGGTCCAGGGCAGCGCCCCGGGAAAATTTGTTTGGTCCTTATTTTCTGGTGGGTGGACCCGCCCATGGTTTTGTGCATGGGTTTTCACATGGTTTTGGGGCATGATGGTTTTTTTCCTCTGGTATTTTGTAGATCGGGTCAAGGGAAGTACGGTTATGTTCTAATCTAGGGTTAATGGATTGGGGTTTATGTATGCTTCAGCATGTATATATATGTGTTTTAACACTAAAAGGAATATAATGAAAAATCAATCTGGTCATCCTGATTTGGGATCTAGGGGAAAATCTCTATGTATATTTGTTTTATGTTTTATGCTCTCGCTATTTTTCATTTTATGTTTTTAAGATTCGTTTGCAAATAATTTTTGTATAGGGTTAAAACCTACAGCCTCAACATGAAACCAAAATAACGACCTCCATTATGATGCAACCATGCAACATCTAGTATGGGCTCAATATGCAATTGGAATGAGGCATAAATCATATATTTTTTAATTCCTATAATTTTCAACAAACACCATGACCATATGTGACTTACAATCATACTAAATTTGTAAACCACACCCTCTAGTTGCAGTTGGAAAGTGTGACATGTTTTGGAAGTATGGAGAAAGAGTGTGACCAACATTATGACCCAGATATGTGACCTATGCATCACGCATGAACCTGCGACTTGGAGGGATCACGGAACACGAACTACATTGCACATTAAAGCTCCATTCGAAGGAGGCTTTATCCTTAATTCTATCTCGATGGTAATTAATTGGGGACCCCTGGTGTTTGGAACCATCCTGCTGACAAATATTTTTTTTTTTACTAAAGCATAAGCAGAGAAGTCATACTCAAAGGGGAATGTAAGAAGTAACCTCTTGTGACCCATCAAACATTCTGAAATTGGGGAGGAATAATTTTGACATATACTATTATGGTTACCCATGTGGAAAACTCAGGGGAATATCTATATATTTCTAGTGAATGCACCATCTCTGATAGTATGTATGTTATTTAAGTGCATGTTTGGCACCCTCATATTTTACTAGTGGTTCGAAAGTCATGGATAAAGGTAAATGTCATAAGGGACTTAGTTCAATTTGTATATCACCACCTCATTATTTGGCACATTTTTAATATTTCTCTTAACTTTCATGAAGCAATTAAACAACCCAATCAAGATTATGGTCAAAGAGGGAATAAAATAGAGTTTTCCACCTTTTATATATGGCTCCTTAGGCATATCAAACATGATATTCAAAATACTCTACATATTTCTTGATGGATCATACAAAATGGTTTTAGTTCTTGACAAGTGGTGGATAAATATTGGTTTGCATCTTTCCTTATTTGGGTTTGCATTCATTTCAATTATGTATATGGTAGCAACTACATTCTTTTGATGGAGTGCTTGTTGAATTACGCCTCATACCTTGTAGAGGCTATACAAACCCTGCAAATACCACATGCATTGATATCACTGTTACAAAAAAGGGACTATATACAGTTCCAATTAATTCCTTTTCCTTAGCCTATTAATTTTTTTTTAATATCATGATTTCTTTATTAAAATGTATGACGATGTGTTTTATTTAAAGGTAGGAGCAAGGGAGAGAAAACATTGATCATGTGAAGGGAGCTAGGGTTTATCACAGAAGCTACAAGATGAAAAGATGGTTCCATCTAGGATCTAAGAACCAGTTAGCCATAACAAAGGCACAACATAAAAAGGTTGACGAATGTATGTGAGGTGTAAGAACAGGAAAATCGACATTCAATAAAACAAATGGATCACAACCCTAATTAGTGGTGCATCATGAGTTCATAATAGCATTAGGGTTTCAAGAACCTTCCTTATTCTTCTCACAATCCATATTCTATTAATATGTAAATGTTCTCATCATGGTGCCAACAACTATGTTAAGATCAACTGAGCACATAATAGTCTCTGGGCTTGAGAGAATAGTGATGGAGGTCAAGAGTCATGAGGGCAGGTGAAAGGTCACATGAGAAGGTGAAATCACACCCTCCTCAATTATATAAATATACCCTCATACCTCATTTGGAGGGGCTTAAGCACTTGATTTGGGGTTATAATTAGATAGTCATGCTTGAGAGCTAGAGTCACTTAGCTCTTGGCAGCTAGTAGGGAGTGTTACACAGTAATTTTTCACCGTCCCTGAAATCCCCATATCTCCCATTGGAGGTTCATTTCTATGATGAATAAGTAGTGTCATGCCTTGCAAATACCATCATTGCATCCATTGCCATGAGGACAACATTCCTTCTGTTGATCATTTCCTGAGTAGACCCCTAAAAACACCTATTTTTGCCTTAGCGCTGGTAGCCTGTTATGTACTCGTGCCAATGAGGAAAATTAACACTGAGCCCGTGCCAGTTGGTGCTCTGTCCCAGTTAAGCACTCGCGCCAATCTACTTATGGAATTATTTTTAAAAAAAGAGGCAAAGTTTCGATTACAACAACTTCGTGGATGAGTCATGAGGAGTGGTTTCGACTGAATAACCACGACCTTCCTCCTTTGGCCTCTTGTTTCCACCTTATGGGGAACCTCCCAAGGGATAAGGCCTCCCTTCCACTATTGTAGGGATCCCAACCTCCTTCTCTCCTCTATAAATATAGCCATCTTCCATTGATGAAGGGGCTGAATGGTTGAGCCTTAGAAGTCTTAGTAGCCTGAATAGAGCTGAATCCATAGTAAGGAGATTATCGTCAGATAACCGAAGAGAGAGAGACTTGTCCTATTCCCGACGAGCTTTACCAAGACGTACTACTCTGTCGACCCGCCGAAGGAAGATCCAACATCAGAGCTCAGGTTGTATCTTTCTTTGTTCTGATTAATATTAAACGACTTCAATTATGGTTCCACTCAGATGTTCATGTTTTATGTTATGAGTTGTATCTTCTCTGACTGATACATAATTGCATGTATTATGTTTTACACTTGTGCGTTTTTTTTTTATTCGTGTACGTGCAGGTATTGGAACGTGCTAGGTGGGAGAATTGTGATTTGCCATAGCGAGGGATGGAAGCACCATCTTCTCCGCAAACGACAACAGCGTAGGACTTAAGGTAGGCCTATTATCACATGTTGGTCTTTTGCAATTAGGAACTTGTGTCTTAGCATGACACGGTTATTGCTAGACTTGATCTGGGCTAGTAGGGATTTCCTCTATCCGCAGAGGGGATTTACCTCTCCAACAAACTGGTGACTCCGCTGGGGAGACATTGATTGGAGTTTGTTTTGTATTTTTAGTTGATTTTGGTCTTTGTCTACTTGATCAACTCGTTTGGTTTTCTTTTTTCTAGTGTAAAACCTCTGTTTAACCCTAGAGGATCAGATCTGACCTCTGTTTTTCTGAAATTTTCATCTTTTCATGGTTGGCTTGATTGGTGCGGTTTCCACCTTGACAGTCACGCCCATTGGCGCACGTTGTTAGTTCATCACTCGCACCATCCCCTGTCTGGCATGGATTATAGCTAGACAATCACGCCATCTCCTGTAGGTGCTATGGTTTTCCCTTGTTCGGAAGTTTTTTTTTTGGTCAGTGCTTTTCCTTCTGGGTTGTTTTTAGATTTTGCTTGAAGTGGTGAGTCTAGTCTTGGTTGGGATAAATTCTTTGTTTTTTCATTTTCAGGTGTTGGCGCTTGTTGTCAGTTAGCAACCCACGCCGATTGGCCATTGGCGCTAGTTGTCAGTGAGCAAGTCGCGCCAGTTGGCGCTAGTTTCACCTACCAAGTCGTTCCAATTTTAGGGTGTGTGAAAATTGAGATTTTTTCCCTAAATCCTTCACCAATGTGTCTTTCCCTTCCAGTATTTTCTCTGTATGAGCATAGATTACATTGCTTATTGTTCAGCTGAAATTTATTCTTGCCATGATTGCTTGAAGCAAAAGGGAATGAATGCCTTGTTTTGATCTCATGCTTTGGAAGTCCTTTTTGTGCTTGACCTCATATGTCTTGTCAACTTTTGACGAATTTTGTTACAAAGTGTTTTGAGACAACGATTGCATTCTTAGTGTTTTTTTGCATCCCTTTTTCCATCATCCTTCATTAAGAATATTTGTGTTTATTTAGTTTTCATCTCAAAGTTTGCTTTTGTTAAAATGCATTAGATCACATTGCATTGGAAAGTGTTTTTTTTTAGATTTATCATTGAACTTAGATCACATTGTTTAATAATTGAAAGCTAAAAATCACATTGAGTGCATTCTATTTCATTAAAAGCATGCATTAAGTAGATTCTCATTTCATCGAAAAATTCCTTGAGTGCATTCTTATCATTTGAAAAGAAAAGGGAAATTGTGCATAGATTACAATTGCATAGTTTTCAAAAAAGAGGATTTTGCATAGATTACATTGCATAATTCGCATCGTTGAATGTTTGAAATTACTTTTAGATAGCGAAAGTCATCTAGTTTAGAAAATGTTTTGTTTTCAGTATTGATTTTTGTTGCATCATTGTTTGAAACTCTTCCCTTAACTAGATAGCATTCATCAAATTCAAAGATTTCTTTTCTCATATAGTTGCATATAGGAGATTGTCAGATGACATTCAGTAGGGCCTGAAAATTGAAACATAATTGAATATCAACACTAAAATTTATTCAATTTACCTTAAGGAAGCATTGAAACATTAACAAAATATTTAGAGGTCTAGGTTAGTGACGTGTTCCGGCGTCGTTAAACCTAGTATCTATCATTCGCCTCCTGGCTTTAGACAGCACTAGTATGGACTTGTGCTCCCCATACCATCACGTATACAAAGGGAGACCCCACTAGGTTGCTATCCTTTATCCGTAGGAAGCCAAGTCTGCCGCCTTATACCCGTGATACACTAGACACAACATTCGGAGAGATTTCCTGCATGTACGTCAAGTCCTTGGTTGATTTCTCTTCATTTTGAAACCAAGATGTATATTGCAGTTCACGAATATCTGGTACACCCTATTGCCTAGAGTTCTAGAGTAGTCATTTCGATCTTTTTTGACTCATTAAATTTGAAAGGATCATCAAGTGCTTGTCCTTTCACACTTGTTTCAAATTTGAAAGCGATAGAGTCACCTTTTTCCTGTTTCTCGACTCTTAAAAGATGAAATGGTAGAGTTTTGTTTCAATGTTTTAAAAAATTAACTGCCCATGAAATATTCCTCGTTAAAGTTAGTTTCCTTAGGGTGTTGTTCTGAAGATCGTTTCTGATGGCAACTTTCCTGGAGTTCACTAACCAAGGAATCCCCTCTGAAGTGAATCTTGGTCCTTTTCCTCCTTTTGGAAATGTTGGTGCTCCTTATAAGTCCCTTCCTGGGTTAACTGTTGGGTTGCCTATTTGGTTGTTTTCAACCTTTGTGGTCTCGAATGTCCTAGATATTGTTCAGTCAGTTCCTCCACCTGAACAACATCATGTTGATTCCAAGGTGGACCTCTCCCCTTCTTCACCTATTTCTGTGTCCCCCTCTTCTACTTCGCCTGGTGAAAGTCTGGATTTGAGTAACCAGGTGGCTAAGAAGAAGAAGAAGAAGAAGACAAAGAAGAAGAAGTCATATAAGAGAGAGGCTAAGGCTATAACTACTGCTTCTAAAGCACCTCGTCTCAATAAACCTTCCAACCCTCTGTGGAAAGTCAAGTTCCCCTACATGTTGTGCACAGGAAACCATCTTCTTCGAGATTTCCCTAGCATTCCCAAGGTGGTCGAAGTATGGTCCAACGGTCGCCTGCCATTGTCTTTGGCTTCTGGAAGTCAAGTTGGGGGCACATCTTCAACTGGTGCTGGTAAGGCTCCTAAGAAGCAGGGTAAGATTACCAATCCCTGTAAGTTGTGTGAAGCGCACCATGCCATTCACCTTTGTCCGTATATGGATGAAGCCAAGAAATTTTTGGACAACTTAACCGGTTCTACACCATGCATTCCAGCTGGTTATAATCATCTTTATTTGAGTCCTCCACGAGTTGATCCCACGATTGGTCAAGAGTCATCCTTGATCGATCCTGCTCCCCTGGAAATTCAAATTCAGGAATCCATTCTCGACCAACCATTGGTCGTGGGATCGGTTGAGCTGGCCCCATCAGTAGTGCACCAGGTCTTTTCCATTGAGGTTGGACCTCACATCCCTCAGGTTCTTCTTGTTTCTTCAGATTCCTCGGACTTGGAGAAAGTTTCTCCTGTCCTTATATCTCATGAAGCTGCTCCTTCGCCCCTCGTGATGGAGGTCCCAGAGGATATTCCTCCTGCCTTCGAGATGGAGGTCATGGAGGATGCTCCTTCTTCTCCTGTAACACCAGGGGAATACCATCTCGGTTCGATGGTAGCTCCTCCGAGTAGTTTAGTCGCTTCCTTTGATTGGAATCGATTTGCGGGATACCGCCTTCCGTCTTATGTGCCTTTTGAGAAAAAGGCACAGGCCTTTGGTTTGGTCATACCCAGCACCATTATAGATAAAGGCGTGTCTGTTAGTATTTTATCCTCGACTACCTCGAAATATTTTGGTTTTCCACCGCTTGCGCCTATTACGCAGAATCTGTTGGCGTTTAACAGAAGAACTAGTCAACCGTTAGGGATCCTTCCAAGGTTACCTATTACTTTGGGAGGTAATTCCGTCCATATGGACGTGACAGTTGTTCCAGGCCCCTTGGATTTCAATCTACTCTTGGGGCGCGATTACACCTATGTCATGGGAGCATTTGTCTCCTCCCTTTTTCGTGTGGTCTGTTTTCCACATAAAGGACGCATCGTGAGCATTGATCAGCTTTTATTCTTTGGTCCCGATGTGGTAGCTGGCCTGCCATCATCCCTTCCTTGTTTTTATCCACCCATTGTATCTGCCCCACTGCAGGTCAACTATGTCGCTACCTACCCCGTGCCTGTACTTAGTGATAGTGTCGTTGTACATCAGGTGCTGGGGGCATTGGGTCCTGAATTTCAGGATGTTTTCCTTCCATCGGGTGTGGAACTCTTGGAAGCGATGACTTCTTATTGATCATGATGAAAGGTCTTCGGAGCAGAGTTCCTTTTCTTGTGTCAAGCTCCTTAAAAAATGAAACAATCATATGAGGATAGTTCTTTTAATATTTCATCCTTGTTAAAACAATGAAACACGTTTCCGTTCAATTCGAGTCTTTGATAAGATCTCGTAAAATTCTAGTCGAGTCTTTCTCTTGATCTCGAAACTTGAACCTTCACTCCATCTTCCTTTCATATGGATTGAAGCTTGGGGGGCATGTACCTCGAATTGAGTCACCATGTTGGGGGCATGCTTAGTTTTTCAAGCATAGTTTGTTTCCATTTCAAGCTTGTGTAAAAATGAAACTGGTTTCAAGCATAGTTTATCTTTGTTTCAAGCTTGTGTAAAAATGAAACTAACTTCAAGCAGAGTTTCCTGATTTCAAGCTTGTGTAAAAATGAAACCATTCCCTTTTTACCTCTTGTGATTTCCATTTTATGAGCCTATTTTTGCCAGATGAGCCGTTTTTCTCACTCCATCGTCACTATCTGCTTGGCCAATCATATGCCTTCACTTGGTTATTCTACTCGTTCCTGAGGAACCATTACGATGAGTGGTCTTGTTAGCCAACCTCTTGACCTTTACTCATTTTGAGCAGTTCCACCATTACCGGAACCAGTTGCTACCCTTTATACCACTCGTTCCTCCAGGAGGATTCATCTTTCAGCTCTTTTCTAACTCTCTAAACATGAAAATATTGTCGAGTCGCTTGTCGTTTTGATCTCATTAAAGTGGCTGAAAAACAACATCTACCCAGTATACATTTACCCCTTTTTCAGGTTGGGATAGATTATTTATGAAAAAGGAATACCCTAGCCTATCGCAACTAAGAGGCTTTCTCAGACATAGTTTTCTACCTTTTTGGATCTGAGGAACTATTTACGAAAAGGGACTACTAGAGTTTACTTTTCTGTTGTCTTTTCAAACTCTCTAAATATGAAAATATGTCAATTTCTTCCTTTTTCAGACTCGTTAAACCCTGATGACATCGGATCCAGTCATAATGACGATACTCGAGTTTCTCCTTCCTAGGGCTCGTTAAATGTACTGGGATGGATTTTTCTGAAGGCTGAACTTATATTACAAGCATATGTTATCCCCTTCAAGCTTGTTCTAAAAACTAATTGGGGTACTCGCTAGAAATGGTGGAGGAAAATGGAACCAGTATCATCATCGTGTCGGCAGTATGTCACTCTTGAACATGGCACTTGTCTGCATTCGTGTCAGGTTGGGGACATATCATCTCACTCTCTATTTGCCTCCGTGGGTTTGGGTATCATTTTTTGACCTCTCATCTCCTCTTTACCTCGTCATCATGAATTCTGATCTTTTGAAGTCAAATAATGCCAAATCCACTGTCGTGATGTCGATATGTTCAAGAGAAGTTGACCTCTATAATTTCAACCTTCCTCTGATTCTCATCTGGTACTGATTCAAAAACATTATTTTCCTCTGTCTCGCGTCGATGATGTGGGAAACACTATGGCCCACCTTCAATCAAGGTCACTTCCTATCGAATTCAGCTCATTATCCAGGAAGTTGATCTAGAGACTCCCTTCCGGTACCTTGGAGCCTGCATGCCTCAATGGAAAGTTCTTCGCATTCGACGCAAGGTTTTCATCATTGACCTTCGATCAGATGATTTTGTGGATGTTCGATGCCAGCTCACCGTTCACATTCCGTGGATTTTACTTATAGTACCTTGAGGGCCATTGTCATTATTGGTGGTTCCTCTCGCATCTGTTAACAGCTTTCATCATTGGATGGTAATCATATGATGTTCTTGCATGTTCAACTTCAGTTCACTTATTCATGTGCTTGAACTTGTACTTTGTTTGGGTCGAGATGGAGCGCAAGACCCTGGATTTTGTCTGTTAGGATCTAGGCTGTGATTTTGTGAATTATTCTGATCGGTTACATGACAAATTGATTGGATGGCTGCGACCATACCTGAGTCTATTTATCGATCCGTACTGGATGCTTGCGTCCATGCCTTGGATCTGGATTATTGTATACTATGTTACGGATGGCTGCGCCCATACCACGTATATATCATGTATTTGAAATATCAGTTGTATTTGTCTACGCAGGTTTTCTGACGGCAGTGTTTTTAGTTGGGCGCGTTCTCTTAAAGCTTTTCACCCTCTCTCTCTATCGAGCCTCATGCTTGAGGGGGAATCTATTACACAGTAATTTGTGACCATCCCTGCAATCCCCCTCTTGCCCATTGGAGGGTTGTTTCTATGACGAATAAGTAGTTTCATGCCTTGCAAATACCATCATTGCATCCATTTCCATGAGGACAACATTCCTTCTGTTGATCATTTCCTGAGCAGACCCCTAAAAACACCTATTTTTTCCTTGGCGCTGGTAGCCCGTTATGTCCTCGCGCCAATGAGGAAAATTAACACTAAGCCCATGCCAGTTGTCACTTTGTCCCAGTTAAGCACCCGCTCCAATCTACTTATGGAATGTTTTTTAAAAAAAGAGGCAAAGTTTTGATTACAACAAATTCGTGGATGAGTCATGAGGAGTGGTTTCAACTGAATAACCATGACCTTCCTTCTTTGGCCTCTTGTTTCCACCTTATGGGGAACCTCCCAAGGTATAAGGCCTCCCTTCCACTATAGTAGGGATCCCGAACTCCTCCTCTCCTCTATAAATATAGCCATCTTCCATTTATGAAGGGGCTGAATGGTTGAGATTTAGTAGTCTTAGTAGCCTGAATAGAGCTGAATCCATAGTAAGGAGATTATCGTCAGACATCTGAAGAGAGAGAGACTTGTCCTATTCCCGACGATCTTTACCAAGACGTACTCCTCTGTCGACCTGCCGAAGGAAGATCCAGCGTCAGAGCTCAGGTCGTATCTTTCTTTGTTCTGATTAATAATAAATTACTTTGATTATGGTTCCACTCAGATGTTCATGTTTTATGTTATGAGTTGTATCTTCTCTGACAGATACATAATTGCATGTATTAGGTTTTACGCTTGTGTGTTTGTTGTTTCTTCATGTACTTGTAGGTGTTTGAATGTGCTAGGCAAGAGAATTGTGATCTGCCATAGAGAGGGACGGAAGCGCCATCTTCTCCTCAAATGACAGCAGCATAGGACTTAAGGTAGGCCTCTTGTCGCATCTTGGTCTTTTGCAATTAGGAACTTGCATCTTAGTGTAACATGGTTGTTTCTAGACCTGATCTGGGCTAGTAGGGATCACCTCTGTCCACACAGGGGATTTACCTCTCCAACAGGAGATATGTAGTGAGGCTAGGGTTTTGTATTGGATAATGGAAGGTGCAACCCATGCTCCACTATTGGGATTTTATGGTTTGCAGAATATGCACTTTTATTTGTAGCATCCTTAATAAGAATTTATTTATCTTCTGCATTGATTCTCATACTTTTAAGCTTGGCTATATTGGCTCTTTAGTATTTCCATCATGGTTGTATGTGTGTTTTCACATGAGCAATATGTTAATGAACTAATTTGTAACTCTTTTCTTGCATGTCTACTTGGAATCCTTGATTACTTACTCCATCCCATGACAGTGACCTGTTGTGAACCAATTTTGTGACTAACCAATAGTATGTTCTTATTTAAGTATGTTTGAGATGGTTTTAGTTCAGCAATCCTTCTTCTGGCATACTTATCCTTGTTATTGCTGTTACACCCTTGTATCTTGTTCTGAAAGTTGTTAATCATGGGTTGAAATCACTCCCATAATCTAGGTATTTCCTCCTTCTGCTTACTCTAATGGCTACACTTTCAACAACTATGAGTGAAACATTCATAGTGGCAGTCGAGCCCTCATACCAGTTGGGGCTCCCATTTCAAATGCCGTGAGGTATAACTGAGAATTCACATTGGGGAGACCCCATAGTTGTTGGTGACATCCATCATCATCAACACAACTATAATAATTTCTAATCAAAGTATTTTTGATCAAAAACCCTCAAACAATTTGATAATTTGAAACTCCAATAAAGTATAGAAGCAGAACCCACCACCATTAAACTCCTCCAAAGTGATGAACTGGGTTGAATAATTAAAATTTGTGGAGAATGAAATGAGTGAATGCACAACATCCTGGTCTAAATTCTCAAATGATTGGTAAGAAATGTGTTTTAGTGGTAATTAGATCGATCATTTCAAAGAAAAATATTGGGAATTAAAAGACAGAAGACAGTTAAAAATTCAACTCTTGCAGCAGTATAATATTCAAGGAAAAATATTGTGATCAGGTACAAATACATGATGTCTTACAATCCACTATATTTAAGGGAAAAAATAACCTAACTTATTTCTTTTCTGAGACTCTTTCGGTTGGTTCACCTATTTATTTGGAATCTAAAAAATTCTAGCTTTTGAACCACCAACTTGTCAGTGTTTGGACACTTGATCAAATCAAAAATATATTCACTAGTTGTTGTCCTCTCACAAATAATGATGAACATATGAATTCACCAGTTTATCTTACGAAACCACCAATATTTGATGACCTACCGTTTGGGGGTTCAAATATTTTTCATGATGGTGAGCCACTTTAGCTCTTACTGATGGTTATGTCAAGTCCTCATGTCTTTGGAAAAATCCATAAACAATCTCAAACTAACGTTTCTGAAATTAGGGTTTTTGTCTTTGAATTCTTTGGAAAATTAGTTTCAAATGGTGAATGAACATATTTTAAGAGTAATCAAGTTAATCATCCTCAATATCATGATAATATTGATGAATGGCTTGAAGGATATTATATAGTTAATTCCTCTATAAACAAGAAACATCTTGCTTCACTTGAGTTGAATTTAGGGTTAAGCATGAATGAATGTGTCTAATGGATGGATGATCATGGTTTTCAAGTTTATAATTCTTTTTACCATGATAGGATTGCAACTTAACTTGAAACATATTTTATGGCATATTTTCCTATAAGTAGACATGAGCTTCTTGCTATTTTGCATGTTTCACTGGTGATAATTTTTGTTTTTTCTCAATTATTTATACTACATCTGATCACTGAAATATTTATTTTTATAGGTCAGGAACTGTTGTGGTGGCTACATTGGAAGTTTTACCTCACATGACCCTACCTCCTCGTTGGTTAAATTAGGGTTTTATGGTTTACACTAGTTAGGTTTTAGGTTTTCCTTATTAATTTTCTAATTAGGGTTTACTTTATGGCTAAATTTTAGATATACTTGTTCATGTTTTCGTTATCATAGGAAAATAGTTTGTTGCACGACATTATGCATTTAGCTTAGATTCATCTTCTTGCATTTCTCATCACTACATTACTTCCAAAAAATCTTTTCACCTACATTACATGGCATTCTAGCTCTGCCTCCTGCATTACATTATGCATTCAATTTTTTGCATAACATGTTGATGACCTAGCCTTGCATTTTCTCTTCGTTGTATGCCACCGCATGAACATTCATAACTTTGGATCTCTTCGAACCTCTGGGGTTGTGATAATATTTATTATGCTTGTTTTCACGTGCTCAAACCCTAAATATTGCTTTGACCTATTCGTGCATGATGAAACCATAGAAGAGCTTCCTTGACCAACTTTCCTTAATGTTGAAACCTTAACCCTAACAGTTGCATGTAGTTGTAATAGTTGCTCCAAAAGTATGCCTCTCATAGAACCAGTAATTGAAACTACATATAAAAATAAATTCTCCTATTGATCTATCACATTAACAAGAAAAATACAAGAAATTTATCTTGGGGAACTCTAATTAGTTCGAATGACATATATATGTAACCTGACCCTTGTTTCTAGCTTGGTCCTAGATATTCCTTGTTATGTGTTCATTTTTCACAGGTTAATTGGAGATGTGATGTGGAAGGAGGGCATGAAAAAAAACCTAAATCAAAATATCTTTCAGTTTCTGTCAAACAATAAACAACCTCTCTTTCTCGTAAAATAAGTCGAAATCCCTCATCCACCCTCGCTTAATAAAAATAATTCCAATGGGCACATGAAAGAAAATAAAATAAAATAAAGGGTAAATGATTGAGAAAGGGCTCCTGCACAGAGAGGGATGCAAAAACTTTGTCAGGGTATTGACCAAGCTCACTAGCAGCAAAGCAACGTTTGTGATTTCTTGAAGTGACTTCATTGAGGCATTGCCTAAGCCTGATGGTAGTAGAGCAACCCTAAAAACCTATTTTAAATTTCTCAATATAATAATCTCTCTGCCTTGTTCTCTGCATAATTATTAACTACTTGCATACGTGAATTTATAATTTGGTTTTTAATGACTAGCAAGACCTAGATGAGACACAGGGGAAGGGAATATCTGTAAAGGTTAAGGTAATTCAAGAGGTACCCATAGTTCTTGTTCAACACTTCTTATCATTATCATTTAGACTCAATATTTTATGGGGACACAACCATAGATGTTGGATTTTACCAATGTTTCTCCAATTTTTGTAGCTTCTACAACAACACCCAAAATTCTTGGGCATATCCCAAAATTTCAAGCCCCCTTACTACCTACATAAAAACATAAGGGTTGTGATCATGTCGTTGATTGATCAATATTCCCAAAACTCACTCCTATCAAAACCTGTCAATGCGCCCACTCACGAAATGCATATTTCATTCATTCAGCATGTCTTATCTAAAATATTTACCTTATTATTGTATTAGGGTTTAGGGGATTTGTTGCATTAGGAGTCCTGTGTGTCCTCAAGCTCTTTATTTTCCTACAACATGAATCCTGACAGAGTAGATAAATATTGTATTAATGGTTGTGGGATCACTCCAGCTACATTTGCGTTTATGTCATCACCTTTCTCATGCCTCTTTAAAAACTTAGATTGATTTGACTAAGGAACCGACCTTGCCTTGGATTTACCCTCACCAACTAGAATTCATACTCAGAAATGGTTCTAAGAATTTTCACTATAACTTCATCATCATATTGGGCATCATACAATATCGAAATCACATGTAATAAATATATCCATTAAGATGCTTGATTTTGGAGATCATTTCCAAATTAAAATATGTTTTGTTTAATCTGTACACCTTGTAACATAATAATTTCAATTAATTATTTCCCTTTATGTTATCACATATTCACTCTGTTATCACTCTCCCCAACATCCTAGGCTGAAATTAGGAGTGAAGAAAGGTAACCATTGACCAACTTTTAGATAGGCAGCTAGCCCTACCTAACCAGAAAGGACTTTCTTTGTGTCACTTTTTTAATCATTTAATTTTAGGGATGAGTACCAGATTTTAGGCTCGATATAAATTAATTTTTTTTAGAATTATTTTAATGATTTGTTTGCTCGATAAAATTTATAATCAATGAAAGTTAAAACTTATTTCAAATACTATATTGCAGAAAACTAAGCAAGGAAATATAGACAATTATTTAACCACATTTAATTTATCATTGGTGTATAATGGTGGAAAAGGAAGGGGTCTGAATGAGCATTTTACATGAATTCATTCATTAGAAGAAATACACATTGTAAGAACTTAATAAATGGAACATTTGACTAATTTATGCTTATAAAATGAATAAGATTTTACACATAAAATGGATTGGAAATGAAATAACATAGAAAGGAACAGTGCTCAATAAAAATACCACATGAATCTCACACAATTGTTGCAAAATCCTTTTATTTTCATTAATAGTAGGTCTATATTAATACACAGAGTTTCAGAACTCGATTATCCAATAGTAATACTTCATACAGTGAAGTATATATAGAAAAACATAATTACAATAATTACATTAAAAGCTATCCAAATTGATAGCGCTTTATTTTCTAACTAACTCTAAGTGCATCATGGAATAAATTTCATTTGTTATGATGTTGTTGGCTACAACTCAAAGTTTTTGTTGAAGAAGATAATCACGGGCTGTGTAGTCTCCCTGTTGACTGCTAATCTAACAAAATTGAATTTTTTGATTTTGCTAATTACTATTGAAACTCACATAAATTTTCAGAGCGCTCTTCATCACGGATAACCAATTTAATTACCCTATGGTAAATTTCATCTCCCTCAATGTATTTAGCAAAATTTGGGTTCACCACAAAGACATGTTTAATTTCATACTGAATATAAATATCATTTCTTATTACTCCCAACAATGCTTTTCATGTTAATGTGCATTTAATATTTGAAAACTTGGCAGTATCCTTGGAAATTTATTGAATTCTTTTTCCATATTCATCTCTGATCATCAATTTATCATTAATTACAAAGAGACAAGGCAACCCTTTCTGTGTTAGAGATTATATCCTGCTAAAGAATCTTTGAACTGTAACCTCTAGACTATGACATTTTTATTGAAGTTGAAGAATCAAATTCTTCTTTGTCAACACTTTCTTCACTTCTAGGATGGTTTTTGTTGTGTCTTCAATGCCCAATTCATCCCACTTATACCTATTCTTTGAATTCAAAAATCTAATGATAATGTTTTTTTGTTGCAGGCTTATCTCCCAGTTGTTCTTTATTTGATGTAATGGCCTCATTTGCATTCTGGATCAATTATTTTTGCTCAAAGATGATTTGTATGCTTGGCCAACATTCAATGATGGACTATGTGATGTTTGCCCATATTATCTCTTTCACCTGGCCCAAATTATTACCAATGGATGACTCTTTTTTCTCTTTCTCCATTCTTTCAATCATCTTTTTAGCCCTCTGTGCTTCAGCTGCAAGGGATCTCTCAGCATTAGATTTTTGTAATTGCAACAATTTTACCTGATGCTACAACTTTTTGATCTCCTCTTCTTGAATAGACATGTTCTGAACTGATTTGGTAAGTTGTTGAGCTCCATCTTTAGTGCTTGTTGTAGAAGTTTAAGCTATAGGAATGGCTGCTAGTAGCACTACCTCTAAAGGAACCTTTCATTTTTTCACCGTTGCTTCCTTTTCCTTTATCATATTCTCTTACTCTGATTCCATTTTCTTTATTTGAGAATTCTACTCCAATATCAAACTCATCATATCTATTTTCTGAGTTTCATTTTCTTCAATATCCTTTGCCAAAGGATCTTTTGTAGTGGGGATTTTCAATTTCTTTCTCAATGCTTGTATATCAACATTTTTCTTCTCGATGGTCTCTTAAGTTACATTTACATCTGATGTATCATATCCAATATTTACCACTAGATCTTCTAGAGTTTTTATCCTTATGTCATTTTCAAATGAAGACACCTTCTCCAATTTTAGCTGTGAGTGTACATTTGCTAGTGAAACCTGCAGTTTTGATAAACTTAAAGTAGTATTAGTGAGAGTTGATGAAATCATCTCACCAGTTTTCTTGTGAAGCTCCATTTGGTCTATTTTATGAATTTCTTTTGTGTCAAAATCAAGTGTATCTTTCTTATAATCCACTTCTGACTTTGGTTGTGAGATCTGTGCTTGAAGAAATGAAAAATGCATTTTTTCGTTTTCAGAATCAAAGGCTGAAAGTAGCCTACTTTGTGAACTAGGAGTATGTTTCCAAAACTAATTATAGGTACTTGTCTTCAACATTTCATTCTTAAACTTCATTTATTTGAAAGTATCAAAGACAGTCTTCTCTTTTTCTTTCTCTCCTATAGCAGTTGTGCTAATCTGAACGACTTTTTGTTGATCTTGAGAAAATGATGTTTGTTGATATTTAGGAGTTGTTGTTTGCTACTCTTTAGAAACAGTATAAGTAGTAGGAGTAGTAGAAGTAACTTTATCACCTATTTGTGTAGAAGGAGGTGTCTCTTCAGTGATGATGATTACTTCTTTCTCTAACTCCTTGCTGGGATTGACCTTCGAATTTATCTTTCTCTTCTTCCTGTAGTGAATCTTGAACTATTTTCTTGTTGAATAAATCATTGGAGATGAATGGTATTCTCTAACTCTCTTCACTTCTCTTTCCTGTGCAATTGGAGTCTGTAATGCTAATGTAGATAATGTTTTCTCTTTAGCCTCTTGTAGTGTTGCTTATGTCCATTCAAGCTTATTCATATACTTTTCAATCTCTAGTCTAGGTGTATGAAAATATGTTGTAGATTTATTTTCCACCCTCAGTTTGGAGATGACACCAATTAGAGCATAAGACCATGTCAAACTTGGACTAAATTGCATTTATTTCAATAAATTATCTACCTTTTCCCCTTCTTTCCTGCTATTATAGATAAAAGGACCTATCTATGTTTTTATTTTAAACTGTGACTTTTTCTTAGTAGAGACAAAATGCACTTCATCTGCATTAATCAATTGTCTAATATACCCCAATGCAAAAATATTCATGGGGAGGAATTTGGGAAACTTATAATGGGGAAGTTCATATCCATAAACTCTAAGTTCTATATAGTTTTTGTAAATATACCAATCCCCTATTCTATCTTGATTTGACAGCTGTAATACCTTCCTGATCTCTTCACTAATTCTTGGATCTTGAGTGTTATTCAACAAATTGAATGTTGGTTGAAGAAACAATTCCACAAACTATTTATAAGAATACTCTTTATGATCCTTCATGGCTAATGAAGTCCAGAAAATAATTGACTGCTGGTTGCCATGTTCATCCCATTTCTATAGAGAAAACTTAGATTTGTCACCCTGGGAGTACAATAATAAATAGATTAACACAAAGGCATAATTGAAAGCCTCTTCAATTGTGAATTTCACAAACTAATCATGGAAAACATCTACAATAAAATGACTGAAATTGAAAATGATGCAGGGTTTAGAATCATTGGAAAATATGGACAAAAACCCGATGATGGCTTCATCTACCCGTTGGTTTGAATAATAACCAAGAAGGTAGGAAATGCTAGTGATGATTTGTTTGGACCTTTTAGGGAAAATGGATGTTGGAAATGGAGGGGTTTTCTTAGGTAATGGGTAATTTTCAGTCATGAATAGTTGAAGAGTTTGAGCTCTCTTTGCAAAATCCAACTTCTGGTAAATTTCTATCAAGGCTTCTCGGAAAAATGGTGTGACATATTCTGTGTTTGGGGCTTGCATCATTTTTTCAATTTTGTGGGCATCAATGGTCACTAAAACCTCTTTTGTGGGTGTGATAATAGCTCTCTGGTATGGCATATACCAAGCTTGACATCTCCTAACAAACCTTGGGCAACTATGGGTATGAGGAAAGATAAAATGATGGAGATTAGAGTCCCATAGTCCTATGTCATATGATTTATCTAGGTATTTATCTTCTAACCAACAATATAACTTAAAAATCTCAATATCAGTCAAGGTTTCATGTATCTGGTAATATTTGTCTGTTAAAGGAATGTGGTGAAAATCAACTGGAGGATGCAATAACAGACTTACTGGTTGCTCAGGTCCTTTGTTTTTTGGAGGCATGGTTGTTTTTGTTGGAGTGGCGGAAAACAAGAATTATTTGATACAAAACAGAAGCCGAGGCAAAGGATAAGGCTCTGCAACTAGAGAAAAATCAATAGCTGCAAGAAAAAACTTCAAATACTGATGAGTTTGATTCTCCGGAACTCTAGTAATGGTTGTAAATTTGAAATCTTGTGCAGAGTAGTTTGAAAAGACAAAGCAAAAATTTAATAAGGAATGCAATGGTGAATTGATGGGTAATTGAGCTTGTTTTCCTTTTGAAAATGGGTGCGGGTACGTTTCCTAATAGTTGGCCATTGAATTAATTAGCTAAAGGTTAGGAGAACGTGGGAATTAAACTGATTTGATAGACTAGTCCACGTTGCCATGACTTTATTGGTGGGAGGAATGGTGGTTTAATATAAGCGGTAGGCGAGATTTTAGAGGGGTGTTGGAGAGAGAAGTGGTTTCATGTGGGGGGGCGGGGGTGTGAAATCACACCGACCTGACACGTAGCAATGAGATCAATATACAATACCACTCTTTTTGAAACCCCCCCACCTCCTCGACGTTAAGTCTCAGGTGATGAGGGGGAGCCGAAGTCTGATACGGGCTGTAGGATGAAACGGTGATACGATGGATGATTGGCTATATGAGGGAGGATTAACGTATGACGAAGGTGATTGATTGGTGGGGTAGGGATATGAAAAGAGTAATGTGGTATGGATGGAAGGCGAATAAATGAATGCAACATGTTACGATAGTGATGGAGGATAATGGATAGATGAGGGAGGATTAACGTATGGTAGAGGTGATTGATTGGTGGGGTAGGCATATTATGAGAGTAATGCGATATGGATGGTAGGCAAATAAATGAATGAAACGTGTCATGAGAGTGATGGAGGATAATGGATAGGTGATTTTGACTAATGACCTAATGGAAAAATCTTAAAAGAGATATATTTTATCTCTGAAAAACGAACTCTAACATTGGCTCCAGCTGAGGATGACAACTCATTCAGGAGGTGTCAAGAACATTGTAGATCAGATAGCCTTATCCATTGGGATATTAAGTCAACTAGACCTTGAAAAACTGAAACCAACTGAAATTTTTTTGACTAAAAACAACTGACTTGACTTTGAGTTGAAAAAAGACTAAAACTTCACTGTTTGCAGAAGTTTCATGGCCTTATCCTCGGGCTTCAAGCTTTTGCAACCATTCCCTTTTATTTTTTGAACTTCAAATTTAAACTGGTATATACAATGAAAGTGAATTTCTTTCTTAGTATTTCAAAAACATAGTGCTTTAAAAACCTACCATTGATAGGTCCTCCTAGCACTTCTTCTCCTTCAAAATCTTCTAACAAAAATTCTTTGTTTCTTTTGAATGCCACAATATTGTAAGGTCATTTCCAAATATTGTCAAATTTCACATGATTTCCCTTTTCTTCATTTCTGGAATCTCATCTTAGAACAATATCTCCAATTTTGAAGTCCTCAACCTTTTTTTTCCTGTCAAAAATATTTTTAATTTTGTCATGCAGCTTTGAAGTATTGCTGAAAACTTCATATCTTGATTTTTGTAAGTGTATCATATAGTTGATCCTTATTTGAATATCATTAGGCTCACTGTAAAATTCCTGAAAAATATTCATTACTGGAACAACCAAAGAAGTAGGGAAAATAATATCAATTCCATAAACAAGATTAAATGGAGACATGTTAATTCATCTTCTTTTTCTCACTCTATCAGCCCAAAGAGAATTTGTAAGTTTCTTGTGCCAATTCCTTTGTTTTCCTACAACATCTTCTTGATAATATTCACCAAAGATTTATTATATGATTATGCAAGCCCATTTCCCTGAGGATAATATGTAGTAGAATGAAAAATTCTAATGTGATATTTATCACGGAAATCAATCATCTTCTCCGATTTAAAATTTGCTGCATTATTAGTGAAAATCTTGTATGGTAAACCAAATCTTAAAAGAATATTATTTTCAAGAAACTAAATGATAACTGAATCAGTTTCTTTCCTAGTAGGAATAGCCTCAATCCATTTAGTAAAATAATTTGTAGCAGTGAGAATACATTTGTGTTGAGTTGAAGATGGAGGATGAATTTCACCAACAAAATCAATTCCCCATTGCTGGAATGTTGCTTGGACTTCAATTGGTTTAAGAGGAAAGGGTAAAAGTTTTGATTTTCCTTGAAATATCTGACACTCATGACAGCTATTAACTATTTTATAAACATCAAAAAACAATGTGGGCGTATAGAAGCTTGACTCAAGATCTTATTTGATGTGGTTTTCCAATAAACATAGGCTCCACAGTAACCCTTATGGAAATCTATTATGACTTTCTCAACTTCACATTGAACTAAACAAATCAATAATATCCCTCCAAGATATTTAAAATATAAAACACCATTCAGAATGTAGTACTTCAGATCTCTTAACTTTAGTGATATTGCTTTACTACTTGGCATACCAAGAGGAGGATTCAAATGTTGCAGGATGTATATAATATCAACATACCAAGCAGATAAAGAAAATATCTCAACTATCTCAGGTAATGTTTCAGAATTTTGTTCATCAAACATTGCAACAATGAAATTTATGTCTAAGGCATGAAGAGTATAATCTACCATAAGCTTTTCTAAGCCTTGTCCTTTGATCAATTTTGTGGGCTTAATTTCCAAATCATACTCGAGCAAAGCTGCAATCCATTTTCCTCTACAACCTTCTCGATCATTCTGTGTAAGTACATCTTTAACAACAACATTTGGCACATAAGCAATGACATGAGAATGTAAAATGTACACTTTGAAATATTTCAGTGCTTTTACTAAAGCTAAAGCTTGATTCTCAATGATATTATAATTTAAAGAAACACCTCTTATTTTTTTGCTAAAGAAAGCAATAAGCTATTATGTATTTTGATTTTTCTTTTGCAATAAAAAAATGCAAGTTTATGCTCCAAAGAAAATGAGAAAACAAGAAAATCGAGTGTGTAATCTGGACTAATAAGAATAGGAGCACGAGACAAAGCTAACTTTACTTGATTAAATGACTTCTTAGCCTCCTCATACCATTTTACTTTAGTACTTTCTTCAACATATCAGTAATCTACCTCAAATGTTCAGCAATATTGGGAACAAATCTTCTCAGAAAATTGATATTACCATTTAAATATTGAATCTCTTTTTTGCTCCTTAGATAATCTAAATTCTGAATTGCTTCAATCCTTGAAGGATCTACTCTTATGCCATATTTAGATATAATATGCCACAACAATTTAACTTCTTCCATAGCAAAGAGACTCTTCTTTGGATTTCATGAAATTCCAAACTTTCTCCACTTTTCAAATTCTGTTTTTAGATGTTGTAAATGTTGCTCAGCTATTTTTTATGAAACAATGATATCATCAAGGTAAATAACTAAAAACATATCCCTTTCATTGGAAAAGGCAATGTCCATTGCTCTTTGGAAAGTTTCTCCTTCATTATTCAAACCAAAAGGAATTTTGGCATACATGAAAATACCCCAAGGTGTAGTGAAAGTTGTCTTTTCTTGATCGTCTGGGTGGAAAATAACTTGATTGTATCATGACTATCCATCTAATAAAGAAAGTCGAGATGATCCTGTTGGGGTTCCCATGTTTTGGCAAGGTTGGCAATAGAAAAATATGGGACAACATCAAACCACTTTCAGACCTCAAGATCTAGCCCTCCTGGGTCCAGAGAGGGATCTCTCTATGATTGTCAAAGGTATATGTCTTTGAAGTTTCAAAGGTTAAGATATTATGCTAGTTATAAGGCTCAGAGTTTGTTTGTTTGATTGTTTGTTTGGTTGATGGTTATTGGGAAAGAAGGGTTCAATATAAGACAAGGATGAGCAAAGAGGATTTTAGGCAGAGGTGAGATATTCCAGGGAACATTCAAGACCATTAGGCAAAGGAGTTAGGAAAGGTTTTAATTACTATTCAATGTGCAAGCTTTCAGTTGGGCTAGTCATCTAAAGAATTGGATCTTAAAGAAGATAATGTGGCATGAAATGGTAAGAGAGGAGGAAACAATAAAGATTTAGAACACAAAGTTAAAGGCCTGGGATCAGAGAGAGACTTTGAACTCTCAATGCTTCGGCCTCCAGCTTGAGGGATATTAGAAAGGTTCAATTAAGTGAAAAGGATCCTAGTGAGATAGAGACAAAGTTCTAGACCTCCCAGTGTTCCCAATTCATTCAATTAAATCCCAACAAAAACATCTAAGAACAGATTCATTTAATTCATACATCAGCTAGCAGGCAATAACATCCACTACACTGGTTAAATTAACTGAGATCAACCCTTAGATAACACATTTAGTAGAAAACATCAAAGGCAAGGAGAGCAGAAACATAGGGTACCTAACAAGGGTAAATCCTATGCCATATTTCTGATGCGAGCCAGTAGAAATGAAATGAAATGAACTGCAAGTTAAAAACAAATACAGAGATAGAAAAACATCACTGCTGCTTTAAATCAGGATCCAAAGAAATGTGCTTGTCAGATTAAAGAGCAACACTAGTCAAGTACAACATTACCAATAGATGGATATTTAGTTTGAAAACATCTTCTTCAGCCTATCTTACCACTTTACACAGAGACTATGTCTCAAAAGAAATAGCTTGTAATTTCTCTGATAACCGATCAACAACCTTTACAATGAGTTTCTTCCTGAATTTTATAGCTGAAAGATGAGTAGAGGAGGTAGGTGAAGAACTAAATGTTGCATTAAAGCTCAGAAGAGGAAGAGGGCCGAGACCCATTCTATTTTAAATCCTGTGCATTTATCTCTGGCACTCTTTGGGTGAAAGAATGATCTTCTTCAGGCTTCCATTTACTCTGGTATGACTCCGATGCACTCTGGCTGCAGTACTCTACAGTAATTTTTGGTGAATAAACAAAAACGTAAATAAATGATAGTGAAGTCCACCATACTGCATAAAAAATGCTCTGGTAGCTTTGGGCTGTGGTCAGGGCGGAATTTTCTTCAGGAACACGGTAAATAAAGGAAAAGTTATGGGCGCTTGGTCCTTTAGGGAAAGAACAATCTACTGATGTGAGACCTTGATAGTATTGTTTTTTGTGCGCTGGGCCTTCCGTGTGATCTATGATGTCTTTGATTTGGTACTCTATTTTCAAATCATTGGATTAAGGCTCAAAATCTTCAATGACAGGCCTTAAACACTCTGTTCCACCACTGATACTCTTTGCCGCTTCCACGTTTGCCTCTGACTGCGAAATCTGTGCTTTAGTGGCTCTGGGGAAGATTTTACAAAGTTTAAACTCTGTTCTTTAATGCGACCCCTGTCATATCGTCCTCTTAGACCTTTCTTCATGATTTTTTCTCTTTGAAAATGGTCCTTTCCTGTTTCTCTGTAGTTGTACAGAGACTGTGAATCATGGCGGTTTTCTGCCGCTCGTACCCTGCAAAAACACGCAACTCTGTTATGAAAACCATGCATAGGGAAGGAAGGCTATGGAGGGTGGGGAGAAATATAGCGCAGCTGTGGTAAAAACGATGGTTTTATATGAAACAATGGTGGAAAATGCAGAAATAAGGCGTAAACTACGACTGACAGGGTTTCGGTGAGGAAATGTCCGTGGGTCGCTCAATCATGGTCTGGTGGCGAAGATCGACGGTGGAGATTTAAACAGTGGGATGGCTTATGAAGTTGGGTGGAATGCATAGAAATGAATGAAAATGCAATGTAATTGGTCATGCGTGGTGGGGCCCGGCATGGGTGGAGGGCGATTCTTTAGGACTGTTTGATCTCAGGAGGAGATCGACGGCTACGATCCAATTAGAGGGGAGAAATGGGAGGATTGACATTCCGATGAACGATGGTGCGATTATTTTACGGCAGTTGGATCTTGGACTAATGGATAGTCGAGATTGGGTCGAAGAAATTGCAATCGCAAAGGGCGGAAGGTGGCAGCGATTGGAAAATGCGATTGCGATTGGAGCAGGAGAGTGAGGGTCGTCGAATCAACAGGGGAATCAATGGCTAGGATTATCATCGGTGAATCGCAATCGGGAGGCGCAGAGGAAGGGATGCGGTGCAACTGGCGCGATGCGATGGAGCGCCAGTAGTCTGATCCGGATCGGGATCTTCGGCGGAGATTGAATCGGTGGGGGGGGAATAATGGAGCGATGGGAGGGGAGAGGGATAAATCTAAACCGCTGGATCTGGAGGGATGGACGACTCAGATTGGATTGGGGTATTGCAATCGGAAGGAAAGGAGGAGTGACACAATGAAAGTTCTGATTGTGATTGAAATGGGAGTGCAATTAGCGCTAGGCCGTCGGATCAAAGCGATAGATCAACGGTGGAGATCGTGGCAGAGATCTTATAGACCAAAATCCAATCGCATCGAAGTGTTTCATAAAACAAAGAAATGCGCTACACCGAGAGTTGCGATTGTGATTAGCGCTTTGAGTCTTTGCGCCTGGTTCTGGCGTTGGGTTACGTGGGGAAGTGGTTTGCGGGGCTGGCGGAAAAGGGGCTAGGCCCTATTATAAGGTGGAAAGTGGGTTTTGGCCCATTTTTGGTGCATTTCAAGGCCAATGAAGGGTAACGATAAGGGAAGAGAGGGGAAGTTAAACCAAACCAGGGGTGTGTGTGTGGTTTAAAAGAGATTTTGGGATATTTTAGGAGGACTAAGGGAGGAATTTTTGGGGTGGAAAGGGGGCTTTGAAAAAGGGGGAAAAAGGGGTGAAATGGAGAATTTTGCAGAGGTACAAGGGGTAAATAAGGACCTTTTAGAGCACAATTTTTCATCATCAGTGAGGCTTATTGACTCAAGAACAACAGAGGGAAACAATCAAAGGGCAGGGAACATGAAGAGGCTTCAAGGATGATGTGTTTTCAAGAGAAATGCATTCCTTGAAGGCTCATAAAACAAATTAGCCCCTTGCTTGCTTGTCAAGGAATTTATAGGGGGCTAACAGTGGCTCGACATGGGCATGGCTTCTTCTTGAAGGAGTCAAGAATTCAGAAATGATATTTGGTGTAGGTTAGATACCTGCTGCTTGAGCCACCTTTCTTCTTTGGTTTTCAGCTGCCACAATTGTGAAGACATCAATTAGCAGAAACATTCTCAAACAATCTACCTACCCAGACTACAATCCTAGCATTTTTTCTTCTGGGGTGGATTTGGACTAGCAGACCCTTTACATCATTTATTTTATAAACAGAAAATAAAACTATTCTAAATCTACCCTTATCACTCCATGAGACCAGATTAGACTGTTGATCTCATATGTTTCGCTACCTAATCTGATATCTGCTGGGATTAGACTGTCTAGCAGATTTCTTCTCTACATTCTACAACAGAAATTTAAAAAAAGTCAAACTAGGATTAGACAGTCTAGTTTGATGTGGATCCAAGGCATAAAAACAGTTGCACATGGACAGAAACTTGCAGAAAACTGAAAACAAAACTTCGAAGGCTTGAAATCTGAAGTTTGAAGCATCCTTCTTCTCTTCGTGACTGAAGTTTTGAGCTTGTTAGAGTCACTTTATTTTCTTCATTTCACCTCTGATTTGCGCTTGTTAGAGCTGATTCTTTTCTTCTTTGCTGGTCCAGGTTTTCGGCATGTTTGAACCAACTATCTTTACTTCCTTTGGCTCAGGTTTTGATCATGTTAGAGCCAATATTTTCACTTTAGAGGTTCATTTTTTGAGCATGTCTGAACCTCTCTCTTTTTTTCTGAAGAATTTTCTCTTCTTATTGAAAACAAACACAACAATGGTATTTACAATGGAAATGGAAACTGGAAATTGGAAATCAGCAGAAGTAGTGTTTGAGCATCCTGCCATTGACAGGACCCCCAAACAGCTCTGTACCATCTAAGTCTTGTAGAAAAAAGGCATTTGAACCCACAGTTCCCCGGATGATGTAGGGACCTTGCCACAAACTGTCAAACTTGATGTGCTTTCCTTTGTCCTCTCTCCTTGAGTCCCACTTCAGAACTTTATCTCCAATTCTAAAATCAGAGGCCTTAGTTATTTTTTCAAATAACTTCTTTATATTTTTCTGAACTTTGATAGCTCTGTTATAGACCTCTTCCCTTGTTTGCTGGAGATGAATTGTTTGGTTTATCCTTCTCACCATAGTGTCTTCTTCTGTCTTGATCTGTTGGACCAACTTAATCACTGGTATTCCAAGGTTGGTAGGAAAAATTGCTTCTGTTCAATAGACAAGCTGATATGGTGACATGCCAATGGACTTATTTGTTGTAAGCCTGTCAGCCCACAGGGCATGCACTAACTTGTTATGCCATGACTTTTTGTTCTCTTCCAGCAGCTTTTTGATGATGGTCACCAGGCTCTTCTTTGATGATTCAGCTAAGCCATTACCTTGTGGGTAGTAGGCTGTTGAATGACTGAGTGCTATTTGTTATAGCATCATTTTTCACCCTCATGTGATTCATGATTTTCTTTATGGCCTTGGGCACCCATTCCCACAGACTTGAACAAAATTCATTAAAAAACAGTGTTAAAAATCCCATACGCGGGTATGCCCAGACTTTTCCATGTGTATACGCGAGTCCATATATACTTTTTCGTGTATTCCATTAAAATCATTAAAAATATATATAAAATTCCCTATTTTCGGGTTGGGTTGATGGTTACTCCAGTAGTTCAACCACCCCAGCACATGGCCAATTGTTTCCAACTGATTGAAACTACTTTGAGGGAGTATAAAAGCCCCTCATGTGCATGGCCTAAGGGAGAGAGAAATTTTATAGACATTATACTCTATTGGAATCCCAATTCAAGTCTGAATTCCCGTGCCTCCTGCACTTTCCCCAGATTTATACAGAAAACCCTTGTTTCCTGGAGATGTTCATCCATTTATATGCCATCTCGAGTGCACAAGTCTTGAAATTATCTTAGCGAGGCAAGGGCGGGATGGATCTGGACGACGGTCTGTTCGAAGATCGTGGAAGGATTCAGGTGATCTCTCCACTCTTTATTTCTGTACATGCTGTTCGTAATAATGAAGAACCATCTTTTTCCTGAACTTATGTGTTAATATGCATTTGCATATGTGATAAGATTGATTATTAAGCATTTATTATGGTTTATATAATGTTTCACATGGATTACACTAACGTTTAGGAGAAATATATGTTGTACAACTAGGTTTCTGTGCATGTTATTTCTTGTTTTCCAGGTTAAGGAGGAAGAAGGGTTGTTGGGGGTTTGGACCCCGCGGGATCTACATCAAACATAGGACTACAGGTGAGTTCTACTATCATTGTTACCTAGTTTTTAGCATTTAAGTGTGGTTGTGTGTGATTCCTTCTGAATAGCATGCCCTGATCTGTGGAGGTTTTGACCCAACAAACCTCTAGGGTGTTTTTCCCCGAAACAGAACTGGCGACTCCACTGGGGTTTACATTCTTGTGATTCCCCTGTTGGGTGGTTTCAGCTGTTTGAAAGGTTTCCAATAGTTTTAACTTTTATTTCTAGTCCAGTTAACTCTTTCTCAGTCAGACTAAAGACCTGGTTCCTTATCCAAGCTTGATCTTTTTTATTTTTTATTATTTACCTTGTCATACGCGGGTTTGTCTGTACACAGACGCGTATACACGCAGTTTTTGTTAAAGGGAGTCGCGTATATGCGGGTTTCCTTTAACACAGTCGCGTATGCACGCTTGTTTCAAAACTGTCAAGTAGCGTATGCCTGGGTGAATTTTTAAATTATTGATTGCTTGGATTTTTAGTCTTGTCTGCCTGTGGAGACTTGTTCCTGCAGTGTCTTTGTATCCTCTGGATTGTGTTGAAAGTGGTCTTTGGTCTTTTCTCTCTCTTGTTTGGTTGAAAACTAGCTCACCTGGCAGATTTTGTTTCTTGTGCTTGCATTTCTGGTTCGAGCACCAAGATCTCTTTCTGGGGATTCTTGGTTGTTCTGCTTTATCAAGACAGAGGGCTTCTGCTCATTTACTCTTTCCTACTTTTGTGTCTTGCTCTGCACTTTGATTTTTGCCCATTTCTTGGTTGGTTTTCTTGAGTTCAGTTGACTAGGTCTTGTTGCAATTTTTGAAGAGTCTTTCTTGGTTCTTTGAAGTTTTTGTTTGCTGCAAGGTTGTACTATTCTTCTAGGCTGAGTGATTGAGTTTCTTGTCTTCTTTTGCTCATATAAATCTTGCTACTAAAGTAGCCTTATAATATTTGGAGCGTTTTGAAGTTTTGCTTGAAGTTCAGAGTTGTTTGGTTTGGAATTTGATAGTTTTCTTGGTCTCTTAGAGCTCTTCCTTTTTATAAAATTCAAAAGCTCAAAAAACATTTGGTTTTGTCATTTGATTTTGTTTTGAATTTTTGTTTTTGTTTTGTTACATCTGTTGAAGCTTTGTTGAGATTTCTTCCCTTTGGTTTTTGACTTGATTTTGGAAAGGAATTGTCATTGGTTTCTTCCTCTTGTTTCAAGCGATTTTGGTGTCTTTATACTAAGAGTTTCTGATTTTGGGAACTAACTTTGTGGACTACCAAAAAGTGATAAAACTGAAGGATCTTTGGGAAATTTCTCTCTACTTTAGTAGATTTTGCATCTTAGAATTTGCATGCTCTTAGTGATTTGCACCAGGTGCACTTAAGCATTTAGTCTTTTTCATACTTTTTGTGAGTGTGAAGTTTGTTATTTGAAAAGAAAAGATTTTTAGTCTCGTAGAACCTTTGTAGAAATTTATTTTCATCGAAAGGCAATTACTGCATTTGCATGTATTTTGGTTTTTATTAATTTCTTTTTGGCGTAAAAAACACCACGAGTTTCATTTCCGTATCCCTTTGACCTAATATAACAGCCGATTAAAATAAGCGCTATAATTTAAAATCAACTAGCAAGTTTTATTAAGTGTCATACACCAACTAGCTAGGTTGTAGGGCCTTGGATTAGGTGAGTGGAGAGTTAACTCTCCAAGGACACTCAAACAAAACATAGAAGTTGATTAATTGAGCAAAATCCAACTCCGTTAGGTGGACTGGGAAAGCTCTCCTCCAGAGAGTCAAGCGCGAGGGGAAGTGAAGGCCTAGAAGAGAGATACCCCCTCTCTGATTTGCTGAATCTAACCTCAAGACCGTTCCGCCCGACTTCTGACACGGATTGGTGCCCATAGTTTCCACTCCTAGGTTCCACATAGGTGACTGCGGGGGGGAATACTCGTGGTACCTGAGGCAGACGTCGTATCACTTCCAGCAGTACTTCTAGGGAGTGCCCTTGCGAAGCTTGGGTACTTGTGCCGGCAAAGGCTGTTGTTAGGAGGTTGGCGTAACTATTTTTGTTACCTTCGCTAGTAGGCCTGGGCCGTAACTATCCCAGACTACTTTCGGGAGGTCCCATATTTCGCTTTCTTGTATTTTGGTGTCCAGTCCTAATCACCCGGAGCGGAAATACCTAAAGGTTGTTTGCTTGATTGTATCTCAGGGATTTTTCTTGTAGTGAGTGCTCTTTGCTCCTAGCTTGCCTAGCTTTATACTTTTTGAGTCTAATTAAAATTTGTTAAAGTGGCTGATCAAGCGCCTCGTCGATCGAGGAGAATCCGGGGGTTATCTCCCGAGAGTCCAGAGCCTTCTTCAAGAAGGCGTAGGAGTAATTTAGCAGGTGAGTATCACCCTGTGGCGTCTGACACAATGGAGAGAGATCCTCCACAAGGGATTGAAGGTTTCGAAGTTGGTTCTGGTGTTGGTTCTGGAGGAGCGCTCCGCTCACCTCGAGAGTCTTATTTCCGCAGGAAGAAGAAGTAAAAGTAGAGGAAGAGTCTCAACCCTATGAGTCACCTCCATCTCCTCTTCCTCCTGATTATCTGTTCATTGTGGAATAAATTGGACCTGAGTCAGAGAGACCAGAAGATCCTCCGTATTATTCATACCTTTCGATGGCCACGACTGGGAACGCGGCCTCTGCTGTGAGTGCTGCAAGCATTCAAACTCCTGCTTCTGTTGAAGCAGGAGGCACTATTTCTATATCTTCGATTGCTTCTAGTAATGCTGTGTTTGGCTCTGGTTTCACCCAAGAACATGCTTCTCAATCTGGTCCCTTTTGTTTTGGAATGCCCACTAATGGGATTCCTTCTTTTTCCTTTCCCGCTGCTGCAGCTGCATCTAAACCCATGTCTTCCATGGCTAGTGGATCAGCTTCTTTTCAAGGGTTCCCCTTCGGAACTCGGCATATTCCTAGTTGAATCCTTCTTTACGGTCCTTTTCGTTCACTTCTCAGACTCAGAGTTTCAACCCTTGGTCTGGAGGTTAGAACTCGACCACTTTTACAGGTTGGAACCCTGTATTCACTACAATGGGGGCAGGGAATCAGTTTTACGCTAGTCACCAAGGGAATACTTCTTTCCCTTCGTCGAGTGCTTATCAGACCTTTTATCCTATTTCTAATGCCTGGAACCCCTATCAGGGGCTTTCATCTTCATTACATACCTCAGGAGGGGGAACTGGTCCGGTCTTTGGTAACTCTGCGTTGGGAGGAGGTTCTTCTCCTTTTTCTACGAGTTCTTTTTGGCATCCTAGTGCCTTATCAAATCTAGGCTATTCTTTTCAAAATGTTGGGAATTCATCCCATCAAGGATGGAATCCTCAGGCTCCGCCTCGTTTACCTTTTCTAGCAACGTTAAACTTGCCAGATCTGTCGAAATTGACGACTGATCCGATCCGGTACAGTCCGGGGTGGCCTCCGGTTCTGACCAAACTTCCTTCAGACATTCCAAAGTTTGAAGGCAAGAATGGAGAAGATCCGGCTGATCACATCACCACCTTCCATTTATGGTGTTCTTCTAACTCTCTGATCGATGATTCGATTAGGTTGAGATTGTTTCAACGCACCTTAACTGGAAACGCTGCCAAGTGGTATATTGAGTTCACTGGGGGTAGTTTTGCTACATTTGGAGAGTTGGCTATTACATTTCTAAATCATTTCCAGTTGCCCGTCCGTTATGATGCCGGGACTGAACTCCTAGCTAATTTTAAACAGGACGACGCAACCCACATTTTTGACCACATTCAGGAATGGCAGAGAAGGAAGAGGCTTATTAAAGCTCATATTCCAGGAGAATTCCTTTTGGAATGGTTTCTGAAATCTCTGCAGTCAGACATTTCTAAGGATGTATCCCTGTCTGGGGTATTTTCTGAGGAACGGGCCATTTTTAGGGCCCAATAGCTTGAATTGATATATTCTCAGTCTGGGGTCCTTCATAAATATTTTCCCAATGCTCCTCGCTCCAAATTAGATTTATCCAAAACTAAGCCTGGTCCTCATGGTGATGGACTTATTGGGTCGATCAATAGTGGTGCAGCTAGCCTGCTTACTCAATTGCAGCAATTGTCTTTGCAATCTGCTCCTTCTGGTTAGGCTGTACCAGTTGAGTCATCGCCTTCCCAATCTTTGTCGATAAATGTCGTCCAAACTTCTGACCCCAAAGGAAATCAACAATCGGAAGGGAAGAAGAAGGGACGGAATAATAAGAAAAAGGGCAAGAATGGGAAGGGTAATGCGAATAAAACCAACGAGCATGTTGGTGAGGGTACAAAGGATAAAAAGAAAGTGAATTTTCCATGCAAGTTGTGTGATGGAGACCATCTTACACACCTTTGCCCTAAAATTCAGGATGCGCAGCGCTTGTTATCCCAGCAGGGTTCTTCCAGTTCCCAGGCTGTGTTGACAAACCCTTTTCCCCAAGGGCAACAGCTAGTTGTTGGCGCGAATCAAAATACTGGGGCTTCCTTTGGAGGCACCCAGGAAGGGGAAATTCCATCAAACATAGACATGATGAGTGCTCACGTGGATGTCGCTACGAGATCCCATGATATTGGCGAAGAAGAGTCTTCGAAAGCTAAGGATGCTCCTAATGCTACTGAGCCGCTTCATATTACGAGGCCTACTGTTGAGCCTATACCTCGGATGCCCAAAGCATCTACCAAGCGTTCGATGATTAATCCAAATGCTAGGGCTACCCAGAACTAATCTATTGCGGAAGATCTAGCGTAGATTCCTTGTGCCATGTCGGCTTTAGAGGTGCTCCAGCCTTGTCCGGCTCAGCGCAGTGCTCTACTCACTGCCCTTGGGGCTGTAGATCCAAAGAACTCTCATATGATTACTTTCGATATGACTAATTTTAAGAAGAGACTCCCCCATCATATGTCTTTTCATATTAAATCATCGTACCAGAAATGCAATATTTTTCGAACGGTCATTGATGAGGGTGCTTCCACATGTGTGATGTCTCTCGCATACTGGAAGGGAATTGGATCTCCCGCAGTTGCTCCATCTGCTACTCTTCTGACTGCGTTTGATGGTCATTCTCACAGACCGCATGGTATTGTTCTAGATTTTCCTATCTGTGTTGGGGGGAAAACTGTAAATATAGAGGTTGATATAGTGGATGCAAGCTTGGACTACAACCTTTTGTTGGGGAGAAACTGGATTTATGAGATGGACGCCATTGCATCTTCATTGTTTCGGCTTATTTGTTTCCCTCACGAAGGGAGGATTGTTACAGTGGACCAACTGGACTGTCCTCCTGTAGACTCGAATGCGTCTACTGACTCAACTATTCCAAATTTGGATAATACCAAGTCACCTACTGAGAATTTAGGAGTTGGAATGTATTCTTCCTTGATGGGTACTTTTGATCTTCCACCTCCTACGGTTCATATAAATGCAATTTCATCCTCCAGGGCTCCTCTTCGAAGAGATTTCTTCAGAACTCATTATTTTTCTGACCCTTGGACTTTGCCTTCCCCTACCACCACATTAGCGGAAGGTCAAGTGGGTGGAATGGCATTTCCAATGTCTGCAGCTGAGATTTCTTATCAATCTATTGTTGACTCTGTAGAATCCATCCCAACTCCTCTTTCACCAGAAGAGTTGGATGGAGATGTGGCTCCGGCTTGGACATTTAGTTCTTCTTCTGCCCAGGATTGCCTTGATACCACTCTTCCATCTGAAGAGGCCATCCTGGAAGCTATGACTGGTATAGATAGACCGTGGGATTATTTGCATCATCGATCTTACTTTTTACCTGATTTGAGCGAAGTTGAAACAATTTTTCCAAGTCCTCAGTCTCCTGGTCCTGTTCACCCAGTCTTGAACCCTTTAGCACCAACACAGGTTTATGCTGAAGGGAACATGGCTGTGATTTCTCCTACTATCCCGGTGAACATTTCCAGGGATCCCAATATTATTGAGGATGTCTTCTACCTGAGTCAATTATCCTCAAGAGATGCACGTATACCGTAACCTTTAAAGAGTAGGATGTTCTCGTTTGTCTTATGAGGAAATGTATGGTATAGATCCATCTATTGTCCAACATGAGATCAAACTTACGAAAACGCTAAGCCTGTGAGGAAAAAACTTCATCCAGTCAATCCTAGGAAGGTAGTAGCTATCAAAGTTGAGGTGGAGAAGCTGCTTAAGGTGGGATTCATTTTCCCTGTTCCTTTGACTGAATGGGTTTCAAGCCCTGTTCCTGTAGATAAAAAACAAGGAACAATTCGAGTTTTCATTGATTTCAGAGACCTTAATAAAGCATGTCCTAAGGATAATTACCCCACACCATTTATAGATCAGATCATTGACGAGTGTGCCAGTAATGAGATTTTCTCCTTCATGGACGCTTCTCCGCATATACTAGATTACTATCCGTCTTGGAAGATCCGCATAAGATCGCTTTTTATTTATCCTTTGGGTACTTTTGCATACAATAATATATTTTTTGGTCTTAAAATGCTTCAAGCATGTTTAATCTGCCATGTCATATGCTTCACACACTTGTATCGTATTATCAACATATATTTGATGATTAGCCGCTTGTCTCAGTATTTGGATCATCCCTACCTACCCATCAACATTTTAACGATACAAGCTTCTATAAGATTAGGTTGAATCCAAACAAGTGTGTTTTCGTGGTTACATCCGGTCGGTTATTGGGATTCATTGTGTCTAGGGAAGGGATTAGGGTAGATCCCTTCAAGGTTGAAGCAATACTTCGGTTGCCTCCCCCGTCGTCTATTCGTCAACTTCAAAGTCTATAAGGAAAAGTTAATTTTCTTCAGAGGTTTATCGTAAATTATGCTAAAGTTACCAAAGGATTTATGAGATTATTGAAGAAGGGAGTTCCATTCTTTTGGGATGACTTCGCTCAACGCTCATTCGATGCTTTGAAAAAAGCATTGACCTCTGCTCCTTTATTGAGTCCACCTGATTATAGCAGAGATTCCCTTTTGTATCTTGCAACAGCAGAATCTACCATTGGTATGGTTCTGGTCTAGGAGGACGATGCTCTTGCAGAGCATGTTATATAATACCTTAGTCGAGGCTTGGTAGGACCTGAACTCCGGTATACTCCGATAGAGAAGCTGGCTTTAGCAACTGTTCATGCTGTACAGTGACTTAGGCATTATATTATTCTACGAAAAAATTATGTTTTGGCATTAGTCAATCCATTTCAGTTTGTTCTCAGTAGGCGAGTGATTGGAGGCAAATACAATAGATGGATTGTGATTTTGCAGAAATTTTATCTTGAGTTTATGTCTGCCAAGTCCAAGAAATCATTGGTTTTCGCGGAATTAATCTCCGAGTTTCCCTGTGGAGAAGAGATCGTTTATGATGAATCCTTCCCATATGAACATTTCTTTCTCATCTCTACACGGGATCCTTGGTATGGGGATATCATTGTGTATCTTCAAACTGCGAAGTTTCCCTATACTTTTTCGAAAGATGAGCGCCGTAAATTGCATCACTTGGCTAAAAACTACTTAATTATTGGTGATGCTTTATACCGTCAAGGGGTTGATTCAATCCTGAGACGTTGATTAACTCTCGAAGAAGCTGAGGCTGTGCTGAATGATTGCCACAGTGGAGCTTATGGTGGTCATTTATCTGGGCTTGCTACAGCCCAAAAAATCTTACGTGTTGGATACTTTTGGCCTTTGATTTTCAAATATTGTGTGGAGTCGGTCAAAAAGTGTCATCCGTGTCAAGTCTATACTCGAAAATGCGTGCTCATCCGTCCGCTTTTCCGCCCACCTGTCGGTCCCTTGCCAAAGTGGGGTATTGATTATACTACTTGTAACCCGCCTTCAGCTAAAGGTCACAAGTACATTATTGTAGCAGTAGACTACTTTACGAAGTGGGTCGAGGCTATGCCTACTTTTGGGAATGATGGTGAGACTGCGGCTCTTTTTCTTTTCAACTAGGTTATTGCTCATTTTGGTATTCCTAGAGAGATTCTCACTGATCATGGCAGCCATTTTCAGAATAGCATGATGGCTGAGTTGGCTCTAAAATTAGGTTTCCCGCAGGAGAATTCATCTCCGTATTATCCTCAAGCCAATGGGCAAGTGGAAGCTGTGAATAAATCCTTGAAGAAAATTCTTCAAAGGACAATCGATAAAGCTCGATCCAACTGGCATATCATGATATATTCTGCACTTTAGGCATATAGGACGTCAGTGAAAACTGCAACTGGCTTTACTCCGTTTCAGCTAGTTCATGGGTTGGAATCCATATTTCCCATTGAATGTGAGATTCCTTCTCTTAAGTTAGCTGTTGAACTTATTCCTGACACTTCTAGTCTTGAAGAACATCTCCTTCATATGGAACATCTTGTTGAGTAGTGTCAGGATGCCGCCACGATGAATGAAGTGCATAAAAATCAAGTTAAATTTTAATACGATAAGACGGTCAAGCCTAGGGTTTTTTCGGAAGGTGACCTTGTTTTGGTCTATGCCCAAGAAAAAGATGCCCTGGGGGTAGGAAAGTTTAAGTCTATGTGGTATGGCCCCTTCATCATTAAAAATGTCCTTAAAAAAGGAGCATATACCTTGGTTGATTTTGAAGTAAACGAGTTGCCGGAGCCCAAAAATGGGCTCTATTTGAAAAATTATTATGCCTAGGCTTCGGCCTGACATTTTTCTTTTGTATATAGTAGTTTTGCTTTGTACATATCTGATTGTTTTTCGATATTTGATGGGATGGTGATGTTTTTGATCTGCTTTGGCAGGTTGTGTTGTATGTCATGAGTCATTTTGGTTTTGCTGATGGTGCTAGTAGACACACCTGGAACTTAGCTTCCGCGGATTGGGTGCTTCATTATCCATCCGGTCAGCTGTTAGTGTCAAGAGGAGTCTGCATTGGTCCTACTTCCAATAATATAGCAGAATACACTGCAGTTGTTTATCTACTCTCGGAGGCAATATCTTTGGGTATTGATTCGTTGGTAGTTTTCTTGGACTCTCAGTTGGCGGTGTCGCAGTTGAACACTACTTATCGGGTTCGAGATCCATTTTTACTTCGGTTGTTCTTGAGGGTACGTTTGTTACAAAGATCATTTCAATTTTTAACTTTCATTCATATTTCTCGAGCTGACAATTGGATGGCAGACTCATTAGCTAATCAAGCAATTGATTGGCATATTAATCATTCCACACAATAAAATTTAATCATCAAAAGAATCATATATTTTTATACATTTGTCACATCACATCAAACATCGTTGTATATATATCATCAGAGTGTTCAAAAAACTATACAAAAATTGGATCCATAAGTCATACAAAAATTTGGGCTTATGCCCGATCATGTTCAGTCTCAAAAAAATATATAGTCATCTGATACATCATATCTATCTACTCCTGAGGTCCCTACCCAGAAGTTGTGTTCCTATAGAACACGATCGCGGTGGCTACTCGGCGGAATAACCGTACCCAGTCACGAGGTACTCCTACCACCCGTCTCTGGATGGCTTCAGGCAAATCTTCCACTGCAGCCATAGGTACCTGGCGAGTTAATCCCTCCAAGTTCCTATGTATAGCCTGGAGGGTTCTGTCTGGATCTACTGTATCTGCTTCGCCTCTGCGACGCTTATGACGTGGGTAACCCTCAGGTCGAACTGGTCCAATATCTGTTTCATGATCATTATAAAGTTGTAAGTCATTTTGAATCCAATCAAAAACATGTTTGTTTTTCACATTTTTTCATACATATTGAAAAAATCCAAAAAAAATTATATAAGTCAAAAAATTGCAAACTTATCGACTGTGCCCCATGCCGCACCTGGTGGAAGGACAAGGTCTGGATCGCCTCTGAAATCCATCCCGGCATATGGATAGTCTTCCACGGCGATGATTTGTTCTCCCCACCAAAGGAAGAACTCATCATCCCAAGTGGTTTGGGGAACTTCACTTCCCCCCAATCTCTTCATCAAGTCAGCCCATCGGGCAATTCTTGGATCTCTCGGGCTGCTGATAGAAGAGATCACTTTGGGTCTCAGCGCTGGAATCTTCTCGAAGAAGAATTTCATCAAGATTGTACCATATCCAAAATGTTTTGTCTTTGCTTTTCGGATAGAATTCAATTGTTGCTTCATGTTCATCAATAGAGTTGTGCACCAATCATATACATGAGTTAAACATTCCACTACTATACTCATTTGAGTCCTGGACGCCTGGTGTAGGGAAGTAGACCCTGCCACCCTACCAATGGTGAAAATGAGGATTTTCATGTGCAATTCTCTTAAATGTTTGATCACAATTTGAGTTACAATTTTCTTGGAACCCTCTACGTAGTACATGTGGACGTAATCTTCCACGGTTAGCCCTCCCAAAGGCTTACCATGCAAGTCTACTGGGTCCCCCCTCCGGGAGAGTCCAGTAATAAAATATATATCTTCCACTTCGATGCGTATGGGCATTTGATCTATAATGAAGCAGTCTTCTTCCGGTTCCCAATAGTTCACAAGCATTTCGAGCAACCGGACATTACTCTTCATATTTGGCATTTTGAAAAACTTGAGCAATCCACAATTTCGGAGAATATTTTGTGATGCTTGGTCCCGCATGACTTCATTATCAATGGCACTATGTTCACGCTCTCTCCATGATATGGTCATCCTGCAAAATTTCAATAATTCATTCATTAGATACGCATTTTTCATTTTGGGTTGCGCATACGCGACTTTCTTTGTGCACAGTCGCGTGTATACGCGACTTGGTCATTATAAACCCACGTATGTGCAAACCCGTGATTTTTAGAAAATGATTCAACGGTGAAAATCCCTAATTTTTAACTTATGAACGGACAAAATGAATAGCAAGGATGAATTAAGAGCTTACCTGACAAATTCGGTGATGTTTGATGGTCGATTGCTCCTGTTTTGATGAAAGAGGCTTTTTCTCCAGAGCACTTTTTCCCAAATCAACAATGTAACAATGAACCAAATATGAGGTAATTTGTCTATTTATGCCCAAATAGTTGAAAATTTTCTCAAAAATTTGTTATGCTTATTTTTACAATATATCTTAAGCTGCATAACCCGGATGCTTGGAAGTGCCCATATTGGTATATTTTCAAGTACATTTTAACAAATTCGATATTTTTTCCGGTTTTTGATCCATGACTGTTGACCCGTCATGGCAGGTATATGATATTCACTGGCATATAGGTTAGGGAATCCACTTTCCATTGCATTTTTCATACTAGCCTCCATTTTGATCACTTGCCATAGGGTCGATCCCATCAGGTCATGAGTATTACACCCATTTCACTCACCGATTATTTAATCATGACTTGGTGGTAGAGCCTTCCTTTACATGGGCTTCCTAGTTAGTTCCTCGCTATCACTGTTGCCCATGTCGTATTTTATGTAGGCCTCGGAGTCCTCTTTAGTCCCGCCTTTATTACTGGTGCTTTCATTCTCTTCTTTCCTGCTTCATCATTTACATATCACCCCAGAGGCTCCCTGTGCTGTTGTTGAGTTGTATTACTGCATTGCATATTGGCTACTTGTTTATCCTGGCCTTTAGCCGGCTTCATTTGGACTCAATTTTTAAGCCAACTTTTGACCTTGACTGTTTGTACAAGTTAACCATTGCATGCACTTACCTATCACGACTTGACACCCTCTTTACCCATGGATGGAACATTCCTCTGAGTATCGCTTACCAGTTTCCGCCACCTTACATTGAGCATAGGAACGTTCCAATCCCAGGAACTAGTGCATATGTTTCTTGATACTCGTTCTATCCATTATATCATAGCATTCTTTTATTCTTTTTCAGGCTTATTATATGAAAAAGACAAAAAAATAAAATATAACAAAAAGAGTAGGAACGGGATGTAACTTCGTAATTTGATGGCAGTACAGTGTCAGTTTGTCACCCTTGAACAAAGCACATATACTTATATATATTTCCTTCATTTGGGATGGTTTTAGTTTTGACCTAGGTTTAGCCTGTGCCTTGTTTCAATGGTCGGTCCTCCCGCGGTTGGTTATCTCTTCCAATCATATGGAGAGTTTGTTTTTTCCTCCTACATAACAGACTTATACAGTGTCACTTTTTACTGCGATGGTCATCACGCATCGTGCTTTTGTTCAAGGGAAGTCTAACCAGAGTTGGCCATTATGCGGTGTCTCTTGACTCATTATTCAATCGGCCTTCTCGGTCTTGTTAGTATCTTGTTCTATCACATCAGATGTTTTGGTCTTCTGCTCGTGCTAGTTTGAGAAGGTCTCCATTGACTTCTCGTTGGCGGGTTTGTCTCTTATCGACTACGACACATTGCTCTAAGAGCAAACCTAGAGCCGGACCCTAGCCCTATTTCCATCATTAATAGGTGACCTTGTGCTTAGCATTTGATCATCATTATGGGTCTTTGACTGAGTGGCTTCCCCTGTGTTCGACGTCATCATACATTATCACACTTGGGATTCATGCAGTACCTTGATTTCCATTTGACCCTATTGGTGGATTTCTCACCTCTATGTCAGCTTTCATTATTGGTTGGTGCAGAGGGTTTCTTCCATGCACTAGGTTCATATTGTGCATGTCAGAAACATACTTCGGTTTGGTTCCATCACTTTACTTCGTCTGATTCCTTCCAAATCTTGGCCTGCGGGTTACACTCGCGCTGGATTGATGTGGGATGCCTTAATGCCTTCCTTCCAGCAGATCTTTTCCCATCGACTCCGACTCATTGCTCTAGGAATAAGGTCTAGAGTCTTTTTGTCAGTACCTTAGGGTTTGCAGTCATCAGTGGCAGACTCTTCGCTATCGACAGTGGGGATTTATCATTGCCTCCTGATTCGTAGATTCTTTCAAGTGCTTGACATCAACTCATTTATTCGCACTTGTTAGATTGTACTGGGGCACCTTGACACTCATTTTCATTATTGGTGGGTTGTCTCGCATTGGTTAACGGTTTACATTATTGATCGGTAATCCAACGATTTCTCACATGGTCGACTTCAGCTCATTTATTCCCATTGTGTAGAATTGTGCCGTTGTGATCGGTGAAGACCTCAAGTTGCATCAGCATTTCTCGGTTCACTTTTGACAGTCCATTCAGTTTCTGCCAGTGATGTCGTTCACCCTTATATGTTGTTGTTCAGTATAGCAGAATCCTATATGTTGGCTCCCGAGTTGCGTGATTGTACCATGAGTTCCACCCCTTATGATTTGGTACTTAGAGATTCAGTTACTTATATGATCAGACATCCAGTTCCAGCATCATTGATCAGCTTTCTATATGTGATACTTAGACATTGATTCAGACTTGTATTTTCGGGCCATGCTCAGATGATTCATTGTGTACTTTCAGTTCAGCTATACTTATATACATTTTGGATCTATTCTATACTTTCGATATGATGTAGTTTTGACTGAGCATGGGTATGCCCGCCTCAGCATGAGTTGACTCTATGTTTTCTTTCATTGGTTTTTGGCAGGCTAAAATCTGGTGAAGTCCTCTCTTGTCCTTGCGAAGTTATTTCTATGTGCATAATACATTTCGGCCATCATGTACCCCTTCTGACCTCATATATTAGGGGGCATCTATTATAGCATCATTTTTCACCCTCATGTGATTCATGATTGTCTTTATGGCCTTGGGCACCCATTCCCATAGACTTGAACAAAATTCATTAAAAAATAGTGTTAAAAATCCCATACGTGGGTATGCCCATACTTTTCCACGTGTATATGCGAGTCCATATATACTTTTCCGCGTATTCCATTAAAATCATTAAAAATATATATATAATTCCCTATTTTCGGGCTGGGTTGATGGTTACTCCAGTAGTTCAACCACCCCAGCACGTGGCCAACTGTTTCCAACTGATTGAAACTACTTTGAGGGAGTATAAAATCCCCTCATGTGCATGGCCTAAGGGGGAGAGAAATTTTATAGATATTATACTCTGTTGGAATCACAATTCAAGTCTGAATTCCTGTGCCTCCTGCACTTTCCCAGATTTTTATAGGAAACCCTTGTTTCCTGGAGATGTTCATCCATTTATATGCCATCTCGAGTGCACAATTCTTGAAAGTATCTTAGCGAGGCAAGGGCGGGACGGATCCGGACGACGGTCTGTTCAAAGATCGTGGAAGGATTCAAGTGATCTCTCCACTTTTTATTACTGTACATGTTGTTCATAATAAAGAAGAACCATCTGGTTCCTGAAGTCGCGTGTTAACATCTATTTGTATATGTGAAAAGATTATCATTTAAGCATTTATTATTGTTTATGTAATGTTTCACATGGATTACACTAACATTTAGGAGAAATATATGTTGTACAACTAGGTTTCCGTGCATGTTCTTTCTTGTTTTCCAGGTTGAAGAGGAAGAAGGGTTGTTGGGGGTTTGGACCCCGCAGGATCTACATCGAACATAGGACTACGGGTGAGTTCTACTATCGTTGTTACCTAGTTTTTAGAATTTAAGTGTGGTTGTGTGTGAGTCCTTCTAAATAGCATGCCCTGATCTGTGGAGGTTTTTACCCAACAAACCTCTAGGTTGTTTTTCCCAAAACACTATTTGATACCTGTGACAAAAAACAACCATTTTCTTGGATCCAAAAGAAGCAACATTATCAATGATTATTTTCCTTGGGCAGCCAAACCGAGAGATGATATGACCTTCTAGGAACCTAATGATGACTGAATCTGTGGCATTCCTAGTAGGTATGGCCTCTATCCACTTAGTGAAGTAGTCTGTGGCTGTTAAGATCCATTTGTGTTGTGCAGAAGAAGTAGGGTGAATTTCTCTGAGGAATCTAGTTCCATTGCATAAAAGGGACCTTCAATGTTGATGGTTGTAGAGGTAAGGGGATATCTTTTCTTTGTCAAAAATCTCGCATTGGCAGAAATTCTATCTCATGGATGTCATCGAAGAGTGTAGGCTAAAAGTATCTAGTCTTTCGAGTATTTTGTTCATAAAGGGCTTCTGTCTGCAAGCCACACTCTCCCATGGAATTCCCTGCTTAATCCTTTCCCCGCTCTCGTACCGTAGAAAATAATTTTTACAATAGGCCATTTGCATTTTTCCAGTATAAATTTTCATTCATTATGCAATAGCTTCTGGCCTTTATCTTTAAGAATATGGCCTTGGTCTTTGATAGTTTAGGAGGGGCATTAAGGTGTGTCAGCACGTACAGAATGTTAGAATACCAAAGAGAGCTCTAAAAATTCTCCTCAACAGTGGGATTAGGCAATCCCTGCTGCTCATCCAAGGAATCTACCATGTTCATGTCCAGGGCTTGTAGATTTGATTCAGCCATTAGTTGAGCTAAGCCCTGACCTTCAATCAGTTTTGTGGGTTTTATCTCAAGGTCATATTCTAATATTACAACAATCCATTTACCCCTCTTCCCATCTGGGTCTTGGGACAAGATGTCTTTAACCACTATATTTGGCACATAAGCTATGGTGTGGGAATGCAGTATGTACACCCTAAAGTCTTTCAAGGCCTTAACCAAAGCACAGGCCTATTTTTACATTATGTTGTATTTCAAGGGTGCATCTCTGAGTGCTTTTCTGAAGAAAGAAATGGGCTGTTCCATTCCCTTTGGATTTTTCTGCAGCAGAACTGTAGCTTCTGTATGCTCAGAGGAAAATGAAAATATGAGGAAATCTTTTGAGAAATCAGGACTAATCAAGACAGGAGCCCGGGTGAGTGCAAGTTTCATTGATTCAAAAGATTTCTTAGCCTCAACAGTCCACTTAACTCCTACACCTTTCCTTAGCCTGTTTTTCATATTCCTAAGGTGTTCAGCTAAGTTGGGAATAAACCTCCTGAGGAAATTGATTTTACCAATGAAGGAATGTAACTCCTTGATGTTTCTCAGGTGTGTGATTTGTAGTATTCCCTCAACTCTCTGTGGGTCTATCCTAATCCCCTTCTCAGATATGATGTGGCCAAGAATTTTTCCTTCTTGTAGCCCAAACATATTCTTTTTAGGATTCAATGACAGACTGAACCTTCTACACTTTTAAAACACTCTTCTCAGGTGATCTAAGTGTTATTCCTCAGTCTTGGAATAGACTGTTATGTCATCCAGATAGATGAAAATGAAGTGTCCTATTTCATCTGAAAAAGCTATGTCCATTTCTCTTTGGAAGGTTGCACCGGTGTTCATCAGTCCAAAAGGCATCTTTACATACATAAAAGTGCCCCATGGAGTGGTAAAAGCGGTCTTGAGTTGGTCTTCTGGGAGTACTAAAACTTGGTTGTAACATGAAAAACCATCTAGCAGGGAGATTCTTTTTTAGCCCACTACCCTCTGCAAGAAGTGTTCCATTTTTGGCAAAGGGTAATTGTCTTTGAGTGAGGCTCTATTAAAATTTCTGAAATCAATACACAGTCTGATCTCCCCTGTTTTCTTTCTCACAACCACTAGGTTTGATACCCAATCAAAGAACCTCACAGGAAAAATTATGCCCGTCTCATACATCTTCTTAATCTCCTTTTCCACTGCAGGTAATTGTTTTGGGTTTATTCTACGAAGTTTTTGTCTGAAGGGCTTTTGATTTTCTTTCAAGGGTATTTTGTGCTTTATAATGAATTCTTTGAACAAGGCAATGTATTTCTTTTTCATGTTTGCCAGCAAGGACTTAGCCAGCTTAATCATTTTGGGTTTATCTTCAGTGCCTATGTTGCATTCTTCAACGTCAGAGTCTGCGTTCTCTATAGTGGTTTTTTTTGCTACATCATCAAAGTCAAAAAGGTCTTCTAAAGGTGCCAAACCTCGAGGTATGTTCTTATCTTTGGTCTGCAACACCTCTACTTATTCACTATCTACGTTTTTACATTTTTCATTTGGATTTCCAATCTGTTCGTCCAAGGTGCTTATTTCTATGTTACAGGGTGGTTCTTCCTCGTCTGAGGGCTCTTCACTTAGGCAGTTATCATCAGATTTCGAGTCTGAATCAGCAAATTCAAACTCGTTCCTGCCCGTCAAGAAATCTTCAATCTGTTTATCACCCTAAAAAACCTACCAATATTTTTCATTATCCGGCACTGCAGGTCTGAGTTTGGTCTGTATGATGAATTTTTGGTCGCTTGGAGTCTTAGGGTATGAACTAGCTAGGAAATCTAATCCATTTGCAATGATGTTTTGACTCCTAGGAACAAACACTAATTCGTATTATACAAATTTTTTCAACGTATCCACGGCATTGTTCCTATACGCTCTCAACTTGGGGTGTTTGTCTGTGTATTCACCGTTTACCTGTCTTATAACCAACTTAGAGTCTCCATGCACAGTTATCCTACGGGCTCCTAGTTTTTTCAACAGAGTTAAGCCCAGGATCAGAGCCTCATATTCTGCGATATTGTTTATGCATTTGAAATGCAGGTTGCAGGCATGGCTCTCTGCGTAGTCACTCTCTGTGTTATGTAGCCACACCCCTACTCCAGCAGTTCTCTTTGTGCATGACCCATCAAAGCTCATTTCCCACAGGGGTCCATTTTTTGTTTTATCATCATTTCCCTCCCTATCATGGGTTTCGCTGGTCTGTTGTATTACGGGTTCTGCGTTGTGTTGTGGAGGGTTTCATTCCTCGTGTGGTACATGAGTTTGTGAGGGGTGACTAATCGACTGATTACATTTGATTTTGCGTTTGGTCTGAATCTCTGTTTCAGTGCACTGTCTAAGGTTTTCTTCTTCGTGTTCCTCTAAGTCGAGAGTAGCCATTATGTTAAGGTCCGTAGTCTCAACCCCTTTGTTTGTGTCTATGTTTTCTGACTCTGGCCCTCCCAAATATTCATCGTTGTAGAAGATAAAGGAGTCCAGGTCTGTGTGTACAGAGTAAAGGGGATAATTTTTAGGCTTGTTAGGGCTACTAACCAGGAATTTCATTTGTGCCTCCTTGTACAGTATTCTAAGTTGGCTAAAGACTGGGATTGTGGCATATGCCCCATCCATCTGCATGGTACCCTATAGCTTGGCTCCCCAAGACCTTGACAGTAGCATACCATACTTAGGTGGCACATCTTCCACTACAACATCCATGACCATGAATTTTTCTGGAATATGGGTTAGGCTTACACATAAATCCTTGATCAGGCCAAGGCACTTCACTCTGCTTAAGTCAAATGAATAGAGGTCTTTATAGGGACGAGTTATCTCTAAGCCTAATCTCTCCATAAATATCTTAGGCATCAGGTTGTGTGAGGCCCCAGAGTCATGCATTGCATTATGGAGGATCTTATCATGGACATTGAGACTGATATAAAAAGGGGGCACTACCCCGTCTTGAAATTTCCCTTCAATCTTGGGACCAAATAGAAGGGCGGGTTGATCATCACTAAAATTGACAGTGTCATTACTTTCACCTATGTTCAAATATTTCACAATTTGGCCTTTATATACATCCTGAGTGGCCAGCTCCGAGAGTGGGACAAAGATTTTAATTTTTGCAATCTCACTTTCTAGATTGAAAGTAGACTGACTCTTTGGAATGTTCGACTCTGTTTTGTTAGCCACTGCCTTGGTGGCTGAATCAGTGTGTTGAGTCTCATTATGTACAGTGTTGATGACAGTTTTATCAGGAGCACTAACTGCAGTGCTAGTGCTGCTATTTGGTTGGCTTTGTTTCTCACTGTTTTGGTTGTCCCTTTCTTTATTTTTTCCAGAATTCTCAGCTACTGATTTGCTACTTTCAACAATTACTTTAGAAGTTTTCTCAGGCCTTTTCTTGATGATAATCTCAAAAGCTTTGGGCTTGTAATTATCTAGGCTTTTCTTTCTCCTAAGTTCATACTGTTTGACCTGCATGATGGCATCCTCAAATCCAAGTCTGTAATCCTCAGATTCTAATCTTTCCTCATCCCAATATGAGGGTGAGGGTTGATCTTCTTCTGTGGAACAACTGTGGATTGAGTTTTCTGCTTCAAACATGTTTATTTTGTTTCCCTCAGACTCTTCTATGATTCCCTCACCTTCATCAAGGAAGTTCTCTTGAAATGGGGGAACAACTTGTTGATCTGACTCTCTTTGTCTGTTGGGAATGGTGTTGTTTCTTCTAAAGTTCTAGTTCTGGTTATGACTTTGGTTTTTGTTCTAATTACTGACTGTGACAACCATTTGTTCCATCATTTGTTGTAGCTTCTCCATGTTTTTTGATATGCGATCATAATTGGGGTCAGATGTGGAAGCTACATTGTCATCTCTATACATTACCCTTTTCTCAGCTCTCAATCTTGCTTTCTTCTCAATCAGATTTTCCTCTACACTCACTGCTCCCTTTTTCATGTCTTCCAATGTGTTGTAATCCCTCTCCCTAACCTGGTAGGCCATGCCAGCATCCAAGCCTTCAGGTATTTTACTAGAACCATACCTTGGGGAGGTTTCATGTGTGGTGGAAGGGCATTATAAACGCTGTTAAACCTTGTAGAGTAGTCCTGGACACTCTCTCTTATGTTTCTTTTCAGGTTCTTGTATTCTGCTAGTATTTGGAGAGGGTTAGCCTTAACTTCCCACTTGTTTATGAAGGTCTGATATAAAGCAGGAAGGTCTTGGATACTGTTAAAAGGAAGTATTTTGAACCATTTTTTCACATCACCTCCTAAGCTCTGGGCAAAGATTCTCATTTTTACTATATCATCATCTATTTCCATGTAGTCAAAAGAATCTTCCATCCTATCTACATGGTGCTGAGCTGTGGTGGAATCCCTTCAAGTGAAGTGTGGGATCTTTGATTGATAATCATTGGGTAAGGACACTAGAGGCTGAGGTAATACCAGAGGTGCATACCAGGCTGCCATGATGATGTTTTGATGAGGTAAAGGGTTAGCTTGAGTAGCTGGTATATGTATGACAGGGATACCAGGACTAGCAGAAGCTTGTTGGGCAGATTTGGGGTGGCAGAGCCCCACGTTTTGAATGAAGTGAATATCAGGAGGTGTAGATGGAAGGGTCTATCTATCCCCAAGGTGTCTACCACTTTGAGGTGGTGAACTAGGGAGCTCAAGATCTGGCTGGTCTAGGACACAGAATGACCTAGTTCTTGGTAAGATGTTTGGTAGTTCTAGGTCACAATGTGGGGCTAATAGAGCTGCGAAGTCTTCCGGCGCAGAGTTAGCTCTATGGATGTGGCTAGAAATAGTTGATTGTTTAGGTGTAGGAGATCTCTTGAGGATGCTCTCAGGGTTGTCAACTATTTCAGGTGGGTTTGGGTTAGGATAAGCTCTAGTGTGAATGGTTCTTGAAGCCAAAATGCTATTTTTCAACAAAGAAGCATAACCCTATTTGTTACTTCTATTATGGCTGATGTTGCTATGGAGGCTAGTCTCCCAGTGGAGTCTTATGTGAACCAAGATAATCAGCAGGCCTATTGATCACCAGTGGAGTCTTTAAATCATTTAGGAGTTATGGAGTCGCCAGGTGGAGGGTTACACTGTCCACCACAGTGCTTATGATATATCCCTTTCCAAGGATACCTGAAAACACAGCAAACTCTAACCAGAGATTGACTGGGAGGGCTTTCACCAGATATGTCACCTCTGAAAGAGTGTGAGATCTAGAGGCTACCTGGCCCTTTCCAGAGTCTTTCTAAGAGTGTGGGAGAACACAACAAAGGTATAGAGGTTGATCTGTGAATAGGAGTGTTTGACTGCCAACCTAACTAGAGATTGTAGGTTTCTGAGGTTCTTATGATGTAGTAAGGTGGAAAATACTCAGAATGTCCCCAACAGAGTCTCCATTATGTTGGGGTTCCCATGTTTTGGCAAGGTTGGAAATACCAAAAGATGAGACAACATCAAACCACTTTCAGACCTCGGGATCTATCCCTCCTGGGTCCAGAGAGGGATCTCTCTATGATTGTCAAAGGTATATGTCTTTGAAGTTTCAAAGCTTAAGATATTAGGCTAGTTATAAGGCTCGAAATTTGTTTGTTTGATTGTTTTTTTGGTTGTTGGTTATCAGGAAAGAAGGGTTCAATATAAGACAAGAATGATCAAAGAGGATTTTAGGCAGAGGTGAGATATTTCAGGGAAAATTCAAGACCGTTGGGCAATGGAGTCAGGAAAGGGTTTATTTAATATTCAATGTGCAGGCTTTCAGTTGGGCTAGTCATCTAAAGCATTGGATCTTAAAGATGATAGTGTGGCATGAAATGGTAAGAGAGGAGGAAACAATAAATATTTAGAACACAAAGTTAAAGGCCTGAGATCAGAGAGAGACTTTGAACTCTCAATGCTTCACCCTCCAGCTTGAGGGATCTTATAAAGGTTCAATTAAGTGAAAAGGATCCTAGTGAGATAGAGACAGAGTTATAGACCTCCCAGTGTTCCCAATTCATTCAATTAAATCCTAACAAGAACATCTAAGAACAGATTCATTTAATTTATACGTCATCTAGCAGGCAATAACATTCACTACACTAGTTAAATTAACTGAGATCAACCCTTAGATAACACATTTAGTAGAAAACATCAAAGGCAAGGAGAGTAGAAACATAGGGTACCTAACAAGGGTGAATCCTATGCCATATTTCTGATGCGAGCCAGTAGAAATGAAATGAAATGAACTGAAAGTTAAAAACAAGTACAGAGATAGAAAAACATCACCATTGCTTTAAATCAGGATCCAAAGAAATGTGCTTGTCATATCAAAGAGCAACACCAGTCAAATACAACATTACCAATAGCTGGATATTCAATTTGAAAGCATATTCTTCATCCTATCTTACCACTTTACACAGAGACTATGTCTCAAAAGAAACAACTTGTAATTTCTCTGATAACCGATCAAAAACCTTTACAATGAGTTTCTTCCTAAATTTTATAGCTGAAAGATGAGTAGAGGAGGTAGGTGAAGAACTAAATGTAGCATTAAAGCTCAGAAAAGGAGGAGGGCCAAGACCCATTCTGTTTTAAATCCTGTGCATTTATCTCTGGCACTCTTTGGGTGAAAGAATGATCTTCTTCAGGCTTCCATTTACTCTGGTATGACTCTGATGCACTCTGGCTGCAATACTCTGTAGTAATTTTTGGTGAATAAACAAAAAGGTAAATAAACTACAGTGAAGTCCGCCATACCGCATAACAAATGCTCTAGTGGCTTTGGGCCGTGTTCAGGGCGGAATTTTCTTCAAGAACACGGTAAATAAAGGAAACAATATGGGTGCTTGGTCCTTTAGGGAAAGAACAATCTGCTGATGTGAGACCCTGATAGTATTGTTTTTTGTGTGCTGGGCCTTCCGTGTGATCTATGATGTCTTTGATCTGGTACTCTATTTTCAAATCATTGGATTAAGGCTCAAAATCTTCAATGATAGGCCTTAAACACTCTGTTCTACCACTGATACTCTTTGCCACTTCCACGTTTGCCTCTGACTGCGAAATCTGTGCTTTAATGGCTTTGGGGAAGATTTTATAGAGTTTAAACTCTATTCTTTAATGCGAGCCCTGTCATATCGTCCTCTCAGACATTTCTTCATGATTTAGGCTCTTTGAAAATGGTCCTTTCCTGTTTCTCTGTAGTTGTACAAAGACTATGAATCATGGCAGTTTTCCACCGCTCGTGCCCTGAAAAAACATGCAACTTTGTTATGAAAACCATGCATAGGGAAGGAAGGCTATGGAGGGTGGGGAGAAAGATAGCGTAGCGGTGGTAAAAATGGTGGTTTTAGATGAAACAATAGTGGAAAATGTAGAAATAAGGCGTAAACTATGGATGACAGGGTTTCGGTGGGGAAATGCACGTGGGCCGTTCGATCATGGTCTGGTGGCGAAGATTGACGGTGGAGATTTAAACAGTGGGATGGCTTATGAAGTTGGGCGGAATGCATAGAAATGAATGAAAATGCAATGTAATTGGTCGTGCGTGGTGGGGCCCGGCATGGGTGGAGGGCGATTCTTTAGGACTGTCTGATCTCAGGAGGAGATCAACGGGTACGATCCAATCGGAGGGGAGAAATGGGAGGATTGAAAATCCGATGAACGATGGTGCGATTAATTTATGGCTGTTGGATCTTGGACTAACAGACGGTCGAGATTGGTTCGGGAAAATCACAATCGCAAAGGGTGGAAGGTGGCAGCGATTGGAAAATGTGATTGTGATTGGAGCGGGAGAATAAGGGCCGTCGGATCAACAGGGGAATCAACGGCTAGGATTATCATCAGCGGATCGCAATCGAGAGGCGCAAAAGAGGGGATGTGATGCGACTGGCATGATACGATGGAGCGCTAGTTGTCCGATCTGGATCAGGATCTTCGGTGGAGATTGAATCGGCGGGGGGAAAAGAAGGGAGCGATGGGAGGGGAGCAGGATAAATCTGAATCGTTGGATCTAGAGCGATGGACGGCTCAGATTGGATCGGGGTATCGCAATCGCAAGGAAAGGAGGAGTGACACAGTGGAAGTTCCGATTGCAATCGAAGCGGGAGTGCGATTAGCACCGGGCCGTCGGATCAAAGTGATAGATCAACGATGGAGATCTCGGCGGAGGTCTTATAGACCAAAACCCAATCGCATCGAAGTTTTTTGTAAAACAAAGAAATGCGCTACACCGAGAGTTGCGATTGTGATTAGTGCTTTGAGTCTTTGCGCCTAGTTTTGGCGCTGGGTTACGTGGGGAAGTGGTTTGCAGGGCTGGCGGAAAAGGGGCTAGGCCCTATTATAAGGTGGAAAGTGGGTTTTGGCCCATTTTTGGTGCATTTCAAGGCCAATGAAGGGTAACGATAAGGGAAGAGAGGGGAAGTTAAACCAAACTAGGGGTGTGTGCGTGGTTTAAAGGGGATTTTGTGATTGTTTAGGAGGACTGAGGGAGGAATTTTTGGGGTGGGAAGGGGGCTTTGAAAAATGGGGAAAAAGGGGTGAAATGGAGAATTTTGCAGAGGTACAAGGGGAAAATAAGGACCTTTTGGAGCACAATTTTTCATCATCAGTGAGGCTTATTGACTCAAGAACAACAGAGGGAAAAAATCAAAGGGCAGGGAACATGAAGAGGCTTCAAGGATGATGTGTTTTCAAGAGAAATGCATTCCTTGAAGGCTCATAAAACAAATTAGCCCCTTGCTTGCTTGTCAAAGAATTTATAGGGGGCTAATAGATCCAACTACCCTTTGGAGAATGTGATCCATTTTTGGTAGTGGATAATTGTCCTTTAATGATACTTTGTTTATATTTCCAAAATCAATGCACAATCTTATTTCTCTTATCTTCTTTCTCACAGGTACTAGATTTGACATCCAGTCAGAGAATCGATTAGGAACTATTATTCTAGCAGTAAATAATCTATTTACTTCCTTCTAAATAGAAGGTAGTAGTTTAGGATTCATCCTTCTCAACTTCTGGAAAAATGGTTTTTAACCTAGCTTCAAAGGTATAGTATGTTGGATAATACTTTTATCATAATCCTTTAAATTTGAATATTCCTAAGAAAAAACATCTGAAAATTGAGACATAAATACTACATACTTAGCTTTCATTTATGGACTTAGGGATTTATAAATCTACACCATCTTTGGCTTTTCTAAAGTGCCAATATTTAAATATTCCACTACCAGCTCTGTTGGTGACATAGTAGGCTTCCTTGCAACATCATCCTGGTTAAAAAGTTATTCCAAAGGTACTAAAACTCCTGGAATAGAATTATCTTTAAGCTGTAGTACTTGCATCTCTGTATCATGAATTTCTTGGTCATCTATTAGGGCATTTATGAATTCTTCTTCTATGTGCAAGAAGTTATTGATTTTCTCATCATTTTGAAACACTTGCCAATATTGAAAATTGTCAAGGACAACAGGGTGATGTTTGACATTTATTTCATACTTTTTGTTTGGATATAGAGGAATCTTGAACATACTAGCAGAAGTGGCCAGAGAATCAACAATAACACTGATGTTTCTTAGAATTAATGATAGAGTATATTTTGGAAATGTTTTGAGGATATCTACGAGTGTATTTCTATAAGCTTTCATTCTGGGATGTTTGGCTTGGTATTCTCCTTTGAATTTCATGATAACTAACTCGGAGTCACCATATACAAAAATTTTCTTTGCACTAAGATTTTTAAGAAAATTTAAACCAAAAATTAAGTCTTCATATTCAGCTTCATTATTTGTGCAGTCAAATGCTAGTTCATAAGAAGAAATTTTTACATTTGAAGGAATATCCAATGATTGATTAATTGGGCTGTGAATCCAAATTCCAATACCAACACCTTCTTTGCCCATGGCTCCATCAAAATCCATAGTCCAAAGAATTTTTTCTTCATTTGGAAAGTGCAAATCAGATAGATGATTTTTAATTTTTGTTTGAGATACCTCTACTGTATTCAAAATATCTTATTTTTCTACTGTTTTCTTATTTTCTTCTTGAGAAGATGTCTTTATTGCTGAATTTTTTGGCACTAATTTACAAATTTCTGTCTCTGCCAATTCTAAAACAAAATCTAAATTTTTTAGATTTTCTGATTTTTCTTAAATCAAAAAGTCTGAAGATACTGAGAATTCTTCATTGAATAAAATAAAAGACTATAAATCTATATGTACAATGTGAATGGGATGATTTTTAGGCCTTTCTCTTGTATTGATAATATACTTCATTTTACTTTCTCTGTAAATTTTCCTGAATTGTCAAAAAATAGGAATTGTTGCATATGAAAATTCAAGTTGCAGAGTTCCTCTAAGCTTTGCTACCCATGATCTAGAAAGTAGCATTCCATACCTAGGTGTAATATCAGTGACAACAACATCCACAAGGACATTATTGGCTGGAATTTTCTCTAATGAAACCACTAAATCTTTTATAAGACAAACACATTTCACCATCCCTGAATCAAACGAGTATAGATCATGGTAAGGTCTTGTGATGTCAATTCCCAACTTGTCCATAATGGCTTTAGGCATGAGGTTATGAGTGTCTCCAGAATCAAGAATTTCATTATTAAGAATAAAATCATGGATCTTGAGACTTAAATAGAAGGGAGGAACTTCACTATCTTCTAATTTTCCATCAACAACATGACCAAAAAGAAGCTCAGGATGATCCTCACTCAAGTTAACGATATCAGATGTTTTATAAAATCTGAGCAACTTATTAACTTGAAACTTGTATTGATCATTCTTCATTATCTCAGTTAAATAAATAGAAACTTTTAGTTTAGCAATTTCATTTTCAAGGGAGAAATGAGCAAGATGTTTTTCTACCTCTTTTAGTGATGCATCTTTCTTTTCAAGCAGTTCTTTAGGTGAAGAATATTTCTTCTTCCCTCCTTCTTAAACTTCTTGATCTTTTCTTTGATTGCTTGTGGATGCTTCATTAGCTTTAGGAGAAGTAGAGGCAGTAGGTACTTTTTCTTTGCCTCTCTTAGGTGCAAAAACTCCTTTTTGTTGAGTATTAGTTTGAGAGCTTTGTTTCTTTTGATTTGCAACTATGGGAACATTTATGCTCCTCAAACCATAATGTCTTTGAAATTGTGTGAGGGAATTTTGACAACCTCTATAATAATCTTTAGTACACATCAAATCTTCATTTGACATGGCATATTGTTGGTCTTCTGATGCACAAGTTTCTGCAGAATATTGATCTTCTTTAGTGAGGAAAAAAGGTTGCCGATTTTCCTCAAATAAATGGTTTTCTCTAGAAATTTCTTCTTCATCATCTTCATCAGGGCCTTCAGTATAATTCTATTGAAAAGGTGTCCTAACTTGCTATTGAATTTGTGGATCCTAACCCCTTTGTTCCCTTTTTTTTTAATTTTGCATTGGGGTTACCAATTTTGACCTTTGAAATTGGGATTTCTAATAGAAGGTTCAACTTGTCTATCAACACTATACATCTTATCCATCATTTTTTCCATGGATTTAATCAAAGTATCATTTTTTCCTTCTGATGAAGTCGATGCTTCTTATTTAATTGTGACTCTTTTCTCTTTTTTGACCTTGGAATTTTTAATAATCAGATTGGCCTCTAAACTCACTGCATTCCTTTACATTTCCTCCAAAGTTGATGGGTTTCTCTCCCTAAGCTGATATGCCATATCAGGGTCAAAACCATCAAGATAATGGAGTAAAGAAAGACCTGGGGTTGGCTTGATATTGTCAAGAATATAATGATATATCATATTAAATATAGCTATGAATTATTGGACATATTCATTTGTATTCCTTTTCAATGCATTATATTCAGCTAGGATTTGAAATGTATTTTTCTTCTGTTCCCATTTTTCCATGAATAAATAAATTAGTTGTTGTGATGTACCAATTGTGCCAGATCCAAGAGAGTGAAACCATTTCTTTAATTCTCCATGAAAAAATTGAGAAATAATACGCATCTTAGCATCCTCATTGTCTACCTCTTCAAGATCCATAAAATCAGTTACTTTAGCCACCTACTGATAGGCTATTATTCTCAGATGTTCCATCAAATAGAGGTAGCCTCTGACCATAATTTTGAGGTAAAGAAGTAATCTGACCTGGTAGAATCAGTGGAGAAAATTTCACCATGATTAATGGAGGAGGTGGTGGAGGTGTGAATTGTGGTGTGGATTGAATAAAATTTTGCAAAGGTAAATATGGAATGAAAGGAGGAACAAAAGGGGTAGTTTTATGAGATTGTGAGGTAAAAGGAGGAAAAAAGGCCTGCTGATGATATTGAAAATAGGCTTTTCCAAAGGTTTCTTGAAAATTTTCAACTAAGCCTTTAATTTTATTGAAATTAGACCAGAATTTAGTATCATTTTCAAACTCAAAGATTTCAAAAAATGGTGAAAAAGACTCAAAATTAAAAGGGTCAAAAGTAGCTTTTGAGAGAAAAGTTTCAGAATTAGTTCTAATTAAAGAATTTTAAGGTGATGGAGAAAAAGAAAAATCTTTTGAGACAAACCTTTGAGGTAGGGAATTTGACTTAATTAGTGGAGGAAAAACTCTTCCTGACTTTCGAGACTTAGTTTTTTGTTTTCTCATAATAATTTCAAGATTATATACTAGGGGTGATGGATTAGGGTCAATATTTGACCTAGTGTATCTTTTAGGAGCCAACTTAAAATCAAAATTATATATTTTGTCTTGAGTTTTGACTTCAGCCTATTCAGAAAATATTTCCCAAGGAATATCTAACATTCGATCCCCGGCAACGATGCCAGAAATGTTATCACTCTCCCCAACTTCCTAGGCTGAAATTAGGAGTGAAGAAAGGTAACCACATACCAACTTTTAGCTAGGCATCTAGCGCTACCTAACCAGAGAAGGCTATCTCTATGTCACTTTTTTAATCATTAAATTTTAGGGATGAGTACCAGATCTTAAGCTAGATATAAATTGATTTTTTTTAGAATGTGTTTAATTATTTGTTTGCTGGATAAAATTTATAATCAGTGAAAGCTAAAACTGATTTCAAAGACTATATTGCAGAAAATTGACCAAGGCAATATAGGCAAACTATTTGAGCACATTTAATTGACCATTGATGTATAGTGGTAGAAAATAAAGGGGTCTGAATGAGCATTTTATATGAATTCATTCATTAGAATAAATACACATAGTAAAAACTTAATAAATAGAACAATTGACTGATTTCTACTTATATTTTGAATAAGATTTTACACAGAAAATGGAATGGAAATGAAATAACATAGAAAGGCACAATGATCAATAAAAATACCACATGAATCTCACACAATTGTTGCAAACTCCTTTGATTTTCATTAATAGCAGGTCCACAGTAATACACAGAGTTTCAGAACTCGATTATCCAACAGTAATACTTTGTACAACGAAGTATATATAGAAAAACAGAATTACAATAATTACATTAAAAGCTATCCAAACAGATAGCGCTTTATTTGCTAACTAACTCTAACTGCATCATGGAAATAAATTGCATCTATTATGTTGTCGTTGGCTATAACTAAAAGTTGTTGTCGAGGAAGATAATCACGGGCTACATTTTCTGCCTGTTGACTGTTGATCTGGAAAAATTGACTTTTCTACTTTTTCTAATTACTCCTGAAACTCACATAACTTTTCCCAGCACTCTTCTTAAGGGATAACTAATTACCCTGTAGCGAATTTCATCTTCCTTAGTGTATTTAGAAAAATTTGGCGTCACCACAAAGACATGTTTAATTTCATACTAAATATAAATATAATTTCTTGTTGCTCTCAATAATGCTTTTCGTGTTAATGTGCCTTTAATATTTGCAAACTTGGCAATATCCCTGGAAATTTCCTAAAGTCTCTTTCCATAGTCATCTCTAGTCATCATTTTATCATTAATTACAAAGAGAGAAGGAATCCATTTCTGTGTTAGAGATTCTATCCTGCTGAAGAATATCTCAACTGTAACTTCTAGACTGTGACAGTTTTCTTCAAGTTGAAGAATCAAATTATTCTTTGTCAATACTTTCTTCACTTCTAGGATGGTTTTTGTTCTTTCTTCAATGCCTAATTCATCCAGCTCATATTTTTTCTTTGAATTCAGAAATTTAATGATATTGTTTTTTGTTGCAGGCTTATCTCCCAGTTGTTCTTTCATTATTGTAATGGCCTCATTTTCCTTATGGATCAATTCTTTTTGCTCAAAGATGATTTGTATTCTTGGTAAAATTTTAGTGATGGACTATGTGATGTCTGCCCATATTATCTCTTTCACTTGGCCCAAATTATTACCAATGGATGACTCTTTTTTCTCTTTCTGCAGTCTTTCAATCAAATTTTTAGCCCTCTGTGCTTCAGCTACATGTGAGCTCTCAGCATTAGATTTATGTAATTACAACAATTTTACCTGATCCTGCAAATTTTTGATCTCCTCTTCTTGAATACACATGTTCTGAACTACTTTGGTAATTTTTTTAGCTCCATGTACAGTGCTTGCTGTAGAAGTTTGATCTATAGGAATGGTTGTTAGTGGCACTGCCTCTAAAGGAACCTTTGATGTTTTCACTGTTGCTTCCTTTTCCTTTATCATCTTCTCTAAATCTGATTCCATTTGCTTTAATTTAGCATTATGCTCCATTATCAACTTCATCATATCTATTTTCTGAGTTTCAATTTCTTCAATATCCTTTGCCAAAGGATCTTTTGTAGCAGGGATTTTCAATTTCTTTCTCAATGCTGCTATATCAACATTTTTCTTCTTGATGATCCCTTCAATTAATTTAGATTGAAAGATCATATCCAATATTTACCACTAGATATTCTAGAGTTTTTATCCTTGTGTCATTTGCAAATGAAGATGCCTTCTCCAATTTGAGTTGTGACTGTATATTTGCTAGTGAAACCTGCAGTTTTGATAAACTTAATGCAATATTAGTGAGAGTTGATGAAATCATCTCACCAATTTTATTATGAAGCTCCATTTGGTCTATTGGATGAATTTATTTTTTGTCAAACTAAAATATAGATTTCTTATAATCTGCTTCTGACTTTGGCTATGAGATTTGTGCCTGAAGAAATGCAAAATGCATTTTTCCCTTTTCAGAATCAAAGGCTAAAAGTAGCCTACTTTGTGAACTAGGAATCTGTTTCCAAAACTGGTTATGGGTAATTTTCTTCAACATTTAATTCTTCAACTTCATTTATTTGAAAGTATAAAAAAACAATCTTCTTTTTTTCTTTCTCCCCTCTAGCAACTGTGCTAATCTAAATGAATTTCTGTTGATCTTGAGAAGATCATTCTTTTTTATCTTTAGGAGCTGATGTTTGCTTATCTTTAGAAACAATAGAAGTAGTAGGAGTAGCAGTAATACATTTATCACATGTTTTTGTAGAATGAGGTATCTATTTTGTGATGATGATTACTACTTTATCTGACTCCTTGTTGGGATTGAGCTTCGGATTTAGCTTTGTCTTATTGAACTCTTTTCTTGATGAATCAGTCATTGGAGGTGATTGATCTTCTCTAAATCTCTTCCCTTCTCTTTCCTATGAAATTGGATTCTGTAATGCTGATGTAGATAATGTTTGCCCTTTAGCCTCTTGTATTGTGCCTTCTATCCATTCAAGTTGATTCATATAATTTTCAATCTCTGGTCTAGGTGTATGAAAATATGTTTTAGATTTATTTTCCACCCTCAGTTTAGAGATGACATCAACTGGATCATAAGACCACGTAAAACTTTGAATAAGCTTTATTTCTTTCAATAGCTTATCTGCCTCTTCCCTTGATGTCCTGTTATTAAAGATAAAAGGACCTATATGTGTTTTGATTTTAATTTGTGATTTCTTCTTAGAAAAGACAAAATGCACTTCATCTGCATTAATCATTTGTCTAATATACTCCAATGCAAAAATCCTCATGGGGAGGAATTTGGGAAAATTATTAGGGGGGGGGGTTTACATCCATAAATTCTAATTTCTGTATAATTTTGGTAAAGATACCAATCCCTTGATCTATCTTGATCTGACAGCTACAATACCTTTCTGATATATTCACTAATTCTTGGCTCTGGAGTGCTATTCAACAAACTAAATGCTGGATGAAGAAACAATTCCACAAAATATTTATAAGAACACTCTCTCTGTTCCTTCACGACTAAATAGGTCCAGAAAATAATTGACTGTTGGTTTCCTTCTTCATCCAATTTCTATAGAGAAAGCTTAAATTTGTCTCCCTTGGAGTACAAGAATAAATAGACTAACACAGATGCATAACTGAATGCCTCTTCAGTTGCGAATTTCAAAAAATGTTCATGGATAACATTTGCGATAAACTAACTGAAATTGAAAATGATAGAGGGTTTGGAATCAATGGAAAATATGGAAAAAAAAACCCGATGATGGCTTCATCTACCCATTGGTTTGAATAATAAACAAGAAGGTAGGAAATGACAGTGATAATTTGTTTGGACCTTTAAGGGAAAATGAATGCTGGAAATGGAGGGTTTTTCTTAGGTAATGGCTGATTTTCAATCATGAATAGCTCAAGAGTTTGAGCTCTATTTTCAAAATCTAACTTCTGGTAAATTTCTATCAAGGCTTCTCAGGAAAATGGTGTGACATCTTCTGTGTTTGGGGCTAGCATCATTTATTCAATTTCTTGGGCATCAATGGTCACTAAAACCTCTCCTGTGGGAGTGATAATAGCTCTCTCATATGACATATACCAAGCTTTACATCTCCTAACAAACTCTAGGCAACTATGGGTACGAGGAAAGATGAAATAAGGGAGATTAAAGTCCCATAGTCCTATGTCATCTGATTTATCTAGGTATTTATCTTCTAACCAACAATATAACTCAAAAAACTCAATATTAGTCAAGGTTTCATGTATCTTGTAATCTTTGTCTGCTAAAGGAATGTGGTGAAAATCAATTAGAGGATGAAATAGCAGAATTACTAGTTTCTCAAGTCCTTTTTTTTTTCGGAGGCATGGTTGATTATGTTGGAGTAGTAGAAAACATGAATTCTTTTATACACAACAAATGCTGAGGCTGAGGATAAGGCTCTGAAACTAGAGAAAAATCAATAGCTGTAAGAAAAAGCTTCAAATATTGATGAGTTTGATTCTCTGGAACTATGGTAATGGTTGTACATTCGAAAACCTATGCAGAGTAGTTTGAAAAGACATTAAAAATTTAAACAGGAATGCAATGGTGAATTTATGGAAAATTGAGCTTCTTTTCCATTTGAAAAGGGGTGTGGGTACGTTTCCTAATGATTAGCCATTAAATTAATTCGCTAGCAGTCAGGAGAATGCGGGAATTTAATTGATTGGACAGGCCAGTCCACATTGGCATGAATTTATTGGCGGGAGGAATGGTGGTTTAATATTAGCAGTAGGTGGGATTTCGGAGTGGTGTTAGAGTGAGAAGTGGTTTCGTGTGTGGGGGGGGTACTAAAAATCACATAGCCATGACATGTAGCACAAACAGCAAAGTGAGATCATTGTACAATACTCACTTGCACTTCGCCTCTACAACTTTCCCCCCCCCCCCTCGATGTTAAGTCTCAGACAATCAGGGGGGGCCGAAGTTTGATACGAGTGGTCGGATGAAATAATGATGCGATGGATGATCGGCTAGATGAGGGAGGATTAATGTAAAATGAAGTTGATTGATTTATGGGGGTAGGGATATGACGAGAGTAATGTGATATGGATGGTAGGTGAATAAATGAATGCAACGTGTCATGATAGTGATGGAGGATAATGGATATTGGAGTATGATGACAAAAAAAAAAAAATCATAGGATTTAAAACCTATGGCTTCGAAGGTTTATTTTCGAAATATTAAAATTTTATCTTAAATATAATGTGATTTCGAAAATATTCTTTTTCAGCGAAGTTTTTCATTTCTCTTTGAAATATAGCAATGGAGCATACAATTTTCCATGACACAAAATTTATTTCCAGACTATAAAACATTATAGCTCCTTCAAATTGACTTATATGGATGAAATGGAATTTTGACTGCCTTTTTAAGTGAAAATCTAAAGACTTTTCATGAAATTTTTTGACCCTAAATTTGACCTATATGAGATGAAAGGACATCACTTTAGACCTCTAAATGGAAATGAAAAAGTGTGTATGAGTAACATATCTTGATAGGAATAATTCAGTTATCAGAATTATTGCTGAAGACTGACTCAATTTTTTATTTTTTTTGACTAATGACCTAATGAAAAACTCTCAAAAGAGCTATCTTTGATCACTAAAAAACTGACTCTAACATTGGCTCCATATGGGGATGGTAGCTCCTTCAAGTGATGTCAAGAACATCGTAGATCAAGTAGCCTTATCCATTGGGCTATGGAGTCAACTGGACTTTGAAAAACTGAAACAAACTGAAAACTTTTTTACTAAAAAAACTGACTTGATTGTGACTTGACAAAAGACTAAAACTTGACTATTTGTAGAAGTTTCATGGCCTTCTTCTTGAGCTTCAAGATTTTGCAACCATTCCCTTTTATTTTTTGAACTTCAAATGTAAACTATTATATACAATGACAATGAATTTCTTTATTAGTATTTCAAGAAACATAGTGCTTTACAAACCTACCATTGATAGGTCCTCCCATCACTTCTTGTCCTTCAAACTATTCTAGCAAAAATGTGTTGTTTCCTCTAAATGCCACAATCTTGTAAGGTCCTTTCCAAATATTGTCAAAATTTCCATGCTTGACCTTGTCTTCATTTTTAGCATCCCATCTTAGAATAATATTTCCAATTTTGAAGTCATCAACCTTTGTTTTTTTGTCAAAAATATTTTTAATTATGTCCTGCAGCTTTGAAGCATTGTTGAAAACATCAATTCTTGATTTTTGTAAGTGTATCATCTGGTTGATCCTTCTCAGAATATCACTAGGCTCAATGTCAACTTCCTACGAAATCTCCAATACTAGAACAACCAAAGAAATAGGGAAAACAATATCAATTCCATAAAAAAGCTTAAATGGAGTCATGTTAATTGATATTTTTGTGCTCACTCTATCAGCCCATAGAGAATTTGTAAGCTTCTCGTGCCAATTCATTTTGTTTTCCTACAACATCTTCTTGATAATATTCACCAATTATTTATTAGATGATTCTGCAAGCTCATTTCCCTGAGGATAATATGCAGTAGAATGACCAAGTCTAATGTAATATTTATCATAGAAATCAATCATCTTCTTTGATTTAAAATTTGTTGCATTATCAATGATAATATTGTATGAACAAAATTTGGACAGAATATTATTTTCAAGAAACTAAATGATAACTGAATCAATTTCTTGCCTAGTAGGAATAGCCTCAATCCATTTAGTAAAATAATTTGTAGCAGTGAGAATCCATTTGTGTTGAGCTGAAGATGGAGGATGAATTTCACCAATAAAATCAAGTCCCCATTGTTGGAATGGTGCTTGGACTTCAATTGGTTTAAGAGGCAAGGGTAAAAGTTTCCTTTTTCCTTGAAATATATGACACTCATGAAAGATATTAACTATTTTATAAACATCAAAAAACAATGTGGGGCAATAGAAACCTACTCTCAAGATATTATTTTTTTTGGTTTTCCAATAAATATGGGCTCCACATTCATCCTTATGGAAATATGTTATTAATTTCTCAACTTCACATTCAATTAAACAATTCAGTAATATCCCTCCAGGATCTTTCCAATATAAAACACCATTTAGAATGTAGTATTTCAGAGCTTTTAAGTTCAGTGATCTTGCTTTACTACTCGGCATACCAGGAGGAGGGTTCAAATGTTGCAGGATATATACAATATCAGCATACCAAGGAGATAAAGAAAATATCTTAGCTATCTCAAGTAATGTTTCAGTAGTTTGTTCATCAAACATTGCAGCAATGGAATTTATGTCTAAGGCATGAAGATTGGAATCTGCCATAAACTTTGCTAGGCCTTGTCCTTTGATCAATTTTGTGGGCTTAATTTCTGAATCATACTATAGCAAACCTGCAATCCATTTTCCTCTACAACCTTTTGGATCATTCTGTGTAATTACTTCTTTAACAACATCATTTGGCACATAAGCAATGACATGAGAATGTAAAATGTACAATCTGGAATCTTTTAGTGCTTTGAATAAATCTAAAGCTTTCTTCTCAATGATATTATACTTTAAATAAACATCTCTTATTTTTCTTATAAAGAAAACAAAATTTTGTTTTGTATTTTGATTTATCTTCTGCATTAAAATAGCTACAAGTGTATGCTCTTACAAAAATGAGAAAAAAATAAAATCAAGTTTCTAGTATGGACTAATAAGAATAATAGCATGAGACAGAGCTAACTTGACTTGATTAAATGACTTAGCTTCCTCAGATCATTTAACTTTTGTATCTTTCTTCAACATATCAGTAATATGCCTCAAATGTTTAGCAAGATTGGTAAAAAATCTTCTCAGAAAAATTATTTTACCATTTAAAGATTGAATCTTTTTTTTCTCCTTGGATAATATAAATTCTGAATTGCTTCAATCCTTGAAGGATCTACTCTTATTCCATCTTTAGATACAATATGCCCCAAAAATTTACCTTCTTCCATAACAAAGAGACGCTTCTTTGGATTTAATGAAATCCCAAATTTTTCTGCACTTTTCAAAGACTGTTTTTGGATGCTGTAAATGTTCTTCATATGTTTTTGGGAAAACAGTGATATCATCAAGGTAAATAACTAAAAACATATCCTTTTCATTGGAAAAAGAAATGTCCATTTCTCTTTGGAAATTTTCTCCTGCACTCTTCAAACCAAAAGGAATTTTGGCATACATGATAGTACCCCAAGGTGTAGTGAAAGTTGTCTTTTCTTGATCATCTGGGTGGACAAGAACCTGATTGTATCCTAAGTATCCATCTAATAAAGAGAGTCTAGATGATTCAACTACCCTTTGCAGAATGTGATCCATTTTTGGTAGTGGATAATTGTCCTTTAATGATACTTTGTTCACATTTCTAAATTCAATGCACAATCTTAAATCTCTTGTATTCTTTCTCATAGGTACTAGATTTTACATCCAGTTAGAGAATTGAATAGGAACTATTATTCCAACAATGAATAATCTATTTACTTCCTTCTGAATAGAAGGCAACAATTTAGGATTCATCCTTCTCAACTTCTGGCAAAATGGATTTTGATTTGGCTTCAAAGGTATAGTATGTTGAATAATAATTTTATCATAGACCTTCAAATCTGAATATTCCCAAGCAAAAACATCTGAAAATTGATACATAAGTACTACATACTTAGCTTTCAATTCTGGACTCGGGGATTTAGAAATTTTCATCATCTTTGGCTTTTCTGAAGTGCCAAGATTTAAATCTTCCACTCCCACCTCTACAACATCATCTAGGTCAAAAAGTTCTTACAAAGGTACTAAACCTCTTGGAATAGAATTATCATTAAGTTGTAGTAGTTGCATCTCTATATCATGAATTTCTTGGTCATCTATTTGGGCATTTATGAATTCTTCTTCTGTCTACAAGAAGTTATTGATTTTCTCATAATTTTGAAACACTTTCCAATATTGAACAATGCTAGGGAAAACAGGGCTAAGTTTGACATTTATTTCATATTTTTTTTTTGGATACAGAGGAAAATTTAAGCATACCAGCAAAAGTGGCTAAAGAATCAACAATAACATTGTTGTTTCTGGGAATTAATGACAGAGTATATTCTAGATATTTTTTTATGATATCTAGGACTGAACTTATATAAGCTCTCATTCTGGGATGTTTGTCTTGGTACTCTCCTTTGAATTTCTTGATAACTAACTCGAAGTCGCCATATAAGGAAATTTTCTTTGCACTAAGCTTTTTCAAATTTTTTAAACCAAAAATTAAGGCTTCATATTCAGCTTCATTATTTGTGCAGTCAAATGCTAGTTTGCAAGAACACATTTGAACATTTGGAGGAATATCCAATGATTTATTAATTGGGTTTGGAATCCAAATTCCAATACCAACACCTTCTTTTCCCATGGCTCCATCAAAATCCATAGTCCAAAGACTATTTTCTTCATCTAGAAAGTGTAAATCAGATAGCTGATTTTTAATTTTTGTTTGAGATACCTATGCTATATTCAAAATATCTTATTTTCTTCTAGATAATATGTCTTTATTTCTAAACTGTTTGGCACTAATTTACAAAATATTGTCTCTGCCAATTCTAAAACCGAAGCTAAATTTTTTGGATTTTCTGATCTTTCTTCAATCAAAAAAGTCCAAAGATGGTGATTATTCTTAATTGAATAAAATAAAAGACTCTAAATATGTATGTACAACATGAATGAGATCATTGTTAGAAATTTCTCTTGCACTGATCATATACTTCATTTTAATTTCTATGTAAAGTTTCTTGAATTGTCCAAAAATAGGAATTGTTGCATATGAAAAGTCAAGTTGCAGAGTTCCTCTAAGATTTCCCCCCATGATCTAGAAAGTAGCATTCCATTGCTAGGTGGAATATCAGCGACAAAAACATCCATAAGGACATTCTTATCTGGAATTTTTTCTAATGAAACCACTAAATTTTTTAGAAGACCAAGACATTTCACCCTCCCTGAATCAAATGAGTAGAGGTCATGTTAAGGTCTTGTGATGTCAATTCATAACTTTTCCATAATGGCTTTAGGCGTGAGGTTATGAGATGCTTCAGAATCAATGATTGCATTATGAAGAATAAAATCATGGATCTTGAGACTTAGATAGAAGGGAGGAACTTCACTATCTTCTGATTTTCCATCAACAACAGGACCAAAAAGAAGCTCAGGATGATCATCACTCAAGTTAACCATATTAGATGTTTGATAAACTCTAAGCAACCTATTAACTTGAAACTTGTATTGATCATTATTCATTATCTCGGTTAGAGGAATAGAAACTTTTAGTTTATCAATTTCATTTTCAAGGGAGAAATGAGGAGGATGTTTTTCTACGTCTTTTAGTGATGTATCCTTCTTTTCAGGGAGTTATTTGGGAGAAGAGTCTTTCTTCTGCCCTCTGTATTCAACTTCTTGATATTTTATTGAATTTATTGTGGATGCTTCATTATATTTAGGAGAAGTAGAGGGAATAGGTGTTTTTTCTTTTCCTCGGTTAGGTGCAACGACTTCTTTTTGTTGAGTATTAGTTTGAGAGCTTTGTTTTTTTTTACTGGAAACTATGGGAACATTTATGCTCCTCAAAACATAGTGTCTTTGAACTTGTGTGAGGGAATTTTGATAACCTCTCTAATAATCTTCAGTACACATTAACTATTCATTTGACATGGCATATTGTTGGTCTTCTGATACACAAATATCTGCATAATATTGATCTTCTTTAGTGAGGGAAAAAAGTTATTGATTTTCCTCAAATAAATGGTTTTCTCTAGAAATTTCTTCTTCATCACCTTCATCAGGGCCTTCAGTATAATTCTGTTGAAAAGGTGTCCTAACTTTCTATTGATTTTGTGGATCCTGACCCCTTTGTTCCCTTTATTTAATTTTGTATTGGGGTTTCTAATTTTGACCTCTGTAATTGGGATTTCTAATAGAAGGTTCAGCTTTTCTATCAACACTAGACATCTTATCCATCATTTTTTCCATGGCTTTAATCGAAGTATCAAATTTTCCTTCTGATGAAGTGGATCTTTACTCTTTTATTTGTTTTGACCTTGGAATTTTTAATAATAAAATTGGCCTCTACATTCACTGCATTTCTTTTCATTTCCTCCAAAGTTGATGAGTTTCTCTCCCTCAGCTGATAGGCCATATCAGGGTCAAAAACATCAGGATAATGGAGTAAAGCAAGGCCTGGGGGTGGTTTTATATTGTGAGGAATTGAATGATATATCTTATTAAATCTAGCTGTGAATTCTTGGACAGATTCATTTGTATTCCTTTTCAAGGCATTATATTCAACTAGGATTTGCAATGGATTTTTCTTCTCTTCCCATTTTTCCATGAATAAATCAATTAGTTGTTGTGATGTACCAATTGTGCCAGCTCAAAGAGAGTGAAACCATTTCTTTAATTCTCCATAAAAACTCTGAGCAATAATGTGCATCTTAGCATCCTCATTTTCTACTTCATCAAGGTCTGTAAAATCAATTACTTTAGACACATGCTGATAGGATGTTATTTCTTATGTTCCATCAAATAGAGGCAACATTTGACCATAATTTTGAGGTAAAGTAGTAAGCTGACTTGGTATAATAAGTGGAGAAAATCTAGCCATGATTAATGAGGGAAGTGGTGGAGGCGTGGATTGTCGTGTTGATTGAATAAAAGTTTGCAAAGGTAAAGATGGAATGAAAGGAGGAACACAAGATCTAGCTTTATGTGATGGTGAGGTAAAAGGAGGACCAAAGGCCTATTGCTAATATTGAAAATAGGATTTTTCGAAGGTTTCTTGAAATTTGTCAACTACGCCTTTAAGTTTATGGAAATTAGACCAGACTTCAGTATCAGTTTCAAACTCAAAGGTTTCAGAAAATGGTGAAAGAAACTCAAAATAAAAAGGGGAAAATTAGCTTCTGAGAGAAAAATTTCAAACTTAGTTCTAATTAAAGGTTTTTCAGGTGACAGAGAAATAACCAAATATTCTGAGACAAACCTCATAGGCAGGTAATTTGATTTGATTAGTGGAGGAAATACTCTTCCTGACTGTCAAGTCCTAGTCTTTTGTTTTCTTGGAATACTTTCATGATTATATACCAGGGGTGAAGGATTAGGGTCAAGGTTTGACCTAGTATATATTTTAGGAGCTAGCTTGAAAATCAAAATTATATATTTTGTCTTAGGTTTTGACTTCATCTTGTTTAGAAAATATTTCCCAGGGAATATCTAACATTCTATCCCCAAAAACGATGCCAGAAATGTTATCACTCTCCCCAACTTCCCAGGCTGAAATTAGGAGTGAATAAAGGTAACAACATACCAAATTTTAGCTAGGCATATAGCCCTACCTAACCAGAGATGGCTCTCTCTGTGTCACTTTTTTAATAATTAAATTTTAGGGCTGAGTACTAGATTTTAGGCTAGATATAAATCAATTTGTTTTATAATTTGTTTAATGATTTGTTTGCTAGATAAAATTTATAATCAGTGAAAGCTAAAACTAATTTCAAAGACTGTATTGCAGAAAACTGAGCAAGGAAAGATAAGAAAATTATTTGAGCACATTTAATGTATCATTGGTGTATAGTGGTAGAAAATAAAGGCACGTGAATGAGAAATTTACATGAATTCATTCATTAGAAGAAATTCACATTGTAAAATATTAATAAAAAGAACATTTGAGTGATTTTTGATTATAATATGAATAATATTTTATGCAGAAAATGGAATGGAAGTGAAATAACATAGAAAGGAACATTGCTCAATAAAAATACCACATGAATCTCACACAATTGCTGCAAACTCCTTTGATTTTAATTAATAGCAAGTCCACAGTAACAAACATAGTTTTAGAAGTCGATTATTCAACAGTAATACTTCATACAACAAATATTATATAGAAAAATAGAATTACATAATTACATTAAAAGCTATTCCAAATGATAGTGCTTTATTTTCTAACTAACTCTAACTGCATCATGGAAATAAATTACATCTGTTGTGATGTCGTTGGTTGTAAGTGAAAGTTGTTGTTGAAGAAGATAATCACGGGCTATGATGTCTGCATGTTGACTATTGATCTGGAAAAATTGACTTTTCTGATTTTTCTAATTACTCCTAAAACTCACAAAACTTTCTCAAGCACTCTTCATCAGGTATAACTAATTTAATTACCTCACGGTAAATAGACATGTTTTGAACTTATTTGGTAATTTTTTCAACTCCATCTGCAATGCTTGTTGTAGAAGTTTGAGCTATATGAATGGCTGCTAGTGGCACTACCTCTAAAGGAACCTTTGATGTTTTCATTGTTGCTTCCTTTTCCTTTATCATCTTCTCTAACTCAGATTCCATTTGCTTTAATTGAGAATTATGCTCCATTATCAAATTCATCCTATCTGTTTTTTGAGTTTCATTTTCCTCAATATCCTTTGCCAAAGGATCTTCTATAGATTGGATTTTCAATTTCTCTCTCAATGCTTCTATATCAACAATTTTCTTCTTGATGATATCTTCGATTACATTTACATTGGATGGATCATATCCTATCTTTACCACTAGATATTCTAGATTTTTTATCCTTGTGTCCTTTGCAAATGAAGATACCTTCTACAATTTGAGCTATGATTGTATATTTGCTAGTGAAACCTATAGTTTTGATAAACTTAAAGCAGTATTAGTGAGAGTTGATGAAATCATCTCACCATTTTTCTTGTGAAGCTCCATTTGGTCTATTGGATGAATTTATTTTGTGTCAAACTCAAATGTATCTTTCTTATAATCTACTTCTAACTTTGGCTGTGAGATCTGTGCTTGAAGAAATGAAAAATTCATTTTTCCCTTTTTAGAATCAAAGGGTGAAAGTAGCCTAATTTGTGAACAAGGATTTTGTTCCCAAAACTGATTATAGGCACTTTTCTTCAACTTCATTTCTTTGAAAGTATCAAAGGCAGTCTTCTATTTTTATTTCTCCCCTGTAGCAGCTGTGCTAATCTAAATGGATTTCTGCTGATCTTGATAAGATGATGGTTGTTGATCTTTATGAGTTGTTGTTTGCTGCTCTTTAGAAACAATACAAGTAGTAAGAGTAGTGATAGTACCTTTATCACCTGTTTGTGTAAAAGGAGGTGTCTCTTCAGTGATGATGATTACTTCTTTCTTTAACTCCTTGTTGGGATTGACCTTCGGATTTAGCTTTGTCTTCTTCTTGTAGCGAATCTTGAACTCTTTGCTTGATGAATTAGTCATTGGAGTTGAATGATATTCTCTAACTCTCTTCCCCACTCTTTCTTGTGCATTTGGAGTCTGCAATGCTGATGTATATAATGTTTTCTCTTCAGCCTCTTGTGGTGTGCATTCTGTCAGTTCAACCTAATTCATATACTTTTCAATATTTTGTCTAGGTGTATGAAAGTATGTTGTAGAATTTATTTTCCACCCTCAGTTTGGAGATGAAGCCAACTGGATCATAAGACCATGTAAAAATTGGAATAAACTGAATTTATTTCAATAACTTATCTGCCTCTTCCCCTGTTGTCCTGCTATTACAGATAAAATGAACTATCTATGTTTTGATTTTAAACTGTGAGTTCTTCTTAGCAGAGACAAAATTCACTTCATCTGCATTAATAATTTTTCTAATATACTCTAATGCAAAAATCCTCATGGGGAGGAATTTGGGCAACTTATAAGGGGGAAGTTCACATCCATAAACTCTAAGTTATGTATAATTTTGGAAAATATACCAATCCCCTGTTCTAGCTTGATCTGACAGCTACAATAACTTCCTGATCTCTTCACTAATTCTTGGCTTTGGAGTGATATTCAACAAACTAAATGCTAGCTAAAGAAACAATTCCAAAAATTATTTATAAGAATACTCTTTCTGTTCCTTCATGACTAATGAAGTCCAGAAAATAATTGACTGTTGGTTTCCTTCTTCATCCAATTTCTATAGAGAAAACTTAAATTTGTCTCCCTTGTGGTACAAGAATAAATAGACTAACACAGAGGCATAACTAAAAACCTCTTCAGTTGTGAATTTCACAAATTGTTCATGGATAACATCTGCAATAAATTGACTAAAATTGAAAATGATAGAGGGTTTGGAATCAATAGAAAATATGGACAAAAACCCTATGATGGCTTCATCTGCTCATTGGTATGAATAATAACCAAGAATATAGGAAATGATAGTGATGATTCGTTTGGGCCTTTAAGGGAAAATGGATGCTGGAAATGGAGGGTTTTCCTTAGGTAATGGCTCATTTTCAGTCATGAATAGCTCAAGAGTTTGAGCTCTATTTGCAAAATCTAACTTCTAGTCAATTTCTATCAAGGCTTCTCGGGAAAATGGTGTGACATCTTCTGTGTTTGGGGCTAGCATCATTTGTTCAATTGTTTGGGCATCAATGGTCACTAAAACCTCTCCTGTGGGAGAAATAATAGCTCTCTGGTATGGCATATACCAAGATTGACATCTCCTAACAAACTATGGGCAACTATGGGTACGAGGAAAGATGAAATAAGGGAGATTAGAGTCCCATAGTCCTATGTCATCTGATTTATCTAGGTATTTATCTTCTAACCAACAATATAACTCAAAAATCTCAATATCAGTCAAGGTTTCATGTATCTTGTAATCTTTGTCTGCTAAAGGAATGTGGTGAAAATTAATTGAAGGATGCAATAACAAACTTACTGGTTGCTCAGGTCCTTTGTTTTTCGGATGCATGGTTGATTCTGTTGGAGTGGCAGAAAACAAGAACTCTTTGATACACAACAGAAGCTGAGACTGAGGATAATACTCTGTAACTAGAGAAAAATCAGTAGCTGCAAGAAAAAACTTCGAATACTGATGAGTTTGATTCTTTGGAAATCTAGTAATGGTTGTAAATTCGAAAACCTGTGTAGAGAAAATTTAAAAGACAAAGTAAAAATTTAAACATGCATGTAATGGTGAATTTATTGGAAATTGAGATTGTTTTCCATTTGAAAATGGGCGTGGGTACGTTTCCTAATGGTTAGCTATTAAATTAATTGGCTAACAGTCAGGAGAATGCAGGAATTAAACTGATTGCACATACCATTCCATGTTGGCATGACTTTATTGGCTAGAGAAATGGTGGTTTAATATCAGTGGTAGGCAGGATTGTTGGAGCGGGAAGTGGTTTCATGTGGGGGGCGTGCAAAATCACACAGCCTTGACACGTAGCAACGGGATCACTATACAATACCACTCTCTTTGGACCCTCCCTCCCACTCCTGATGTTAAGTCTCAGATGATGGGGGGGGGGGAGCGAATTTTGATACAGGTTGTTAGATGAAATGGTGATTCGATGGATGATTAGCTAGATGAGGGAGGATTAACGTACGACGGAGGTGATTGATTGGTGGGGTAGGGATATTACGGGATTAATGTGATATGGATGATAGGCGAATAAATGAATGAAACGTGTCACAATAGTGATGGAGGATAATAGATAGTGGAGTATGATGAAAACAAAATAAAACTAATTGGATTTAAAACGTATGGCTTTGAAGGTTTATTTTCAAAATATTAAAGGTTTATCTTTAATATATTGCAATTTCGAAAATATACTTTTTCAGAAAATTTTTTCATTTCTCTTTGAAATATAGCAATAGAGCATAGGTTTTCCCATGACACAGAGTTTATTTCCTGACTATAAAACATTCTAGCTCCTTCAACTTGACTTATATGGATGAAATGGAATTTTGACTACCTTTTTAAGTGAAAAAATGAAGACTTTTCATGGCAGTTTTTTACCCTAACATTGACCTATATGAGATGAAATTGTTGGGGTTCCCATGTTTTGGCCAGGTTGACAGACACCAAAAGATGAGACAACATAGAACCACTTTCAGACCTTAGGATCTAGCCCTCCTAGGTCCAGAGAGGGATCTCTCTATGATTATCAAAGGATATATGTCTGTAAGGTTCTCAATTATGATTTTAGGCTAGTTATAGGCTCAAGGTCGTTTGTTTGATTGTTTGAGTTTGGTTGTTGAGAAGCAGGAAGGAAGGTTTCATCATAAGACAAGGATGGGTAAAGAAGGAAGCTAGACAAAGATAGATAACTCAGGGAAAATCAAGGCCATTGGGCAATGGAGTCAAGAAAGGATTTACTTATGTTCAATGTGTAAGCTTCAATTGGGCTAGTCATCTAGAGCAATTTGGATCTCAAAGACTGATTGGTAGGATGGAACACTAAGGGATGAGAATGAAGGATGGAAAATCGTCTGATTCCGTCTATAGATCAGGCCAGAGGTCATTTAACTCCAGGCCTGCTTGGACAAAACCATAGGCAACACCAGGGGTCTTGAAAAGGTTTGTATTGGAAGGGAAGGTTATGAAGAGGCAGCGACAGGCTTTACACCTCCCAATTTTCCTAACCTCTTCAATTAAATCTTAACAAAGACATCCGAACACTGATTCTATTAACTTGCACATCAGAGAGCAGGAAATAATCATCCACTACACTGGTTTAGTTAATTAAAAACAATATTCAGACACACAATGAGAAGAAAAAATTAAAGACTGAGAGAGCTGGGATATAAGGTACCTAACAAGGGTAAATATTATATCATGCATTCAGATGTCAGTCAGAAGAACATGAAATGAAATGGAAATAAACACATAGATAAGAAGAACATCACCAACTGCTGTAGATCGGGATCCAATGAAAATTGCTTATCATGTTAAACACAACACCAATCAGGTACATCACTGCCCAAAGCTTTTACATTCAGCCTGAATACATCCTATTTCTCAGCCTATCATACAACTGTTACACAGGAAACTTGGCTCGGGACAAAATGCTTGCAGTTCACTGATAATTCAACAACAACCCTTACAATGATATCCCTCTGTGCTTTATAGCAGAAGAGACACAGAGGACCCACTGAGGAGGTAGGTGAATCTTTAAATGTTACATTTAAACACAACAATGAATGCAGGGCCGAGGCCCATCCTGTTTGATACACTGCATATTTAATCATTGTCACCTTCCTCGTGAAAGAAAGATCTGCTCCGGATACGATCTGTCCTTTGGGCTGTAGTACTTCAGGTGATTTGAACAAAATGAAAGAACTTGCTGGGAGGTCTGCCTCATAGATGTTAGATTGCTTTGAACAATAGCTGGGACCGAAAGCTCCTTCAGGGACACGGCGCATAATAAATACTGTATGGGAGACCTGTCCTTTATGGAAAAACATTCTGCTGATAATGAAAACCTTGGTATTACCTCTTATTGATGTTCAGGACCTCCAGAATCGATCCTCGGGGTCTTCAAAATGATGCTTTGCCTCTTTAAACCTCTGTTTCAGGGCTCAAGATCTTTTTTGCCGCGCATTAATCCCCCTGCTCTGTACTGAAAATCTTTGTTGTTTCATGACTGCCTCTGCCGGGTTAGCTCGAGTTTTTAATGGCGCCGGCAAGATTTTGGCGTTTGAACTCCGCTTTCCTTTAATGTAAGTCCTGACAGCCCCATTCCTTGACTTTCCTGATGGTACTGGTTCATTGGATTTGATCCTGACTGCGCCGCTAACCATTAAGGCAGTACATTGAACAGAGGCGGTCCTTTTCCTCTAGAAACTCTGCAACACGGCCAATCTGTGAAGAAACGGTGGACGGAACAACGGACGCAGGGTGAGCTAAATGGTGGTGCGGCGGTGGCGGAAGCAAAGGTATTATGTAAACGAACTATGAAAATGCAGTGAAGTGATGGAATGCGTGAATAACAGGATTTGGTATGATCATGCAGCGCGGACCGTTGGATCCTGGCTCGGAGACGAAGATCAACGGCGGAGATTGGTCCAGCGTAACCATATATGGAACTAACAAAAACAAACAAAACACATGAAATGTGACGGGGACGAATGAAAGAGTGGGACCCAGCGAAGGCGGAGGGCGATTATATCCTGACCGTTAGCTCGGAGAAGGATGAACGGCCCAGATGTAATCGGGGGGGAAGGTGGAAGCAGTTGCGATAAATGCTGGACCGTGGATCTGCGGAGAATAGGACGGTCCAGATTGAATCGGAAGACAGAGAGAGGACTCGCGATCAGCGGAAAAGGGAAGAGCAATGGCCGTTGGATCATGTAACAGACGGACGACCAGGATTAAATCGGAGCATCGCAATCGGGAGGTGCACAATGAGTGTTGTGATTGCGATCGGACGGGGGAAGCGATTAAGCACTGGCCGTCGATCTGGAGGAGGAACGGATGGCTATGATTTAATCGGAAGACAGAGAGAAGAACCTGCGATCGACGATCGGAGGTCGGGATGCGATTGAGCGCTGACCGTCCGATCAACTGACAGATCAACGGTGGGGACAACAATCGGAGGGGTAGGTGCGATGGAGCGATGACTGTTGGATCGCAGGGAGATCAACGACTGCGATGCAATCGGGGAATTGCAATCGGGGCAGCACAACTGGGGTTTGAAATTGCGATCGGGCATGGGCTTGCGATTAAGCGCTGGCCGTTGATCTGCGGGACGGATCGACGGTCAGGATTGAATCGGCAGACAGCAGGGAAGGCTTATGATCGGAAGCTGCGATGACCGTCAGATCTGTGAGAGAATGGGCAGTCAGGATTAAATCGGAGCATCGCAATCGGGAGGTGTGCAATGAGTGTTGCGATTGCGATCGGACTGGGGTTGCAATTGAGCGACAGCCGTTGGATCGCGGGGATAGATCAACGGTGGGGAAGACCATCGGAGAGGCAGTGCGATCAGCGCGGGACCATTGGATCGTGAAACATATGGATGGCCGTGATCAAATCGGAAGGTTTCAATCGGGGGGCGGACTTAACATGTTCCGATTGCGATGGGAAGGAGGCCTGCGATTACCGCTCAGCCGTTCAATCGAAACAGATCAACGGTGCGGAACAGATCGCGAGACTTAACGTAATAAAACAATCGCATCGGGGTTTTAGAGTATTACAAAGGAATTCGCCTCCCGCCGATCTTCCGATTGCGATTGGCCCCGGGACTTAAGCGCTTGGTCTTGGGTGACGGGCATATGTGGGGAAGTGGTTAAGGGGCCAGCGTAAAAAGGGGCTAAGCCTATAACAAGGTCGAAATATGGGTTTTTTGCCCATTTTAATGGGTTATAAGGGGTTTAAGGGAAACGATAGAGGAAGAAAAGGGGAGAAAGGTTAAACAAAGGGTAAGGGTAGAAATTCTAAGGGGATTTTGAGGGGATTTGGGGGGTAAATGGGGAAAGAAGGGGGAATACAAGGGAGAGAAAATAAGGGCTTTGGGGAATGAAATAAGAGGGAAAAAGAGGGCCCTTGGGCATTTCTTCATAGGAGAGAAGCTTTTGAAAGGGGAATCAGCAGAAGGGATATATTAAAAGGCTAAAAGGCACATGGAGGCTTCAAGGAGACTGTGTTTTCATCGAAAACGCATTCCTTGAAGACTCAACAACAATTTAGCCCCCTATTTGCTTGTCAAAATTTCATAGGGGGGCTAACAGTGGCTCCACATGGGGATGGCTTCTTCTTGAAGGAGTCAAGAATTCAGGAATTGATCTCTTGGTGTAGGCCAAATGCCTGCTGCTATAAGCCATCTTTCTTCTTTCTTTAGATTAGCTGCCACAATATATTAGATACACAAATCAGCAGAAACACTTTCCCAACCAATCTACCTACCCAAACTAGAGTTCTAACAATTTTCCCTTGGGTGCATTTGAATTAGCAGACCCTTTACATTTTATTTTGAAAAACAAAAACAAACCTATTCTAATTCTACCCTTATTGCTCCATGAGGCCAGATTAGACTGTTGGCCTCATATATTTCTCTACCTAAACTACTACCTGTTGGGATTAGACTGTCCAACAGGTTTCTTCACCTACATTCTAAGGCAGGAAATTTAAACACAGCCAAGCCAGGATTAGACAGTCTGACTTGCTGGGCAGAAACTTGAAGAAAACAAAACTGTGAAGGCATGGAATTTTGCAACCGTGAAACATCCTTCTTTCTTCCTTGTGACTCAGGTTTTGAGCATGTTTGAGTCACTTCTTTCCTTTACTCCGGCTCTGATTTTGGGCATATTTAGAGCTGGATCTTGTGGTCACTGCTGATCCAGATTTTGAGCTTGTAAGGACCAGCTATTCTTCTTCCCTTTGGCTCAGATTTTGAGTTTATTAGAGCCAATCCTTTTGCCTCAGAGGTTCACGTTTTGAGCATGTCTGAACCTCCCTTCTCATTCTGTTTTTTGGGACATTTCCTTCTCCTTTTTGCTGAAAATGAAAATTTGCAACGGTATATACAATGGAGGTGAAACTGGAAATGGAAAATTAGCAGAAATAGTGTTTGAGAATCCTGCCATTGACAGGACCCCCAAACAGCTCTGTACCATCAAGTTCTTGTAAGAAGAATGCATTAGGACCCACGGTGGCTTGAATGATGAATGGACCTTGCCACAAGCTGTCGAATTTTCCATGTTTGCCTTTATCCTCTCTTCTTGAATCCCATCTCAGAACTTTGTCCCCAACCTTGAAATTTGCTGCTTTGGTTCTTTTGTCAAACTGTCTCTTCATGCTTTCCTGTACTCTGACAGCTCTGTCATAAACTTGCTCTCTTGTTTGCTGCAAATGGATTGATTCATTAATTCTCCTTATCATGATGTCTTCTTCTGATTGGATTTCTTGAATAAGCTTTACCACTGGTATCCCAAGGCTAGTAGGAAAAACTAATTCTGTCCCATAAACCAACTGGAAGGGTGATGTGCCAATAGATTTCTTTGTAGTGAGCCTGTCTGCCCACAGGGCATGTATCAACTTTTTATGCCAAGACCTTTTGTTCTCTTCCGGCAGCTTCTTAATGATCGTAACCAGGCTTTTATTTGATGATTCAGCTAGGCCATTACCCTGGGGGTAATAGGCAGTTGAATGTCCAAGCGCAATTCCGTACCTGTGACAGAAATCAATCATTCTTTTGGATCCGAAAGCAGCAGCATTGTCAGTGATTATTTTCCTTGGGCAGCCAAACCGAGATAGGATGAAGTCTTCTAGGAACCTAATGATGACAGAATCAGTGGCATTCCTAGTGGGTATGGCTTCGATCCACTTAGTGAAGTAATCGGTAGCAGTCAAGATCCATTTTTGTTGCCCAGAATAAGAGGGGTGTATTTCTCCAATGAAGTCTAAGCCCCATTGCATGAAGGGACCTTCTATGGTGATAGGTTGCAGAGGGAGGGGAAGGAGCTTCCTTTTGCCCTAAAAAATTTGGCATTTGTGACAGGTAAGGACCATTTTATGCACATCACTGAAGAGTGTGGGCCAATAGTAACCAGCCCTGAGTATCTTATTTGCAGTGGCCTTCCAACTTAGGTGGCCTCCACACTCCCCAGCATGGAATTCTTGTTTGATTCTTTCGGCTTCAATTTCAGACAAGCATTTCAGTAAAAGGCCATTTGGATTTTTCCAATATAGACTCTCATTCATAATGCAGTAATTTCTAGCTTTGAGTTTTACGAATTTGGCCTTTGTTTTGGACAGTTCTGGGGGGGTATTGAGGTGTGTGAGCACGTAAAGGATATCAGTGTACCAAGGAGAGTTCTGAAACTGCTCCTCAACAGTTTGATGGGGCAATCCTTCGTGCTCATCCAGGGCATTCATCATGTTAATATCAAGGGCCTGTAGATTAGATTCAACCATCAATTGGGCCAGGCCCTGACCTTTGATCAGCTTGGTGGGTTTGATTTCAATGTCATATTCTAAAATTGTAGCAATCCATTTGCCCCTTTTCCCATCTGGGTCTTGGGACAAGATATCTTTGACCACTATATTTGGCACATAGGCAATGGTGTGAGAATGCATAATGTACACCCTAAAATCTTTCAAGGCCTTAATCAGGGCATAGGCCTGCTTTTCCATGATGTTGTACTTTAAGGGTGCATCTCTCAGGGCTTTACTGAAGAAGGCAATAGGCTGTTCCTTACCTTCCGCATTTTTCTGCAGCAAAACTGCTGCTATGGTGTGTGGGGAGGCAAATGAAAAGATCAGAAAATCTTTTGAGAAGTTAGGGCTGATAAGGACAGGGGCCTGGGTGAGTGCAAGCTTTACTTGCTCAAAAGATTTCTTGGCTTCGACAGTCCACTTAATTCCAGCATCTTTCTTCAGCATTTCAGTCATTTTCCTAAGATGCTCAGCAAGGTTGGGGATAAATCTTCTAAGAAAATTGATCCTCCCAATGAAGGACTGTAGCTCCTTGATGTTTCTTGGGTGTGTAATTTGAAGTATTCCCTCAACTCGCTGGGGGTCTATCCTAATCCCTTTCTCAGATATAATGTGGCCAAGAAGCTTACCTTCTTGCAGCCCAAAAACAATCTTCTTAGGATTTAGGGACAGACCGTACCTTCTACATTTTTCAAAAACTTTCCTCAGATGTTTTAAGTGTTCTTCTTCTGTTTTAGAAAAGACAGTTAAGTCATCCAAGTAAATAACTATAAAGTGTCCAATCTCATTTGAGAAAGCAATATCCATTGCTCTCTGGAAGGTAGCTCCAGCATTCATCAATCCAAAAGGCATTTTCACATACATGAAGGTGCCCCATGGAGTGGTAAAAGCTGTTTTGAGTTGATCTTCTGGGAGTACCAGAACCTAGTTGTATCCTGAAAAACCATCAAGCAGGGAGATTCATTTAGAGCCCACTACCTTCTGTAAGATATGTTCCATTCTAGGCAAGAGGTAGTTATCTTTCAGGGAGGCTCTATTGAGGTTTCTGAAGTCTATGCACAGCCTAATCTCCCCTGTTTTCTTCCTTACAGCCACTAAGTTCGACACCAAATCAGAAAACCTCACAGGGACTATAATGCCTGCATCATACATCTTCTTAATTTCCTTTTCTACTGCAGGCAATTGTTTTGGATTAATTCTACGGAGTTTTTGTCTGAAAGGTTTCTGATTTTCCTTCAGTGGTATCTTATGTTGTATAATGTTGGTGTCATAGGCCTTTAAGTCTTCATCGCTCCATGCAAACACATCAATGAATTCCTTAAACAAGTCAATGTATCTTTTCTTCATGTCTGCAGGTATAGACTTAGCCAGTTTTATCATTTTGGGTTTGTCTTCAGTACCTATGTTGCATTCTTCTACATCTGATTCTACATGTTCTATTGTGGGCTTCTTTGCAACATCATCAAAATCAAAGAGATCCTCTAAGGGTGCTAAGCCTCTTGGTATGTTCTTGTCTTTGGCTTGCGGCACCTCCATTTCTTCTCTAACTGCGTCTTCACGTTTTATGGTTGAATCCCCAGTTTCTTCAGAAAAAGAGTTTATTTCTATGCTACAAGGTGTTTCTAGTTCATCTGGGGATTCCTCACTTGGGCAGCTGTCATCATATTTTGAGTCTGAATCAGAAAATTCGAACTCATTTCTGCCCATTAGGAAATCTTCAATCTGTTTGTCTCCTTCAAAGACCTGCCAGTATTTTTCATTGTCTAGCACTGCAGGCCTGAATTTAGTCTGAATGATGATTTTTTGGTCAACTGGGGCCTTAGGATAAGAGCTAGCTAGGCAGGCTAGTCCATTTGCAATAGCGTTTTGACCCCTAGGAATGAATACTAAATCATATTCAATGAACGTTTTCAGCAAATCTAGAGTATCGTTCCTATATGCCCTAAGCCTGGGGTGTTTTGCCGAATACTCACCATTCATCTGTTTGATTACTAACTCACAGTCTCCTCTCACGACTATCCTACGGGCTCCTAATTTTTTCAACAGATTTAAACCCAAGATTAGAGCCTCATATTCTGCAATGTTGTTCGTGCATTTGAAATGCAGGTTGACAGCGTGGTTCTCCGTGTGGTCATTTTTGGTGTTACGCAGCCACACTCCCGCTCCAGCGCTTTGTCTAGTACAGGACCCATCAAAGTTCATTTCCCACAGGGGTTATTTGTTTACTTCCACTTCACTTTCTCCCTTACAGCTGGGTTCGCCATTAGGTTGAGTCGGGAGGTCTGTACTAGATTGTAAGCTGTCCTGTTGTTCATAGAGGCCATGGATGTCAGGGAGGTGGTTGGCCGACTGTTCTTGTTCTATTTCTGTTTCACTTGGAGTGAGAGGTCCACCCCAGATTCTACAGGCTTCATTGCAGACTTCCTCTTTGTTTTCAGTGCGTTGCCCATGGTTTTCCTGATCATATTCTTCCAGAATGGCCATTATGTGGAGGTCAATAGGCTCGGTGTTCTCATTCGTATGCCTATTCTGGGACTCTGGCTCTCCCAAGGATTCATCATTACAAAAGATGAAGGATTCGAGGTCGGTATGCACAGAATATAATGGTGAATTTTCAGGTTTCTCGGGGCTGCTGACTAGGAATTTCATTTGGGATTCTCTATATAGTCTTCTTGATTGGCAAAATATAGGGATAGTGGCATATGAGCCATCCATCTGCATGGTGCCTTGCAGCTTGGCTCCCCATGATCTTGACAACAACATGCCATACTTGGGTGGCACGTCTGCCACCACTACATCCATGACCATACATTTCGCAGGAATTTGAGTTAAGCTTACACATAAGTCTTTGATGAGGCCTAGGCATTTTACTCTACTAGAGTCAAAAGAGTATAAGTCTTTGTAAGGTCTGGTAATTTCTAGGCCTAGCCTTTCCATCACTACCTTAGGCATTAGATTGTGTGATGCACCGGAGTCGTGCATGGCATTATGAACGATCTTGTCATGAATGTTAAGGCTGGTATAAAAAGGTGGAACTATCCCTTCCTGAAATTTCCCCTCAATCTTGGGACCGAATAAGAGGGCAGGCTGATCATCGCTCAAATTTACAGTGTCATTATTTATACTCAGATTTAATGCTTTCAAAATCTGGCCCTTATATACATCCTGAGAGGCCAGCTTAGATAATGGTACAAAGATTTTGATTTTTGCAATCTCACTTTCTAAACTGAAAGTGGATTGATTCTTGGGAGTGTTCAACTCTGTTTTATTTGCAACTACCTTAGTAGCTGGATCGGTTTGTGTCTTCTCATTATGTACATGTGTAGACACAGTTTTATCAGGAGCACTGACTGAGGTGCTAGTGCTACTGGTTGGTTGACTTTGTTTTTCATTGTTTTGGTTGTCCTTTTCTTTGTTACTCTCAGAACTCTTGGCCGTTGAATTGTTGTTCACGGCAGTTACCTTAGAAGATTTTTCAGGCCTCTTTTTGATGGTTACCTCAGGAGTTTGAGGTTTGGAAGTGTCTTGGTTCTTTTTACTCCTGAGCTCATATTGTTCTCTGACCTGTAACATGGCATTTTCGAATCCCAACCTATAATCCTCAGATTCAAACCATTCCTCCTCCCCATAAGAGGTTGAGGGTTGGTCCTCTTCTGAATCACAGTTTAGGATTGAGTCCTCTGTTTTGAACATGTTTATCACATTCCCTTCAGACTCTTCTATGATTCCCTCATCCTCATCAAGAAATTTTTGGAACGGGGGAATGACTTGTTGATCTGACTCTTTCTGTCTGTTGGGAGTGTTGTTGTTTCTTCTGAAGTTCTGATTTTGGTTTTGATTTTGGTTCCTGTTCTGAGTGATAGCCATCTTTTCGACCACTTGGCATAGCTTATCCAGATTCTTAGACAATCTGTCAATATTGGGATCTGAAGTGGAGGCTATAGTGTCATCCTTGTATGTTACTCTCTTCTCAGCTCTTAGTTTGGCCCTTTTTTCAATCAAATTTGCCTCTATGTTTACTGCCCCTTTCTGCATATCCTCCAACGTGGTATATTCTTTATCTCTAAGCTCATAGGCCATGTCAGCATCAAATCCATCAGGATATTTGGCCAGGGCCATACCTTGCGGAGGTTTCATGTGTGGAGGAAGGGCGTTGTAAATACTATTGAATCTAGTGGTGTAATCATGAACGCTTTCCCCCACGTTCCTCTTAAGGGACATGTATTCTGCTAGGAGCTGGCGAGGGTTTGCTCTAGTTTCCCATTTGTTGATGAAAGTCTGGTATAAAGCAGGGAGATCTTGGATACTACCAGCAGGTAGGTTTTTAAACCACTTTTTAACCTCTCCCCCCAGGCTCTGCGCGAAAATTCTCATTTTGATTGTTTCATCATCGATTTCCATATAGTCGAAAGAGTCCTCCATTTTATCTACATGTTGTTGTGCAGTTGTGGGCTCTTTAGCAGGGAAGTGTGGGATTTTTGATTGATAATCATCTGGTAAGGGTAGTAAAGGCTGAGGTAAAACTAGAGGTGCATAGCAGGCTGCCATGATGGTGTTCTGGTGGGGTATAGGGTTGGCTTGAGCAGCTGGTAGTTGGATGACAGGGATGGTAGGACCAGCAGAAGTCTGTTGAGCAGATCTAGGGTGAGAAAGCCCCAAGTTTTGGAGAAAGTGGAGATCAGGTGGTGTGGAAGGAGGGGTTTCGCTGTCCCTAGTGTCTGGCTGGTCAGAAACACTGAAAGACCTAGTTCTAGGTAATCTGTTTTGGAGGCCTAGGTCGAAGAAAGGGTCTAATAGAGCTGCAAGATCTTCTGGTGTGGAATTGGCTCTATGAATGTTGCCGGAAATAGTTGATCTCCTACTCACAGGTGTTCTTTTAGGGATTTTCTCAGGATTATCAACTGTTTCAGGTGGGTTTGGATCAGGGAAAGCTCTTGTATGAATGGTTCTGTAAGCCAGAGTGCTGTTTATAAGCCAAGAAACTTAGCCCTACTTGTTATTTCTACTGCGGTTAATATTGTCTTGGGAACTGGTCTCCCAGTGGAGTCTATAACTTTTAGGAACAATGGAGTCGCCAGGTGGAGGGTTTAGGATGATTCTAGGGTACACTGTCCACCACAGTGCTTAGGCGCTATCACCTTTCAGGAATCGCCTCTAAAGCAACAAGCTCCAACCAGAGATTGACTGGGAGGGCATTTACCAGATATGTCACCCCTGAATAGAGGATGAGATCCGGAGGCTACCTGGCCCTATCTAGGCTCTGTCTAAGAGTGTGGTGGATATTCAATAATGGAGGCTGATTCAAGAAAAGTGTGACTTACTGTCAACCTAGCCAGAGCTCTAAGCTTCTAAGGATGTTTGAAATGAAAGCACTCAGAATTCCCCAGTGGAGTCGCCATTATGTTGGGGTTCCCATGTTTTGGCCAGGTTGACAGAGACCAAAAGATGAGACAACATAGAACCACTTTTAGACCTTAGGATCTAGCCCTCCTAGGTCCAGAGAGGGATCTCTCTATGATTATCAAAGGATATATGTCTGTAAGGTTCTCAATTATGATTTTAGGCTAGTTATAGGCTCAAGGTTGTTTGTTTGATTGTTTGAGTTTGGTTGTTGAGAATCAGGAAGGAAGGTTTCATCATAAGACAAGGATGGGTAAAGAAGGAAGCTAGGCAAGGATAGATAACTCAGGGAACATCAAGGCCATTGGGCAATGAGAAAGGATTTACTTATGTTCAATGTGTAAGCTTCAGTTGGGCTAGTCATCTAGAGCATTTGGATCTCAAAGACTGATTGGTGGGATGGAACACTAAGGAATGAGAATGAAGGATGGAAAACCATCTGATTCCATCTATAGATCAGGCCAGAGGTCATTTAACTCCAGGCCTGATTGGACAAAACCATAGGCAACACAAGGGGTCTTGAAAAGGTTTGTATGGAAGGGCAGGTTATGAAGAGGCAACAACAAGCTTTACACCTCCCAATGTTCCTAACCTCTTTCAATTAAATCTTAACAAAGACATCTGAACACTGATTCTATCAACTTGCACATCAGAGAGCACGCAATAATCATCCACTACACTGGTTTAGTAAATTAAAAAAAATATTCAGATACACATATGAGCAGAAAACATTAAAGACTGAGAGAGCTGGAACATAAGGTACCTAACAAGGGTAAATCTTATGTCATGCGTTCAAATTTCAGTCAGAAGAACATGAAATGAAATGGAAATAAACACAGAGATAAGAAAAACATCACCAACTGTTGTAGATCAGGATCCAATGAAAACTGCTTATCATGTTAAACACAACACCAATCAGGTACATCACTGCCCAAAGCTTTTACATTCAGCTTGAATACATCATATTTCTCAGCCTGTCATACAACTATTACACAGGAAACTTGGCTCGGGACAAAAATGCTTGCAATTCACTGATAATGCAACAACAACCATTACAATGATATCCTTCTGTGCTTTATAGCAGAAGAGACACAGAGGACCGACTGAGGAGGTAGGTGAAATTTAAATGTTGCATTTAAACACAATAATGAATGCAGGGCCGAGACCCATTCTTCTTGATGCACTGTATATCCAATCTTTGTCACCTTCCTCATGAAAGAAAGATCTGCTCCGGATATGATTTGACCTTTTGGCTGCAGTACTCCAGGTGATTTGAACAAAATGAAAGAACTTGCTGAGGGGTCTGCCTCATGGATGTCAGATTGTTTTGAACTATAGCTGGGACGAGAAATTCCTTCAAGGACACGGCGCATAATAAAGACTGTATGGGAGACCTGTCCTTTATGGAAAAACATTCTGCTGATAAGAAAACCTTGATATTACCTCTTATTGACGTTCAGGATCTCCAGAATCGATCCTCGGGGTCTTCAAAATGATGCTTTGCCTCTTTAAACCTCTGTTTCAGGGCTCAAGATCTTCGTTGACGCGCATTAATCCCTCTGCTCTGTACTGAAAATCCTCGCTGCTTCATGATTGCCTCTGTCGGGTTAGCTCGAGCTTTTAATGGTGCCGGCAAGATTTTCGGCGTTTGAACTCCGCTTTCCTTTAATGTAAGTCCTGACAGCCCCATTCCTTGACTTTCCTGATGGTACTGGTTCATTGGATTTGATCCTGACTGCGTCGCTAACCATTAAGGCAGTACATTGAACAGAGGCGGTCCTTTTCCTCTAGAAACTCTGCAACACGGCCAATCTGTGAAGAAACGATGGACGGAGCAACGGACGCAGGGTGAGATGAATGGTGGTGCGGCGGTGGCGGAAGCAAAGGTATTATGTAAACGAATGATGAAAATGCGGTGAAGTGGTGGAATGCGCGAACAACAGGGTTTGGTATGATCACGCAGCGCGGAACGTTGGATCCTGGCTCGGAGACGAATATCAACGGCGGAGATTGATCCGGCGTAACCATATGTGGAAATAACAAAAAAAAACAAGACACATGAAATGCGACGGGGACGAATGAAAGAGTGGGACCCAGCGGAGGCGTAGGGCGATTATATCCTGACCGTTAGCTCGGAGAAGGATGAACGGCCCAGATGTAATCGGGGGGGAGGCAGAAGCAGTTGCGATTAATGCTAGATCGTTGATCTGCGGAGAAAAGGACGGTCCATATTGAATCGGAAGACAGAGAGAGGACTCGCGATCAACGGAAAAGGGAAGAGCGATGGCCGTTGGATCATGCAACAGACGGACGGCCAGGATTAAATCGGAGCATCGCAATCGGGAGGTGCACAATGAGTGTTGCGATTGCGATCGAACGGGGGAAGCGATTAAGCGCTGGCCGTCGATCTGGAGGAGGAACGGACGGCTATGATTTAATCGGAGGACGGAGAGAAGAACACCGCGTTGACGATCGGAGGTCGGGATGCGATTGAGCGCTGACCGTCCGATCAACTGACAGATCAACGGTGGGGACAACAATCGGAGGGGTAGGTGCGATGGAGCGATGACTGTTGGATCGCGGGGAGATCAACGGCTATGATGCAATCGGGGAATCGCAATCGGGGCGGCACAACTGGGGTTTGCGATTGCGATCGGGCATGGGCTTGCGATTGAGCGCTGGCCGTTGATCTGCGGGACGGATCGACGGTCAGGATTGAATCGGCAGACAGCAGGGAAGGCTTATGATCGGAAGCTGCGATGACCGTCGGATCTGTGAGAGAATGGGCGGTCAGGATTAAATCAGAGCATCGCAATTGGGAGGTGCGCAATGAGTGTTGCGATTGCGATCGGACAGGGGTTGCGATTGAGCGACAGCCGTTGGATCGCGGGGATAGATCAACGGTGGGGAAGACCATCGGAGGGGCAGTGCGATCAGCGCGGGACCGTTAGATCATGAAACATATGGATGGCCGTGATCAAATTGGAAGGTTTCAATCGGGGGGTGGACTTAACATGTTCCGATTGCGATGGGCAGGGGGCCTGCGATTAGTGCTCAGCCGTTCGATCGAAATAGATCAACGGTGCGGGACAGATCGCGGGACTTAACGTAATCGCATCGGGGTTTTAGAGTATTACAAAGGAATTTGCCTCCCGCCGATCTTCCGATTGCGATTGGCCCCGGGACTTAAGCGCTTGGTCTTGGGTGACGGGCATATGTGGGGAAGTGGTTAAGGGGCCGGCGGGAAAGGGGCTAAGCCCTATTACGTTGTCGGAAAGTGGGTTTTCAACCCATTCAAATGGATTTTAAGGGGTTTAAGGGAAACGATAGAGGAAGAAAAGGGGAGAAAGGGTAACAAAGGGTAAGGGTATAATTTCTAAGGGGACTTTGAGGGGATTTGGAGGGTAAATGGGGAAGAAGGGGGAATAAAGGGGAGAGAAAACAAGGGCTTTGGGGAATGAAATAAGAGGGAAAAAGGGGGCCTTCGGGCATTTCTTCACAGCAAAGAGGCTTTTGAAAGGGGAATCAGCAGAAGGGATATATTCAAAGGCTAAAAGGCACATGGAGGCTCCAAGGAGACTGTGTTTTCATCGGAAACGCATTCCTTGAAGACTCAACAACAATTTAGCCCCCTATTTGCTTGTCAAAATTTCATAGGGGGGCTAACAGAATGGATATGTGATTAGGGCTTCTTCTTGAAGGAGTCAAGAATTCAGAAACTGATCTCTTGGTGTAGGCCAGACGCCTGCTGCTATAAGCCATCTTTCTTCTTTCTTTAGATTAGCTGCCACAATATATCGGATACACAAATCAGCAGAAACATTTTCCCAACCAATCTACCTACCCAAACTAGAGTTCTAACAATCTTCCCTTGGGTGCATTTGAATTAGCAGACCCTTTACATTTTATTTTGCAAAACAAAAACAAACCTATTCTAATTCTACCCTTATTGCTCCATGAGGCCAGATTAAACTGTTGGCCTCATATATTTCTCTACCTAAACTACTACCTGTTGGGATTAGACTGTCCAACAGGTTTCTTCACCTACATTCTAAGATAGGAAATTTAAACACAGCCAAGCCAGGATTAGATAGTCTGACTTGCTGGGCAGAAACTTGAAGAAAACAAAACTGTGAAGGCATGGAATTTTGCAACTGTGAAACATCCTTCTTTCTTCCTTGTGACTCAGGTTTCGAGCATGTTTGAGTCACTTCTTTCCTTTACTCCAGCTCTGATTTTGGGCATATTTAGAGCTGGATCTTGTGGTCACTGCTGATCCAGATTTTGAGCTTGTAAGGACCAGCTAGTCTTCTTCCCTTTGGCTCAGATTTTGAGTTTATTAGAGCCAATCCTTTTGCCTCAGAGGTTCATGTTTTGAGCATGTCTGAACCTCTCTTCTCATTCTGTTTTTTGGGACATTTTCTTCTCCTTTTTGCTGAAAATGAAAATTTGCAACGGTATATACAATGGAGGTGAAACTGGAAATGAAAAATTAGCAAAAATAGTGTTTGAGAATCATGCCATTGACAGGACCCCCAAACAGCTCTGTACCATCAAGTTCTTGTAAGAAGAATGCATTAGGACCCACGATGGCTTGAATGATGAATGGACCTTGCCACAAGCTGTCGAATTTGCCATGTTTGCCTTTATCCTCTCTTCTTGAATCCCATCTCAGAACTTTGTCCCCAACCTTGAAATTTGCTGCTTTGGTTCTTTTGTCAAACTGTCTCTTCATGTTTTCCTGTACTCTGACAACTCTGTCATAAACTTTCTCTCTTGTTTGCTGCAAATGGATTGATTCATTAATTCTCCTTATCATGCTGTCTTCTTCTGATTGGATTTCTTGAATAAGCTTTACCACTGGTATCCCAAGGCTAGTAGGAAAAACTGCTTCTGTCCCATAAACCAACTGGAAGGGTGATGTGCCAATAGATTTCTTTGTAGTGAGCCTGTCTGCCCACAGGGCGTGTATCAACTTTTTATGCCAAGACCTTTTGTTCTCTTCCAGCAGCTTCTTAATGATTGTAACCAGGCTTTTATTTGATGATTCAGCTAGGCCATTACCTTGGGGGTAATAGGCAGTTGAATGTCCAAGCGCAATTCTGTACCTGTGACAGAAATCAATCATTCTTTTGGATCCGAAAGCAGCAGCATTGTCAGTGATTATTTTCCTTGGGCAGCCAAACCGAGATAGGATGAAGTCTTCTAGGAACCTAATGATGACAGAATCAGTGGCATTCCTAGTGGGTATGGCTTTGATCCACTTAGTGAAGTAATCAGTAGCAGTCAAGATCCATTTGTGTTGCCTAGAAGAAGAGGGGTGGATTTCTCCAATGAAGTCTAAGCCCCATTGCATGAAGGGACCTTCTATGGTGATAGGTTGCAGAGGGAGGGGAAGGAGCTTCCTTCTGCCCTCAAAAATTTGGCATTTGTGACAGGTAAGGACCATTTTATGCACATCACTGAAGAGTGTGGGCCAATAGTAACCAGCCCTGAGTATCTTGTTTGTAGTGGTTTTCCAACTCAGGTGACCTCCACATTCCCCAGCATGAAATTCAAGTTTGATTTTTTCAGCTTCAATTTCAGGCAAACATTTCAGCAAAAGACCATTTGGATTTTTCCAATATAGACTCTCATTCATAATGCAGTAATTTCTAGCTTTGAGTTTTACGAATCTGGCCTTTGTTTTGGACAGTTCTGGAGGGGCATTGAGGTGTGTGAGCACGTAAAGGATATTAGTGTACCAAGGAGAGTTCTGAAACTGCTCCTCAACAGTTTGATGGGGCAATCCTTCGTGCTCATCCAGGGCATTCATCATGTTAATATCAAGGGCCTGTAGATTAGATTCAGCCATCAATTGGGCCAGGCCCTGACCTTTGATCAGCTTGGTGGGTTTAATCTCAATGTCATATTCTAAAATTGCAGCAATCCATTTGCCCCTTTTCCCATCTGGGTCTTGGGACAAGATATCTTTGACCACCATATTTGGCACATAGGCAATGGTGTGGGAATGCAGAATGTACACCCTAAAGTCTTTTAAGGCCTTAATCAGGGCATAGGCCTGCTTTTCCATGATGTTGTACTTTAAGGGTGCATCTCTCAAGGCTTTACTGAAGAAGGCTATAGGCTGTTCCTTACCTTCCGAATTTTTCTGCAGCAAAACTGCAGCTATTGTGTGTGGGGAGGCAAATGAAAAGATCAGAAAATATTTTGAGAAGTCAGGGCTGATAAGGATAGGGGCTTGGGTGAGTGCGAGCTTTACTGAATCAAAATACTTTTTGGCTTCAACAGTCCACTTGATTCCTGCATCTTTCTTTAGCATTTCAGTCATTTTCCTAAGATGCTCAACAAGATTGGGAATAAATCTTCTAAGGAAATTGATCTTCCCAACGAAGGACTGTAGCTCCTTGATGTTCCTTAGGTGTGTAATTTGAATTATTCCCTCAACTCTCTGGGGGTCTATCCTAATCCCTTTCTCAGATATAATGTGGCCAAGGAGCTTACCTTCTTGCAGCCCAAAAACAGTCTTCTTAGGATTTAGGGACAGACCGTACCTTCTACATTTTTCAAAAACTTTCCTCAGATGTTTTAAGTGTTCTTCTTCTGTTTTAGAAAAGACAATTAAGTCATCCAAGTAAATAACTATAAAGTGTCCAATCTCATCTGAGAAAGCAATATCCATTGCTCTCTGGAAGGTAGCTCCAGCGTTCATCAATCCAAAAGGCATTTTCACATACATGAAGGTGCCCCATGGAGTGGTAAAAGCTGTTTTGAGTTCATCTCCTGGGAGTACCAGAACCTGGTTGTATCCTGAAAAACCATCAAGCAGGGAGATTCATTTAGAGCCCACTACCTTCTGTAAGATATGTTTCATTCTAGGCAAGGGGTAGTTATCTTTCAGGGAGGCTCTATTGAGGTTTCTGAAGTCTATGCACAACCTAATCTCCCCTGTTTTCTTCCTTACAGCCACTAAGTTCAACACCCAATCAGAAAACCTCAAAGGGACTATAATGCCTGCATCATACATCTTCTTAATTTCCTTTTCTACTGCAGGCAATTGTTTTGGATTAATTCTACGGAGTTTTTGTCTGAAAGGTTTCTAATTTTCCTTCAATGGTATCTTATGTTGTATAATGTTGGTGTCATAGGCCTTTAAGTCTTCATAGCTCCATGCAAACACATCAATGAATTCCTTAAACAAGTCAATGTATCTTTTCTTCATGTCTGCAGGTATGGACTTAGCCAGTTTTATCATTTTGGGTTTGTCTTCAATGCCTATGTTACATTCTTCTACATCTGATTCTGCATGTTCCATTGTGGGCTTCTTTGCAACATCATCAAAATCAAAGAGATCCTCTAAGGGTGCTAAGCCTCTTGGTATGTTCTTGTCTTTGGCTTGCAGCACCTCCATTTCTTCTCTATCTGCGTTTTCACGTTTTATGGCTGAATCTCTAGTTTCTTCAGAAAAAGAATTTATTTCTATACTACAAGGTATTTCTAGTTCATCTGGGGAATCCTCACTTGGGCAGTTGTCATCAGAATTTGAGTCTGAATCAGAAAATTTAAACTCATTCCTGCCCATCAGGAAATCTTCAATCTGTTTGTCTCCTTCAAAGACCTGCCAGTATTTTTCATTGTCTGGCACTGCAGGCCTGAATTTGGTTTGAATGATGATCTGTTGGTCGACTGGGGCCTTAGGATAAGAGCTAGCTAGGCAGGCTAGTCCATTTGCAATAGCGTTTTGACCCCTAGGAATGAATACTAAATCATATTCAATGAACGTTTTCAGCAAATCTAGAGTATCGTTCCTATATGCCCTAAGCCTGGGGTGTTTTGCCGAATACTCACCATTCATCTGTTTGATTACTAACTCAGAGTCTCCTCTCACGACTATTCTACGGGCTCCTAATTTTTTCAACAGATTTAAACCCAAGATCAGAGCCTCGTACTCTGCAATGTTATTCGTGCATTTGAAATGTAGATTGACAGCGTGGCTCTCCGCGTGATCATTTTCGGTATTACACAGCCACACTCCTGCTCCAGCGCTTTGTCTAGTACAGGACCCATCAAAGTTCATTTCCCACAGGGGTTCTCTGTTTACTTCCACTTCGCTTTCTCCCCTACAGCTGGGTTCGCCATTAGGTTGAGTTGGGAGATCTGTACTAGGTTGTAAGCTATCTTGTTGTTTGTAGAGGCCATGGATGTCAGGGAGGTGGTTAGCCTGCCGTTCTTGTTCTGTTTCTGTTTCACTTGGAGTGAGAGGTCCACCACAGATTCTACAGGCTTCATTGTTGACTTCCTCTTTGTTTTCAGTGCGTTGCCCATGGTTTTCCTGATCATATTCTTCCAGAGTGGCCATTATGTGGAGGTCTATAGGCTCGGTGTTCTCATTTGTATGCCTATTCTGGGACTCTGGCTCTCCTAAGGATTCATCATTACAAAATATGAAAGAGTCAAGGTCGGTATGCACAGAATATAATGGTGAATTTTCAGGTTTCTCGGGGCTGCTGACCAGGAATTTCATTTGGGATTCTCTATATAGTCTTCTTGATTGGCCAAATATAGGGATAGTGGCATATGAGCCATCCATCTGCATGGTGCCTTGCAGCTTGGCTCCCCATGATCTTGACAACAGCATGCCATACTTGGGTGGCACGTCTGCCACCACTACATCCATGACCGTACATTTCGCAGGAATCTGAGTTAGGCTCACGCATAAGTCTTTGATGAGGCCTAGGCATTTTACTCTACTAGAGTCAAAAGAGTATAAGTCTTTGTAAGGTCTGGTAATTTCTAGGCCTAGCTTCTCCATGACTACCTTAGGCATTAGATTGTGTGATGCACCAGAGTCATGCATGGCATTATGGAGGATCTTGTCATGAATGTTAAGACTGATATAAAAAGGTGGAACTACCCCTTCCTGAAATTTCCCCTCAATCTTGGGACCGAATAAGAGGGCAGGCTGATCATCGCTCAAATTTACAGTGTCATTATTTATACTCAGATTTAATGCCTTCAAAATCTGGCCCTTATATACATCCTGAAAGGCCAGCTCAGATAATGGTACAGAGATTTTGATTTTTGCAAGCTCACTTGCTAAATTGAAAGTGGATTGACTCTTGGAAGTATTCAACTCTGTTTTATTTGCAACCACCTTAGTAGCTGGATAGATTTGTGTCTTCTCATTATGTACATGTGTAGACACAGTTTTATCAGGAGCACTAACTGAGGTGCTAGTGCTACTGGTTGGTTGACTTTGTTTTTCATTGTTTTGGTTGTCCTTTTCTTTGTTACTCTCAGAACTCTTGGCCGTTGAATTGTTGTTCACGGTAGTTACTTTAGAAGATTTTTCAGGCCTCTTTTTGATGGTTACCTCAGGAGTTTGAGGTTTGGAAGTGTTTTGGTTCTTTTTACTCCTGAGCTCATATTGTTCTCTGACCTGTAACATGGCATTTTCGAATCCCAACCTATAATCCTCAGATTCAAACCATTCCTCCTCCCCATAAGAGGTTGAGGGTTGGTCCTCTTCTGAATCACAGTTTAGGATTGAGTCCTCTGCTTCGAACATGTTTATCACATTCCCTTCAGACTCTTCTATGATTCCCTCATCCTCATCAAGAAAGTTTTGGAACGGGGGAATGACTTGCTGATCTGACTCTTTCTGTCTGTTGGGGGTGTTGTTGTTTCTTCTAAAGTTCTGATTTTGGTTTTGATTTTGGTTCCTGTTCTGAGTGATAGCCATCTTTTCGACCACTTGGCATAGCTTATCCAGATTCTTAGACAATCTGTCAATATTAGGATCTGAAGTGGAGGCTATAGTGTCATCCTTGTATGTTACTCTCTTCTCAGCTCTCAGTTTGGCCCTTTTTTCAATCAAATTTGCCTCTATGTTTACTGCCCCTTTCTGCATATCCTCCAACGTGGTATATTCTTTATCTCTAAGCTCATAGGCCATGTCAACATCAAATCCATCAGGATATTTGGCCAGGGCCATACCTTGCGGAGGTTTCATGTGTGGAGGAAGGGCGTTGTAAATACTGTTGAATCTAGTGGTGTAATCATGAACGCTTTCCCCCATGTTCCTCTTAAGGGACATGTATTCTGCTAGGAGCTGGCGAGGGTTTGCTCTAGTTTCCCATTTGTTGATGAAATTCTGGTATAAAGCAGGGAGATCTTGGATACTACCAGCAGGTAGGTTCTTAAACCACTTTTTAACCTCTCCCCCCAGGCTCTACGCAAAAATTCTCATTTTGATTGTTTCATCATCAATTTCCATATAGTCGAAAGAGTCCTCCATTTTATCTACATGTTGTTGTGCAGTTGTAGGCTCTTTAGCAGGGAAGTGTGGGATTTTTTATTGATAATCACCTAGTAAGGGCAGTAGAGGCTGAGGTAAAACTAGAGGTGCATACCAGGCTGCCATGATGATGTTCTGATGAGGTATAGGGTTGGCTTGAGCAGCTGGTAGTTGGATGACAGGGATGGTAGGACCAGCAGAAGTCTGTTGAGCAGATCTAGGGTGGGAAAGCCCCGAGTTTTGGAGAAAGTGGAGATCAGGCGGTGTGGAGGGAGGGGTTTCACTGTCCCTAGTGTCTGGCTGGTCTAAAACACTGAATGACCTAGTTCTAGGTAATCTGTTTTGGAGGTCTGGGTCAAAGAAAGGGTCTAATAGAGCTGTAAGATCTTCTGGTGCAGAATTGGCTCTATGAATGTTGCTGGAAATAGTTGATCTCCTACTCACAGGTGTTCTTTTAAGGATTTTCTCAGGATTATCAACTGTTTCAGGCCGGTTTGGATCAGGGAAAGCTCTTGTATGAATGGTTCTGTGAGCCAGAGTGTTGTTTATAAGCCAAGCAGCTTAGCCCTACTCGTTATTTCTACTGTGGTTAATGTTGTCTTGGGAGCTGGCCTCCCTGTGGAGTCTTCATTATGCTTGGGACTGGTCTCTCAGTGGATTCTGATGTAAAACCAAGATAATCAGCAGGCCTACTGATCACCAGTGGAGTCTTTAATGTTTAGGAACAATGGAGTCGCCAGGCGGAGGGTTTAGGATGATTCTAGGGTACACTGTCCACCACAGTGCTCAGGCGCTATCACCTTTCAGGAATCTCCTCTAAAGCAACAAGCTCCAACCAGAGATTGACTGGGAGGGAATTTACCAGATATGTCACCCCTGAATAGAGGATGAGATCTGGAGGCTACCTGGCCCTATCCAGGCTCTGTCTAAGAGTGTGGTGGATATTCAATAATGGAGGCTGATTCAAGAAAAGTGTGACTTACTGTCAACCTAGCCAGAGCTCTAAGCTTCTAAGGATGTTTGAAATGAAAGCACTCAGAATTCCCCAGTGGAGTCGCCATTATGTTGGGGTTCCCATGTTTTGGCCAGGTTGACAGAGACCAAAATATGAGACAACATAGAACCACTTTCAGACCTTAGGATCTAGCCCTCCTAGGTCCAGAGAGGGATCTCTCTATGATTATCAAAGGATATATGTCTGTAAGGTTCTCAATTATGATTTTAGGCTAGTTATAGGCTCAAGGTCGTTTGTTTGATTGTTTGAGTTTGGTTGTTGAGAAGCAGGAAGGAAGGTTTCATCATAAGACAAGGATAGGTAAAGAAGAAAGCTAGACAAAGATAGATAACTCAGGGAACATCAAGGCCATTGGGCAATGGAGTCAAGAAAGGATTTACTTATGTTCAATGTGTAAGCTTCAATTGGGCTAGTCATCTAGAGAAATTTGGATCTCAAAGACTGATTGGTAGGATGGAACACTAAGGGATGAGAATGAAGGATGGAAAACCGTCTGATTCCGTCTATAGATCAGGCCAGAGGTCATTTAACTCTAGGCCTGCTTGGACAAAACCATAGGCAACACCAGGGGTCTTGAAAAGGTTTGTATTGGAAGGGCAGGTTATGAAGAGGCAGTGAAAGGCTTTACACCTCCCAATGTTCCTAACCTCTTCAATTAAATCTTAACAAAGACATCCGAACACCGATTCTATTAACTTGCACATCAGAGAGCAGGAAATAATCATCCACTACACTGGTTTAGTTAATTAAAAACAATATTCAGACACACAATGAGCAGAAAACATTAAAGACTGAGAGAGCTGGGATATAAGGTACCTAACAAGGGTAAATATTATATCATGCATTCAGATGTCAGTCAGAAGAACATGAAATGAAATGGAAATAAACACAGAGATAGGAAGAACATCACCAACTGCTGTAGATCAGGATCCAATGAAAACTGCTTATCATGTTAAACACAACACCAATCAGGTACATCACTGCCCAAAGCTTTTACATTCAGCCTGAATACATCCTATTTCTCAGCCTATCATACAACTGTTACACAGGAAACTTGGCTCGGGACAAAATTCTTACAGTTCACTGATAATTCAACAGCAACCCTTACAATGATATCCCTCTGTGCTTTATAGCAGAAGAGACACAGAGGACCGACTGAGGAGGTAGGTGAATATTTAAATGTTACATTTAAACACAACAATGAATGCAGGGCCGAGGCCCATCCTGTTTGATACACTGCATATTTAATCATTGTCACCTTCCTCGTGAAAGAAAGATCTGCTCCGGATACGATCTGTCCTTTGGGCTGTAGTACTTCAGGTGATTTGAACAAAATGAAAGAACTTGCTGGGAGGTCTGCCTCATAGATGTTAGATTGCTTTGAACAATAGCTGGGACCGAAATCTCCTTCAGGGACATGGCGCATAATAAATACTATATGGGAGACCTGTCCTTTATGGAAAAACATTCTGCTGATAATGAAAACCTTGGTATTACCTCTTATTGATGTTCAGGACCTCCAGAATCGATCCTCGGGGTCTTCAAAATGATGCTTTGCCTCTTTAAACATCTGTTTCAGGGCTCAATATCTTTGTTGGCGCGCATTAATCCCCCTGCTCTGTACTGAAAATCTTTGCTGTTTCATGACTGCCTCTGCCGGGTTAGCTCGAGCTTTTAATGGCGCCGGCAAGATTTTGGCATTTGAACTCCGCTTTCCTTTAATGTAAGTCCTGACAGCCCCATTCCTTGCCTTTCCTGATGGTACTGGTTCATTGGATTTGATCCTGATTGCGCCGCTAACCATTAAGGCAGTACATTGAATAGAGGCGGTCCTTTTCCTCTAGAAACTCTGCAACACGGCCAATCTGTGAAGAAACGGTGGACGGAACAACGGACGCAGGGTGAGCTGAATGGTGGTGCGGCGGTGGCGGAAGCAAAGGTATTATGTAAACAAACGATGAAAATGTGGTGAAGTGATGGAATGCGCGAATAACAGGATTTGGTATGATCATGCAGCGTGGACCGTTGGATCCTGGCTCGGAGACGAAGATCAACGGCAGAGATTGGTCCGGCGTAACCATATATGGAACTAACAAAAACAAACAAAACACATGAAATGTGACGGGGACGAATGAAAGAGTGGGACCCAGCGGAGGCGGAGGGCGATTATATCCTGACCGTTAGCTCGGAGAAGGATGAACGGCCCAGATGTAATCGGGGGGGAGGCGGAAGCAGTTGCGATAAATGCTGGACCGTGGATCTGCGGAGAATAGGACGGTCCAGATTGAATCAGAAGACAGAGAGAGGACTCGCGATCAGCGGAAAAGGGAAGAGCGATGGCCGTTGGATCATGTAACAGACGGACGGCCAGGATTAAATCGGAGCATCGCAATCGGGAGGTGCACAATGAGTGTTGCGATTGCGATCGGACGGGGGAAGCGATTAAGCACTGGCCGTCGATCTGGAGGAGGAACGGACGACTATGATTTAATCGGAAGATAGAGAGAAGAACCTGCGATCGACGATCGGAGGTCGGGATGCGATTGAGCGCTGATCGTCCGATCAACTGACAGATCAACGGTGGGGACAACAATCGGAGGGGTAGGTGCGATGGAGCGATGACCGTTGGATCGCGGGGAGATCAACGGCTACGATGCAATCGGGGAATCGCAATCGGGGCGGCACAACTGGGGTTTACGATTGCGATCGGGCATGGGCTTGCGATTAAGCGCTGGCCGTTGATCTGCGGGACGGATCGACAGTCATGATTGAATCAGCAGACAGCAGGGAAGGCTTATGATCGGAAGCTGCGATGACCGTCGGATCTGTGAGAGAATGGGCGGTCAGGATTAAATCGAAGCATCGCAATTGGGAGGTGCGCAATGAGTGTTGCGATTGCGATCAGACGGGGGTTGCGATTGAGCGACAGCCGTTGGATCGTGGGGATAGATCAACGGTGGGGAAGACCATCGGAGGGGCAGTGCAATCAGCGCGGGACCGTTGGATCGTGAAACATATGGATGGCCGTGATCAAATCAGAAGGTTTCAATCGGGGGGTGGACTTAACATGTTCCGATTGTGATGGGAAGGGGGCCTGCGATTACCGCTCAGCCGTTCGATCGAAACAGATCAATGGTGCGGAACAAATCGCGGGACTTAACGTAATAAAACAATTGCATCGGGGTTTTAGAGTATTACAAAGGAATTCGCCTCCCGCCGATCTTCCGATTGCGATTGGCCCCAAGACTTAAGCGCTTGGTCTTGGGTGATGGGCATATGTGGGGAAGTGGTTAAGGGGCCAGCGGAAAAAGGGGCTAGGCCTATAACAAGGTTGAAATATGGGTTTTTTGCCCATTTTAATGGGTTATAAGGGGTTTAAGGGAAACAATAGAGGAAGAAAAGGGGAGAAAGGTTAAACAAAGGGTAAGGGTAGAATTTCTAAGGGGATTTTGAGGGGATTTGGGGGGTAAATGGGGAAAGAAGGGGGAATACAGGGGAGAGAAAATAAGGGCTTTGGGGAATGAAATAAGAGGGAAAAAGGGGGCCCTTGGGCATTTCTTCATAGCAGAGAGGCTTTTGAAAGGGGAATCAGCAGAAGGGATATATTAAAAGGCTAAAAGGCACATGGAGGCTTCAAGGAGACTGTGTTTTCATTGGAAATGCATTCCTTGAAGACTCAACAACAATTTAGCCCCCTATTTGCTTGTCAAAATTTCATAGGGGGGCTAACAGAAATTGCATGACTTTAGACCTCTGAATGGAAATTAAAAAGTGTGAAGGAGTATGATATCTTGATAGGACTCATTCAGTGATCAAAATTATTGCTGAAGACTGACTGAAAAAGAAAAAAAATTTGCCTAATGACCCAATGAAAAACTCTCAAAAGAGCTATCTTTGATCACTGAAAAACTGACTCTAACACACTCCTTAAGTATATTATTTTTATTACATTTTATTTTCCATGCTCTCACATGAAACATGTCATTTTTGTGGAGTAAATTAATCAAGTATTTTTTATTTCTTGCAGGAAGTAAAGGTGGTGAGATACATGCCAATCGATGTAAACTATACATTGAATAGGCACCAATTTAGTCTCTTGAAACCCCTCTAAGGCATGGCATCATCCCATGGAAAATACTATCCCAAAAGTGGCTTAATGTTTCAAATATCCAATATTCAATGAGTTGCTAGAATAGTGATCAAATTCCAACAACGAAAGGCTTATAAAAATAACATATGTATGTATGAAGACTATAATTATTCATTGTCAATGCACTCTCCATTAAAGATTTCAAAGCTACTCAAGATACATATCAAGTGGAACTTCTATTAAATAATAAATGTGCCACATTCCCAAGCACTAGAACATACACATATATTTACGGTTATAGATGAGCCACACCTAACCCATTACCACCAAGTCTAGCAAGTCATAAGCGACATGTCGTGGGAGTATGCACATAATGTGCCATAATGTAATATTAGAATGTGCCAAAAATCATAAATTGGAACATTCCATGTAAGGTATGCTATAAAAGATACATTGGCTAAGGGCATTGTCAATATTAGGCATTACAATGAGAAACCATGTAACAAAGACGTGTTGGAATCATCAGCACGCCAAGGCATGACGAAAAATGAGCCATCGAAATATATACATTCACAAGGCATGTGGATAATTATATATATTAATCCATGAAATGTATCTAAAATATTAAAGGAAAATGTTGTGGGCTTCTCATACCCCCAGGTTCTGGAACCTCACTACTTAGAATTCGAGTGCATGGCATGATTATTGACCTAGTTTTCAGAGCACTCATAAAGAAAAAGGAGAAAAGGGACCAAGAGCAGGTGGTCATAATATAAGAATGCACACACATAGGAAGCATCAAGAATTTTATAAAAGTATCATAAAAGCTGGCTGTGTAATTAATACTTCAAGCTATGCATTTCCATTTCAAGAGAGTTATGAAGCGATGCAAACACAACCCATTGTGACATCATTGTAAGCCATGAAAAATGCAAAGGGTAGAAGTGATAATAATTTTGAAGGGTTGAAATATAGGATAATTCAAAGAAATATTCAAAACCCTTAGAAAATTCATTGTTTGATGTGATCCAGGAGGTTATTGATGTTAGTGGGGAATCAATGGATGTGGCTTCAAGAAGGCTAGCTACTTTTGGATTCACAATGACTTTGAAGACTGTGACCCGAATGATCACACTTCCAGGATCACACCTTAGCAAGGTTTTACTTTCAAAACACAACTTGGAAAATCATCACCGCTCCTCACAAGCTTTGCGACTAGAGTAGTCGCAAAGTGGCAATTTTGAGCTCCAACAACTCAGCTAGAAAATGTGACTTTAATTGGAATACCACTTCACAACCTCCATAAGGCATATATATATTTGTGAATCTCCACATGCATTGTCATGAAGATTGGCAATATATCCAAGGTTTCCAAGACCCTCGCTACTAAAGAATTCAAAGGCACCTTTACTTTTCTTGTCTTCTCCACCCCTCAAATAAAGATTACAGGGAAGTGATCTATTGAAATTGGCAACAAGAAACATTAAAAATGGAAACTAGAAATGGAATGCAGAAAATGGCACCCAGAAATGGTACCATATGAGGCTTATGATTTAATTTTCCCTTAATTAAATTGGAATAGAAATTGTAATTTCATCTCATGACAACCTATATTAGTTAACTACGTCATGAAGAATTGTTTAGCTTTGGAATTTTTATTTAGACGTCAAAGAGGAGGCATGTAGAGGAATTTACATTATTTAAGGGGGTCCAGTTACAGTTATTTGTGGGTTTTAATTAGTTAACTAAATCAATTGAGTTAAAATCGGTTTAACTAGTTCTAACTGAGAGATGAGCTAGTGATAGGTCTAGTGAATTAAATCTAATTTAATTCACAAGTAGTGATTAATCAATTAACTGATAATTTTCTATAAAAAAAACTTTTTTATGTCATTTCTAAGGAAGCCCTAGTTGAGGTTGAGGTTAAAGGGAAGAGATCTAGCAGTTGTACTATTAGAAAATTGTACAGGTCATGCATGAAGTCATCGAGAATGCCTTGAAGGATTGCACAATCATTAATTGGCATTTTTCTAATTAATAGGGACTCAATTATCCCAAGAAATGCGTAAGGAAGGCAGGCCATGTGGAGCAAGAGAAAGGTTAAATACTTGACAGATTTTTCTTAGATTGCAATCCAAATCTGAGCTAGATCAGAGTGAGATAGCCAGGAGAGTGCTGAGGTTTCTCAGTGTGAGGAATATTATTTTATTGTTTCGTGATCTTGACCATATGAAATATATATATATATATATATATATATATATATATATATATATATATATATATATATAGGGGTTTTGAGCAGTTTCTTTCCTAAGATACATCTTGTGTTGTGCGATTGATTGTCTCTTTCTCTTACTTGTTATGTGATTATGCGATTGTGTTTTTCTTCTGCAAAATTTTATAAGGATTAAGTATTTTGTTTTAGTACATTAAAAGATAGGATTGAATTATGTGGATAAATTTTCTACATGATATCAGAGTGTTAGGAATCACAATAGAATAGAATAAATTGAGTTTTTCTTTGAACAGGATCAAATTTGCAGATTTATTCTTCAGGATCCTATAATAGATCAAGATGTCTTTCAATGGATTGATACTTGAATATGCTCTTATGGGAAATTAGAATTACATAGCATGGAAGGACAGGATGGAAGCAGTGCACAAGGACAACAGACTAAAGGAATTCATAGACAATGATATTCCCCAGCCTGCAACAGAATATGCTCAACTTCCTGATGCATGGAAGAAGAAGGTAGCAAAGGCAAGAAGGATATTGTTAGAGGGAGTTTGAGATCATATTGTCTCGAGTCTCCATGGGAAGGTGACTCCATATGCTATGTGAAAGGCCTTGACAGATCTGTTTCAGAATAACAACGACCATAGGAAGTTGACACTAAAGGACAAGTTCAGAAAGATCAAGATGAAGGAGCTTGAGACGATACCAAAGTACTTGAAGAAGTTCACTCAATGTCGAGATGAGCTTGGAAGTGTTGGTGTGACAATATCCCAGGATGATTTGGTGAGCTTAGCTCTTCTAGGCCTTCCCAAGAGCTAGCATAGTTACTGGGATTTTGTGAATGGGAGGGAGAAGTCATGAGACTGGGATTTTTTATGGTTTGACTTGGTAATAGAAGAGATAAGATGGAGCACTAGACACAGGATCTCCGACACAAAAAAATAATATTTTGCATTAGTCAAAAAAGGAAAGAAAGCGAAGTGAAAGAGGTTCCAAGGAGAAGAAGGAAAGAGAGACTTGTCGAAGATCAAGTGTTTTCACTTTCACGAGCACATGCACTATGCCTCGAATTGTAAAAATAAGAAGGAAAGCAAGAAGGAGTCTGCAGTTGCAACAGGTGAAGCACTAGATTCATAGTTCAAGATTGGTTTTACTCTCATTGCATGAATTTCCAACATTTTAATGGGATGCATGTGGTATCTAGACAACAATGTATTGTTCCATATAATGGGGAATAAATATCTCTTTAGTGGCTTGGAGGAGAAGGACCTCCAACAAAACATAGAGTTTGGAGATGACGAGAGGTACAACAGGATCGACATAAGTATAGTTACCTTTTAGAGAAATTTTGGCTCCCCTCTCAGTTTGATAGATGTTTTTTATGTTCCAAGGCTAAAGAAGACTCTTGTCTCTGTAGCAGTATTGGAAGACCATGGTTATGATGTGATGTTTAGAAAAGGAAAGGATTTCCTTAGACACATTGCCACAAGATGGGTGAAACATATTGGTTTAAGAGTGAAGAACTTGTATGCTCTCGAGGTCGAAGATGCATGCAAAGCTTTGAGTAGATAAGTAGAGGTTAGAGACTTGGTGGTTGAGAGGGAGCACAAATTACCTCTCAACATGAAACCTCAAAAGTAGTCTTAGAAGGTTTTGGAGTAGCCACAATTGGGAGAATCAGAGAAGAGACCGAGTGGAAGCGTCCACTTAAGAAGAGGCCTCTAGTAGGGTGAATTTTTTTCTAGATGGGCATAGGGAGAAAATGCATCCATACCTCCAGGTGAGAGGTGGGGCAATGTGTAGACATACCAAGATATGAAATTTGGGTAGGATCCATTGAGATGGCTTGTCTCATGGATCGGACTTAGCTATGAGGAGCCCACAGTACACAGTAGTAGGAAGGATCAGTAGGATTGATACAGTTAGATTTTAGGAATATAGAAAGAAGAGTGACTAATGTCAGATATTGAAGTGGAGATTAGAGTTGGCAGAAGTGTAGATGGAACATATGCAAATTCAACAACATTACAGAGTTACCAGTAGATAGTGTAGTAACTACCAACATTCATAGCCTCTGAGGAAAGATTCATCGTACTCATTTAGTTTTTTTTGGAGGCCATTCAATTTCAGGAGTTGCAAGAGCAAACAATGCTAGAGAATTGTTGCATGCAGAACATTCCAAAGGTACCATATCATGATAGATTTAATTCCTTTCTTGTTGAGAGGGAGTTTTGAAATTTTCAACAAGAAAAATTGAAAATGGAAACCAGAAATGGAATCCAAAAAATGGCACCTAGAAATGGTACCATATGAGTCTTCTTATTTAATTTTACCTTGATTAAATTGGAAGATAAATTGTAATTTCATCTCATGACAACTTTTATTCGTTAACTGAGTCAGGAAGACATAGTTATCTTAAGAAATTTGAGTTAGAGGTCGAAGAGGAGGCATGTATAGGACTTTCCATGATTTAAGGGGGTCAAGTTACAGTTATTTGTGAGTTGTAATTAGTTAACTCAATTAATTGAGTTAAAATTAGTTTAACTAGTTCCAACTTAGAGATTAGATAGCGATAGGTGCAGTGATTTAAATATGATTTAATTCAAAAGTAGTGATCAATAATTTAACTAATAATTCACTATAAATAGTTGTTTCTAAGGAAGCCCTAGTTTAGACTCAGGTTAAAGGGAAGAGATCTATCAGTTGTACTATTAGAAAATTGTACAGGTCATGCATGATGTGACTGAGAATGCCTTGAAGGATTGTGTAATCATTAATTGGTATTTTCCTAACAAATGGGGTCTCAATTAGCCAAACAATGCGTAAGGAAGGAAGACCAGGCATAGGCAAGCAAAAAGTTAAATTCTTGACCGGTTTTTCTTAGCTTGCAAGACATATCTGAGCTAGATCAGAGTGAGACAGTCAGGAGAGTGTAGAGGTTTCTCAATGTGAGGAATAACATTGTATTGTTTCATGATCTTGACCATATGCAATATAGAGATAGAGGGGTTTTGAACAGTTGGTTTCCCTAGATACATCTTGTGATGTGCAATTGATTGTATCTTTCTTTTATTTGTTATGTGATTTTGCGATCATGTTTTGTTTCTGGAAATTTGTAGAAGGATCATTAGGGGAATTTTGAGGTCTAAAATGGGCATCCTAAGGAAAATATAAACTAATAGTGGAAATAATAAAATAATATTAGATTACATCATCAAATTTTAGAGTAAAAAAGGTAAAAACTATTTTTTCAACTCGTATTTTCAACTTATCACGCTATTGGTTTACTCAAATTTTGAGTGGCAACACTTGTTGTATGTAAAATTTGATTTCTCATCCCATGAGTACCCATGTTGCATACTTTTGATGGACCTTTCTACACGAAAAATTAGAAAAACATGAAAAAGTTGATCGCAATCATATATTTTCCTGTATTTCTCATTTTTCGTGTAGCAGGGTCCATCAAAAGTATGCAACATGGGTACTTCTTGGATGAGGAATTAAATTTTTCATCCAATGAATACTCCGACTCGAAATTTAAGTAAAATATTAACGAGATAAGTTTAAAATACAACTTGAAAAAGTAGTTTTATTACTCTATTATTTTTTAATCTTTTTACTTTTTACTCCAAAAATGGTGAATCATCCCCCATGGTTAACATCATCATCTTGTATCCTATTGGTTCTTATAAATTTTATTTTGGTTGTACATTTTGCTTAGGAGAGCCATTTTAGACCTCAAAATTCCCCTAATGTAAGTATTTTGTTTTAGTGCATTACAAGATCGGATTGAATCCCATGGATAGATTTTCTACATAATAATGTTTGATCTTAATGCATTTAAGATATATCCAAGGATTTTCTAACTCTTCGTCTACACCTTTCTTTTCCATAGGGGAAAAAGAAATATTTGATTTGATTAGAGAAGGAAACAAATGTTAATATTAAGGACCAATAATCGCAACCAAAGTAAGGTCACATTTCCTCTTTTGAAATTTCTTATCTGCTCCACGAATTGTGACCCATACTCATGTGCGACTTTTTTTCCGAGTCAAAAAATCATAGATGGGAGTTTTACGAAAGAAAAAAAAATGTGATATATTTAGGAGTCGCAACTATGCTACCTCCACAAGTTGCATCTGTCCCCCGGTCACTAGATTGCATTCTATAGCCTCAACATGAAACTAAAAGCATGACCTCCACTATGCTACGACCATGCGACTTCCAGTATGGACTCAAGATGTGATCAGATAAAGACATAATTTGCATTTTTTTTAATTCCTAACATTTTCAAAAAATTCCACCACCATATGTGACTTACAATCATACTAACATCGTAAGACACACCTTCTAGTGGTAGTTGGAAAAAGTGACCTCCTTTGGCAACATGGAGAAAGAGTGTGACCAACATTATGACCCAAATATGCGGCCAATGCATCATTTCTGGACCTGCGACTTGCGGGCATTATGAAAAGTGACCCACACTTCACATTAAATCTCCATTTTGAGGAGGATTTATCCTTACTTCTATCTCGATGGAAATTAATTGGGGACCCCTGGTTTTTGGAACCCTCCTGCTGACAAAGAAAACATATTTTAACCAAAGAATAAGAAGATAAGTGATGTTCAAAGGGGAAATTAAGTAGCAACCTCTTGTGCTCCAAAAAACTTTGTGAAAATGGGGAGAAATAATATTGAAATATACTATGATTTTTACCCATGTGGAAAAATCAGGGGAAGATCTGTTTGTTTCCAATGAATACACCATCTTCGATAGTATGAAATTTATTTACGTGCATGTTTGGCAACCTAATATTTTATTATTGGTGCCAAAGTCATGGATAAAGGTATATGTCATAAGGGACTTGGCTCAAGTTGGATATTGTCACCTCATTCATAAGTGCATTGCTAATATTTCTCTTAACTTTCATCAAGAAATTAAACAACCCAATCAAGATTATGGTACAAGAGGGAATAAAATAGAGTTTTCCCCCTTTCTAATGGCTCCCTCATATTATTGAGCATGATCTTCAAAATCCTTTGCATCTTTCTTGATGGATCATACAAAATGGTTTCAGTTCTTGATAGGTGGTGGATAAAAACTGGTTTGCATCTTGCCTTATTTGGGCTTGCGGTCATTTCAATTTTGTATATGGTAGAAGATGTATTATTTTGATGGAGTAACTATTAAAATATGCATCATATCTTGCACAGGTTATGCAAACCCTGCAAAGACCACATGCACTGAAAACACCGTTACGCAAAAGGGGGACTATAAAGGGGTCCAATTAATTCATTTTCCTTAGTCAATTAATTGTGTTTTAATATCATGTTTTATTTATAAATATGTATGATGATGTCTTTTGTTTGAAGCTAGGAGCAAGGGAGCAAGAACATTGACCATGTGAAGTGATTTTTGGTTTCTCACAGAAGCTAAAACATGGAAACATGGTTCCATGTGGGCTCTAAGAACTAGTTAGCCATAAGAAAGGCACAACATCAGAAGATTGATGGAGGTCTGTGAGGTGAAATAGTGGGAAAATCGACATTCAATACAAAAAATGAACCATGAACCTATTCATCGGTGCATAATGAGCTCACAAAAACATTAGGGTTTCAACAATCTTCCTTATTATTCTCACAACCCCTCTTCTATTAATATGTAAATGTTCTCATCATGGTGCCAACAACTATGTTAAGATCAACTACGCACATAACAATATTTGGGCATGAGAGAATAGTGATGGAGGTCAAAAGTCAAGAGGGTAGGTGAAGGGTCACATTAGAAGGTGAAAGGTCACCCTCCTCAATGCTATAAATATACCCTCATTAGGGTAATTTTGAGGTCTAAAATGGGCCTCCTAAGAAAAATGTACAACCAAAATAAACTTTATAAGAATTAATAGGATTCAAGATGATGATGTCAACCATGGGGGATGATTCACCATTTTTTAAGTAAAAGGGTAAAAATATTACAAAATAATAAAATAATAAAACTACTTTTTCAACTCATATTTTCAACTTATCTCCCAAAGTTTTTACTCAAATTTCGAGCGGAAGTCCTCGTTGGATACAAAATTTAATTCCTCATCCAAGGATTACCCATGTTGTATACTTTTGATGGACCCTGTTATGCGAAAAATGAGAAATACATGAAAAAGCATGATTACAATCACGCTTTTTCATGTATTTCTCATTTTGTGTGTAGTACGGTCCATCAAAAGTATGCAACATGGGTAATCCTTCGATGAGGAATTAAATTTTCAATCCAATGAGTACTCCCGCTTGAAATTCAAGTAAAAAATTTGAGATATAAGTTGAAAAATTAGTTTTTCCTTTTTCCCTCTAAAATTTGATGATGTCATCAAATCCTATTTTATTATTTCCACTCTTATTTTATAATTTCCTTATGAGGCCCATTTTAGACCTCAAAATTCCCCTATGCATGCCTCATTTGGAGGGGATTTATCACTTGAGTTGGGGCTAGAATTAGATAGATTTTTTTTTTAAGTGTTAGAGGCACTAAGCTCTTGGCAGCTAGTAGGGTGAGTTGTAGTTAGGCTAGGGTTGTGTACTGGATAATGAAAGGAGAAACCCATTCTCCAATATTGGAATTTGATGTTTTGAAAAATATGTTCTTGTATTTGTAACAACTTTAATAAGAATTTCTTCATCTTCTGCATTGATTCTTGTTCTTTTCATGTTGGTTATATTAGCTCTTTAGTATTTCCATCATGGTTGTATATGTTTTTTCATGTGAGCAATACATTAATGACCTAGTTTGTAACTATTTTCCTTCATGACTACCTTGAATCCTTTCTTTCTTATTCCATGCCATGTCAGTGACCTATTGTGAACTAAATTGTGACTAACCTTTGGTATGTTCTTGTTTAAATATGTTTGAGATGGCTTCAACTCAATAATCCTTCTCATGGAATATTTCTCCTTGTTATTGTTGTTGCATACTTTTATCACGTTCTGCAAGTTGTTAATAACGGGTTGACCTCACTCCCATAATCCAGGCATGTCTTCCTTTTTCTTACTCTAACAACTACACATTCAATAACAAGGAGTGAAAAAATCATGGCGGCATCCAGACCCACATACCATATGGGGCTCCTAATGAGCTGCATCATTAGACATATTTGGAGGGGTTAATGGTCACCTTTTTTCCTTCTTAGATCTCTTTTTCTTTCATTTTTATTATTATTTAGTTTTATGATGCTAGTATAGGTGGTGATTAAGGCTAACATACTCTTAGTGCCTAATATGAGGTTGAGTGTAGAAAATCATGAATTATTAGTATTTTTATAAGGATTTTATCATAAATACTTGGACGAGGCATCAAAGAGAAATTATAGGAGGATTATCCACCCTCCTTAACTCTCAAAGGTAGCCAAAATATCCCAAATATTCTCTCTAGAAAATTCAAATTCCAAAGGCAGCCAAAGGATCCCCAAGGATTCTCTCCAGCAATTCGAATTCCACAGGCAGCCAAGCAACTCAAAGAGGAGTGCACCCAATATTTGTTTAATTGGAGTAAAGTGGACTCAATCACCATTTTCTAGGGAGTTGTTGGTAGCTTTCCTATAGAATAAATAGAGTAGAGATAGACCTAGGAAGAGATCAATTCTAGTCAGAACGTTGTTGCAAGCTATTGAGATTTTTATTTTACTCAGTGATCAAAATTTCAGAAATGTATGATGTTATTCTTTTATGAAATGAGAAAACTAATTTCACTTTACTGATTTAAGTTTCAGAGGGCTAGGCTCATGGGTTAGGGCCCAATCCATGTGCCTCATCCTCTCTGCTGTATTTTTTCTCTACTTTCTTTCATTCCGTCAGTTTCACTTCTGATAATTTCGTTTATGTTTCAATTTGTTGTTTAGTTTTTCTTTCAGTGTGTTGTTGTAGGTTTCATTTGCTTGTGAGTAATAGAATAGAGGAGAAAAACCAAAATTCTGTGGATCAAGACCCCCTTCTCATCTCTTTCAATAGAGCCCAAGGAGGGTGAACCGTCCCATAGACCCAAAAATGGATTTTTGTTCACTGTTCTAAGATTAAAAGTAGAGTTGCATTACCATTTTTCGGTCTTCCTTTGCACTATATTTTTATGAAATTTTCTATTTCTTTGCACATAAGTTAGTGGGGTGATTGTAGGAATTATTGCTAAAAGTCCCAAAGCATCTCCATGTTTCTTCCTGCTTCATTTTCCATCTCTGTTTTCATGCTTCCAGCCACCTCTATTACGCTCTATTCCCTCCTTTCATTGTAGCTTCCACTCTTTTTATTCACATAACGCTTGAAAAACCTTTAAAGTTTGGCATCCACCTTTCCTCCTCAAAATTCCCACTATCGCATTTTTCACTTCACAAACTTTTCCAAACAACACTTCTGCTAACCCTCCAGTTTTACGATATTAGGAACTGTGATATTGCACTCCGCACTTTGCAGCCTTTTCGCAATCGCACTTCGCATCGTTTTCCCTTTTTCTTTAAGACTTACCACTCCTTTTCATTGATTGCGATATTGGTATCACGCACTACCACTGGTCCCACTGCCATGTCATCCGACTCATCACATCTTTTGGCCTTTTCGCAAATCGCACTTTGCAAATTTTTCATTTTGCCTTTAAAACTTACCGCTTCCAAATGCTGATTGCGATAAATCCACCGCATCGCAAATCACATTTTGCATCTTTTGTTTGATTCCTTCTAAGACTTACCACCCCAAACGCCGATTGCAATATTCTCTGTATTCTTCCACCGATCCCACCACCATGTCACCCAATGCATTTCTCAATTCGCAACTTTTCCTAGACAACATTTCCACTACCCCTCAAACTTTGCGATATTGTGAACTGCGATATTGCATTTCGCACTTCACAACTTTTACCACGTCGCAAATCGCAAATCACGACTTTTTGCCCATCGCACTTCACAGTTTGTACCTTTTCGCAATCGCATTTCACAACCTTTTCTTTTTTTCGTTAACACTTACCACTCCTATTTTCCGATTGCGATATCGCTCTATACTCCGCTGCTAATCCCACTTCCACGTCACCCATCGCAATTCACAATTCGCAAAATTTTCTTGAACAACACTTCTGCTATCCCTCCAACTTTGCGATATTGCTATTTCTATATCACATTTCACACTTGACAGTTTTTATCCCATTGCATTTCACACTTCACAGTTTCTGCTCCATCGCACTTCACAAATTGCACTTTTTAGTTTGTTCCTATTGTTGGAATCACGATTGTTGTTAGAATAAAACCCATAGGCATTAGTCTCCACTACAATCACTAGAGTTAGGATCCATGAGAGGTGGTTAGTCCATGTCATGAAACACACAGGGAGCGTTGAACCCAATGCCCAACAATATCCTCCCCAACGTGAGCTAGGTGAGTTTTGAACTAGAGACTTGTCGCTCTGATACCACTTGTTGGAATCACGATTGCCATTAGACCAAAACCTGCAGGCATTACTCGCCACTACAATCTCTAGAGTTAGGATCCATGAGAGGTGGTTATTCCATGTTGCAAAACATAGAGGGATCGTTGAACCCAATGTCCAACACCTATTAACCTTTACCTCTCCAAACACCAATTGCGATCACCCTCCATCGCAACACCACCATCACACTTTTTAAATCATTCTGCTCCAAATAATTTTTTCTCCACAATAAAGTTTTAATAAGGTTCAAACCCCTCTTTTCATTTCTAAGCCTTGTTTCGTGTGTTTATCCCTCCATTATCACCTTTCTTCGTTTCTTATCCAAGCTGAAAATCAATACTTTCTCAATTAGAATTAAGTCATGGATAGCTTAGCTGCATGGATAGAAGCATGGTAGATAGAGCATAAGATAAGTAGGGTGTGTTTAGCCGGTTTGCCAAGTTTAGTGTGGTTTAAATTAGTTTCCTTCCTGTAATTTATTTTTAGCAATTTAATTTAGTTTCTTTCTGTCATTTCCTTTCTACACATTAAATTAGTTTCATTTATGTCATTTCCTTTCTGCAAATCAAGTTATTTTCCTTTTTGTCATTTCCTTCCAGCAATTTAATTTTCAGTTTTTATCATAGTTTAAGAAATAGAACCCTTTCGTAAAGAATAAGAGGATGACATGAACAGAATGCATCTGATGTGTATATAGCACTGTCACCTCCAATTTTTTACAAACTTTGGGTTGATAAAGTAAAGCAGGGCAGTCCCTGGGAGTTGCAGCACTCTTGGTGCAATACCAAGCCTCACCACTTTTCGACGTCGTTTCCGAGGAGGTGTCTAGTAGATGTTTTGATTTTGTTTTAGCATTATTTTTTGTTTTCCTTTATTTTCATTCCATTTCAAAAATATTGAAAAAATACAAAAAATATATGATTTTCATGCCTCGTAGGAGTAGGAATACTCAAAGAAAAATCTTACCTAAAACCCCCACATCACGTCCTAGCCACCCTTCACTCTTCTTCAGTGGCAGTGAGATTGAACCCCCTATAATGTTTTAATCACGATTTATGTTATTCCCATCCACCCTTAAGGATGCAGCCGTGCGCTGGTTCATGGGTCTGCCTAGGGATAGCATCACTACCTAGGAATAGATGGAAGAGACCTTCAACAATAGATATAGAGACTAATGCAGGTCCAAGGAAACTAAAGATGTAATATTTAGGATGACTCTAGGACATGATGAATCCCTAGAGGACTATGAAGAGAGGTTTCAATTAAACTATAAGAGAGTCAACTGTATTCGTGATCCTACATCACTTAAACTTGTATAGGGATCAGTGAAGAGATGATAGAAACATTGAATATGCTATCAGGAGGAGATATCTACCAACAACCCTATGAAATAATAAAAACTTTCTTCCAAAACCATTTTAGGGAATTTAGGAAGAAGGGAAGAGCTGCTAGACAAAGTACATCCATACCCATTCCTCTTCCACATTCATAAAACATGAGATTGGAAACATTCTGGAGGACTTCAAGAGTGATGTGTTGCACACCTTTGCTCTACAAATGGACATAATGCATATCAAAAGGAAGCAAGAGGAAGCAGAGAGAGCCCTAGCCATATTTTTTCGTAGATGTACCAGGAATCACCCAAGAAATGAATGTCCATTAAATTTTATAGAGGTTTTCTTAGTATGTGAGGAGAATCATGCCACAAAAAATTCTCCCTCCTTACCTAGAATTAGGGCTGTATATCAAGGTGTGGAAGCAATTCTAGAGCAACTCTGTTTCATCAACCAGAGAAGGCCTGAAGGCCCTAGACCATATAAACAAGGTATGATAGGTGCACCTTACTCTTATTATCACAAAAATCAGATCGCACCCATGAAACCTTGGCACACCCCACTCCTCTATCCTGGTCTACACCTCCTACTTGGCCTTACAACCCTTCATATCATCCTTAGCCAGTAAAACAACCATTTCAACAGTATGTTCCACAACAACCTCAGTGAAACAATCCATCCCAAGGGTGGAGGCCTTAACAAGATAAACCACCTTCTCTAATGCCTCCACCCCAACCTCAACCTCAACTCACCCATGATGCTCCACCTAGGCTACCTATACTTGCACAACCCAGTCCAAACCCAAACAATAGACATGCACAACAAGCTCCCAGTGGAGATACATCCTATCCAACTTATGTTGTGGAGATACAGGAGGTTAATATTAGGTCGAGAAGAGTACTCCTAGACAACCATCCTCCATATTCACTTGTATAGGTTGAGGAGGAAAAGGAATAAGGTAACACTCAGATCCAACGACCTCCTTTTATTGAGTGCTTGATCCACCCTAGTCAGCACACCCCAGAGGAGACTGAACTCCTGGGAGAATTCAAAAATTTGTGTGTAAATATACCACTTCTCTAGGCCATTAAGGATGTCCCTATCTACAATCGGCTCATCAAATAAAAGTGCTTCAAGAAACCTGGGAGAAGGAAGAGAGATACCCCCACCATCAATGTGGTAGGACAACTGCCTGACCTAATGCTGGGGAAGGTGGTATTTCAAAAGTACCTGGACCCTGGTAGTCCAGTTATTGATGTGCATATAGATGGAGTCATAGTACCTAACACTCTAATTGATCTAAGTGTTTCCATCAATATCATTACCAAGGAAAATATGTTGATACTTAACCTCCAAGGGAATTTGAGGAAAGACACAATAGTTCTGCAACTGTTGATTGATCAACAGAAAATTCGGAAGGAATTGTAGAGGATGTTATGGTTACCATTGACTTTTGGGAGTATCCTACATATTTCCTAGTCCTGCAACCAAAAACCAAGTTTAATGGTTATCCCCTCATCTTAGGGAGACCTTGGTTAGCCACTGCATATGCTTATATTAGTTTTTGGGTCGAAAACATGACTATCAAAAATGGGCCTTTGTCTAAACAACTAGTGTTATATCTTCCAGCCCAACCTTCCATTGATCATGATCTCCCTATATGGTTGGAGGATGAAGAATACGAGTTGTATAACACTGTCGCTATGTGTACCATAGATGTTATTCTTAGAGGGGGGCAGCTTGATGAAGATGAAATCTTCGACCATGCCATTCAAAATCAATCCTCCACTAACATTCCTCTCGAAACCTTAGTCAAAGAGTCTGAAATCCAACCTTGGATGGAAGTGCACTCAATTGATTAAACCTCTAAAACCACCAAGGCTATTGAGTTTGGCCCATCCAGATCTCTAAAAATCAACCCAAACCTCTCAAATGAAGAAGAGAAGAAAGTATGAAAGCTTTTGAAAGAGAATCTAGAAGCATTTTCTTGGGATTATAAGGACATGAAAGGGGTGCATCCTTTGGTGTGAAAACATCATATTTACATCAAAGAAGGATGCAAGCCTATGAGACAACCCCAAAGAAGGATGAACTCAGCTCCGAAGGACATAGTCAAAGAAGAGCTGTAGAAACTATTGGATGCAGGGTTCATATATCCTATATCAGACAATGAGTGGGTATCCCCTCTTGTCCTAGTCCCAAAGAAGAATGGGAAGTGGAGAATTTGTGTTGACTATCAAGAACTTAAAAAATCCACCAAAAAAGACCATTGCCCTTTGCCCTGTATAGACCAAGTCCTAGATGGCCTTGCAGGGAAGCAATTATTTTCCTTCTTAGATCCATTCAGTGGGTACCATCATATTCAAATCAACCCTAAAGACCAGGATAAGACTACTTTCACTTGCCCTTGGGGAACCTTTTCTTATAGAGTCCTACCCTTTGGGTTGTAGCTACCTTCGAAAGAGTTGTCCTGAGCATCTTTTCTAAGTTATTCCATGACTCTGTTGAAATCTACATGGATGATTTCACACCATAGGGTGATGATTTCCAGGAAGATGTCTCCAATTTGGGTAAAGTACTAAGAAGGTACATTGAGATGCATCTCTCCTTGAGCCCATAAAAGTGTGAATTCCTGAAGAAAGCATGGGTTGTATTAGGACACTCCATATCCCAAGTAGGAATACAGGTAGACCCGAACAAAATCACTCTCAACAAAAGGGTACCCGCTCCTCAAAAGCAGAAAGATATTAGGAGTTTCTTAGGCTTAGCTAGTTACTATAGAAGATTCATCAAATATTTTAGTAAGATGGCTTCATCATTATTTGGGTTATTGGCCAAAGATTCTGATTTTATTTGGTCTGGTCCTTTTTAAGAGGCTTTCAAGCTCATTAAGGAAAAGTTGACTACTACCCCCATCCTTCTAGGTCCAAATTAGACTCTGCCTTTCCACATCCACACAGATGCATCCAAAAACGTTGTAGGGGCAGCATTAGGAAAATTGGAGGACAAAATGCCTAATGCCATTTATTTCATCAGAAAGAACTTGTCTAAGGTTGAATTGAATTATATTGTTACTGAGAAGGAGATGTTCGACATTGTTCATGATTTGAACAAATTCATGTATTATGTAATTGGATATTAGACCTTTGTTCACACTGACCATGCAACCATCAAGTATTTAATGAAAAAACTATATTTTAATGCTATGATAATTAGATGGTCCTTACTTTTGCAGCTATTTGATTTTACTATTGTTGATAAACCTGGAAAGGAGAATGTTGTTGCAGATTTTTTGTCCATGTTAGCTCTCCCTCTAGGTGAAGAAGGAATGGTGGATGACCAGCTTCCAGATGAGCATCTCTTTGCTATATCAGCACTCTCACCATGGTTTTCTGATATAGACAACTACTTGGATGCTAGGAGACTCCCTCCTAATCTTTCATTCAAGGAGAGGAGTAGAATCATCATAAAAAGTGCCCTTTTCACATGGATTGGGGGAAACATTTTCAAGCTAGGCCTTGATCAAATCCTAAGGAGATGTGTGAGGGAGGAATAATTTTTTGATATCCTCTATGAATGTCATGACAGCCCATGTGGAGGCCACTTTGTTGCAAAGAGAACTGCTTACAAAGTTTTGCAGGCATGATACTATTGGCCTAACCTTCACCAAGAGTGCAGAAGATACACCAGCAAGTGTGACCAATGCCAAAGGATGGGGAAACCCACGCAAGGGGATGACATGCCTTTGCACCCTCAGGTGGCTCTTGAGAAATTTTACAAGTGGGGCATGGACGTTGTTGGACCTATCAATCCACCATCTGGACAAAAGAAGTATATCATAGTCTACACTGATTACCTGAAAAAATGGGCTGAAAAAAAAGTTGTAAAGGTAGCGACCGAGGAGAAAGTAGCATAATTTCTGAGGCAGAATTTGTTTTAAAAGTTTGGGTACCCCAAATAAATAGTCAATGATCAGGGAGCACATTCACCTCTCACCTCATTGAGAATCTTTTCAGGAAGCACAAGATTAAGCATAAAATTTCTACTGCCTATCACCCTGAAGTGAATGGCCAAGTAGAAATAACTAACCAGGATTTAGAGAGAATCCTCACCAAGGTTGTGAGCAATAGTAGAAAATATTAGGTAGATATATTGGTAGAAGCTACTTGGGCCTAAAATATTACTTGGAAGACAACAACAGGATTCACTCCTTATGAACTAGTCTATGGTAAGAAGGCTCTACTTTCAGTTGAGTTTGAATTCAATACTTTAAGAATGGCAGTGGAATTAAATATATATCTATCAAATGCCAAAAAAGAGAGGTTGCTGCAACTAAATGGATTGGATGAGTTCATAATGCAAGCACTTCTTCACACAGAGGTAGTTCAGCTGCAAAGGAAGTTCTAGAATGACAAGAACATCAAAGAAAATACCTTCCAAGAAGGAGATTGGGCATTGTTATATGATTCAAGGTTTAAATATTTCAAAGGCAAGGCGATGACAAGATGGTTGGGACCTTACATAGTGGAATTTTTTTTTGATAATGGCGCAGTTCAAATCAGAACCATAGATGAGGAAGGAATCCTCTTGCTTTTCAATGGTCACAGAATTAAAATTTACAAGAAGCCTTTGTCAAGGGCAGAGTTCATAAATTCAATAAGCATAGAGGTGTATGTGATACGAAACTCTATATTTTCCCACACATCCTGAAAAATAATAATAATACTAATAATAATTAAATAAAATAAATAAATATCCTTGGGTGAAAACCTCTCTCAAGAACCCAAGGCAAGCTTGTGGGTTGAAAATCTCAATGGAGGCATCTCACTAGCTCAAAAAAAAAGAGAAAAAATAAGAAAAGGGAATAAAGATCCATAGGGGAAAACCTCTCTGAGGTGCCGAAGGCAAGTTCATGGGTTGAAAACATCCATGGAGGCAGGGAAATTTCTTTTAAAAAAAAGAAACAAAAAAATAATAAAAAAACAAAAGAAATACATCTGCATCTCTGTGTTTCCTGTGTTTTTTGTTTTGCAGGTTATTAATGGTTTCTCGAAATACAGGGAAGCATTCATCTTCTCTCCCCTTCTATTTTACCATCCATCCCATAATTCACTCCATTCATTTCCATAACTCCTTCCATCACCTCCATACACCATATTCCTCCATTCTTGATCACAATGTAGCAAAAGAAAGCAAGCCACAAACTGCTACAAACATCAAGAAGTTCCTTCAAAAACAAAGTTGTTCACGGACTGTAAAGAAAAACAAGGATATGTTGATAAAGCAGACCCCGGGAAAGACAAGAGTGACACCCATGGCATCTGGAGCAACCCCATGCAACATATACAACAGGAAGAAACAGTAAGAAAGATCAGCAACTCACTCAGAGAGTTTCTCATTCAGCAAGCTTCTCACTCAGAAAACAGGAAAATAAGGAAGAACGTAGCATATAAGAGGCTTGTCTCCAAATTCTAGCTCCTGCAAAGACCTTGAAAACAATAGGTAAAATCAGGTATAACTTATCACCCCTCGCTATGAATCCATAATAGCCAGAAATAATTAAATTTGTAGACTTGAAGTTTAAGGGGCAGAAAGGTGGCTAGTTAGCTTGGCCACCATCATGAAGTATGACTAGGGAGAACTGCAAAGTCATGCCACCTAGGCATACAAAAGAAAAAAAATTAAATCAAGTGGAGTAGAGGAGAACGAGGGGAGGAAATATGTATTCCATCATGAATTAATAGAGAGAAGGAAACCATGGTCTCTAATGAAAACTGGAGTTGAGGCCAAGTTACATAAGCGCTCTAAAATTAGTTGCGCAATCTAATAAAAAGAGATCACGTCTCATCCAAACCAGTGAATTGAGAATTTTTTAGGGAAAGAGACCGAAGGGAGCCCGCAACACAACAATATTGAGAGTGGGTTGCATATTTTAATAGTGTGTAGCAGCAGCGACAAAACAACATCACCAGCAATCGAGCTATCTTTTGAGGTATACCACACATCAAAAACAATAGCAAGGGACCAAGGGAAGATTTTATAGCAACCCAAACAAAGCAGAATTCTACACCTAACCTTAGAGAAGAAGAACCAAAAGAAGAACTAGAAGAAGGAGAGGAAGAGACAAAGACAAAGGACCAAGGAAAAATAGAAGATATGGCAATAGAAGTCATAGAGGTAGCAAAAAGTGAGCAAGAAGCAGACTCACAACACATCACCACATCCTCTCAAGGCAAAGAGGTAGTTTCCACCTTAGCTCCTCTGAGCACAAAGAAAAAAAGGTAGACCTCTATGTATTTCAGATCTGACAAGAGTTAGAGGATAAGTCAAAGAGAGCCAGAAACTCCTCCCATAAGCCCGATTATCATTAAAGAATCACCAAGGGAGGAGAAAAGAATTGAAGAAATAGTTCTAAAGGAGCAGATACAGAAGGCACAAGCAGAGAATGTAGCACTGAAGCAGAAATTGTAGTGAAAAGGGCAACAAGTAGCCACCATGGAAGACTTCTTCATAGAAGCCCTTCATCACAGATTCCCTCTGACTCATATGTCGTATACCTCAAGGAGAAATGGATCCCATTTCAAATCAAATCTCTATCCTCCCATGGATCCCTACATTTACAAGATTCTAGGAAATTCGGGGATTTCTACAAGAAATATAACATGGCTGATTAGGCAAAGATGGCAGAGTTTTATGTGCATAACCTTGTGCTGACAAATCTGGATACTTGGGACCCCAATCCTACAATTGGGGGATATGCAGTTGATGGCTTTAGCATCTTGGATGATTAATGAGGACACTAGAGTGAAAGAGATATGGAGGGCCATGGGAAGAAGAAATAGAGAACCCTTATATATCAGACTAGAAATTTTCAACCCAAGATAAGTCATCCTTAATCGTCGAGAGATTGAAAGGGACCCTACACTAGTTGAAAAGTACCTTCAGACTCAAACACAGGTAATGGGCCACTTTGATGATGTTTCTAAGTAGATAGAAGATGAGTGCATGATGGCTAGCAAGAGGAGATGGAACAACCTCCCTCACAGCCTCAATAACGGGGAGTACCATACTCCAGAAAGACTAAGGGATGCATTGGAAAAGGCACCATTATACAAGAGGGCCTTGCGGGCCAAAAAGATCTAATGGTTGGGACTAAATCTCAGCCCACCTTTGCTATTGGGGTTGGATGATGAAAAGGAAACAAGTGCACAATATAGAGAATGGGATAATGTAGAAAATAATAATGGCTTTTACCCCCTTGGGGAAACTCCCACACTTCTTCCTAAGGAAATCAGGGGGGTTGTCAAAGCCTTGAAGGAAATGCAGGAGGAGGATTAGTTGCTCATAGGATGAGCAACCATTCAGTAGGGGGGTGATGATGAGCTCCATCATTAGACATATTTGGAGGGGCTAATGGTAACCTTTTTTCCTTCTTAGATCTATTTTTCTTGAATTTTTATTATTATTTGGTTTTATGATGCTATTATAGGTGGAAATTAAGGCTAACATACTCTGAGTGGCTAATATGAGGTTGAGTGGAAAAAATCATGAGTTATTATCATTTCTATAAGGATTTTATCATAAAGACTTGAAGGAGGTAGAAAAGAGAAATTATAGGGGGATTTTCCACCCTCCTTAACTCTCAAAGGCAACCAAAGGATCCCAAATATTCTCTCCAGAAATTCGAATTCCAAAGGCAACCAAAGGATCCCAAAGGATTCTCTCCGGAAATTCGAATTCCAGAGGCAGCCAAGAAACTCAAAGAGGAGTGCATGCAATCTTTGTTTACTTGGATTCAAGTGGAATCAATCACCATTTTCTAGGGAGCTATTGGTCGCTTCCATATATAATAAATAGAGTAGAGATAGAGCTAGGAAGAGGTCAATTATAGTCGGAACTTTTTTGCAAGCTATTGAGATTTTTATTTTAATCAATGATCAAAATTTCAGAAATGTATGAGGCTATTATTTTATGAGATGAGCAGACTAATTTCACTTTACTAATTTAAGTTTCATAGAGCTAGGCTCGTGGGTTAGGGCCCAATCCATGTGCCTCAGCCTCTCTGTTGTATTTTTTCTCTACTTTTTGTCATTCCATTAGTTTTGCTTCTGCTAATTTCGTTTATGTTTCAAGTTGTTGTTTATTTTTGCTTTCAGTGTGCTGTTTTAGGTTTCATTTTCTTGTGAGTAATCGAATAGAGGAGAAAAACCAAAAATATTTGGCTCAAGACCCCCTTATCATCTCTTTCAATAGAGCTCGAGGAGGGCAAACAGTCTCACAGTACCAAAAATAATTTTTTTTCATTGTTCTAAGATTAAAAGTAGAGTTGAATTACCATTTTTCAGTCTTCCTTTGCACTATATTTTTATGCATTTGTCCATAAGTTAGTAGGGTGATTGGAGGAATTATTGCTAAAAATCCCAGATAAGCTCTGTGGTGCTTCCCACTTCATTTTCCATCTATGTTTTCATGCTTCCAACCATATCGGTTACGCTCTATTCCCTCCTTCTTCTTTCATTGCAGCTGTCACTCTTTTTATTCACAAAATGCTTGGAAAACCTTTAAAGTTTGACCTCTTCCTTTCCTCCTTGAAATTCCTGCTATTGCATCTCGAACTTCACAAAATTTTTTGAACAACAATTCTGCTACCCGTTTAGTTTTGTGATATTTTGAATTGCGATATCGTACTTTGCACTTTGCAGCCTTTTCACAATTGCACTTCTCATATTTTTCCATTTTTCTTTAAGACTTACCACTCCTTTTCATTGATTGCAATATTGGTATCATGCTCCGTCACCAGTCCCACCGCCACATCATCTAACTCATCACAACCTTTGACCTTTTCGCAAATCACACTTCGCAACTTTTTCCTTTTTCCTTTAAGACTTACCACTTCCAAACGCCAATTGTGATAACTCCACCTCATCACATTTCACAAATTTTATTTGATTCCTTTTAATACTTACTACCCCAAACGCCGATAGAAATATTCTCCATACTTTGCCATCGGTCCCACCACCATGTCACCCAGTGCATTTCACACTTCACAAATTTTCCTAGACCACATTTCTGCTACCCCTCAAACTTTGCAATATTGCAAAATGCGATATCAAATTTCACACTTCGCAGCTTTTACCACATTGCAAATAGAAAATTGCAACTTTTGTCCCATCGCACTTCGCACTTCGCAGTTTTTACCTTTCTCAATCACATTTCGTAACCTTTTCTTTTTTTCATTAACACTTACTGCTCCTGTCTGCCGATTGTGATATCACTCTGTACTCTTCCACCAGTCCCCCCGCCACGTTGCCCATTGCACTTCGCACTTTGCAAAATTTTCCTAAAAAACACTTCCGCTATCCCTCCAACTTTGTGATAGTGTGATTGCGATATTGCATTTCACACTTTGTATTTTTTATCTCGTTGCATTTCGTACTTCGAAATTTTTTCCCCATCGCACTTCGCAAATCACACTTTTTAGTTTGTTCCTGTTAACCTTTACCGCTCCAAATTCCGATTGCAATAACCCTCCATCGCAAATCCACCATCGCACTTTTTAAATCATTCTGCTCCAAATAGTTTTTGCGCCAAAATACTTTTTTAACAAGGTTCAAACTCTTTTAACTTCTAAGCCTTGTTTCGTGTGTTTATCCCTCCATTAGCACCTTTCACCCTATCTTTTCGAAGCTGTAAATAAATACTTTCTCAATTTTAATTAAGTCATGGATAGCTTAGCTGCATGGATAGAAGCATGGTAGATAGAGCATAAGATAAGTAGGGTGTGTTTAGCCGATTGACCAAGTTTAGTGTGGTTTAATTTAGTTTCCTTTTAGAAATTTAGTTTAGTTTCCTTCCTATTATATCTTTTCAACAATTTAATTTAGCTTCTTTCTGTAATTTCCTTTATACACATTAAATTAGTTTCATTTCCATCATTTCATTTTTGCAAATTAATTTAGTTTCCTTTCCGTCATTTCCTTCCAGCAATTTACTTTTCATTTTTATCATAGTTTAAGAAATAGCACCCTTTCGTAAAGCAGAAGAGGATGACATGAAAAAAATGCATTTGTTGTGTATATAGCACTGTCACCTCCAAGTTTGTGTTAACCCTAGGTTGATAAAGTAAAGTAGGGCAGCCCCTGCTAGTTTTAGCACTCTTGGTGCAATACCAAGGCTCACCGGCTCCCATCCCAAAGGAGGTGAGATCTAATTAGGACTTCACATTGGGGAGACCCCCTAATGGTTGGAGACATCCAACACCATCAAAAAATTTGACGCTATAAGGAGGTAATATGACAAGCTAATCCCTTAAAGCCTGCATTTCACTTTCATATCCATAAATGGAATTGTCTCGAATCTCTATCCGAGGTTGTTTTTCTAAATACATAAATATTTTGATTCACATGTAAATAGTTTAATAATTTTCACAACGGACGTTTGATGGTGAGGGTCATACAATGTTATTTAGACACATGCTTAAAGTTTTTAAGTTTTTTCACTATAACACATTGCAAAGATTTTATTGGCAGATTGTTTACCCTCATGCTTGAAGGTCGTGTCAAGAAATGGCACCACATGTTTCTAACAAATTCCATCCATTCATTCGAGCAACTCATTAGTGAGCTCTTTCAAGAGTTTTAAAAGTATGATTTTAAATACATGTTTAAAATGATAAATAGGCTTAGAATGAAATTTCGAGAACCATTAGAGGATTTTTCTTATAGGTTTGTTCATCTTTGTTGTGAATTTTATGAGAGATATGTTGATTGGATGTATTTGAATGAAAATTTTGAGAAGCTGGTTCATATTTATTTGAAACACTTTCAATATGAAACAAATCCTGATTTTGATGATCATCATGATAATTTACAAGTTTCAAATTGGCCACAAATTATCCCTAATATTTCCTTTCCTATTTCTGTGAGTCGGGAAAAGGTTCAAGCCTCCAAGGATGAAATTATTGGATGTAAAAATTTTCACCCTCCTTCTGATTCATTACCTAATGAATTTTTGGTCATAAAAAATTTGGGTGACAAGGAAGTCTTGTAGGGAAATGGGTCAATTGGTCTTGTTTCTAGGGATCTCGTAAATCCTGTTGAATTTGAACATGAATACCAAGTTGATGTAACATCTCTTCCTATTGATGAAACCCAACCCAAGCCCGTTAAATATGTTCCTGAATCTATTCACCTATTGGAAATTACTTATATATTGCCTCAGATAAAACTAAATGTATTTTCAGATCCATGGATCATGCCATGCATGAAGATTCATTTCTCCCTCAGGTTGACACTAATGTGCAGGGTGTGAGTCATAGATCTAATTTAATTGTAACTGATGTTCCTTCACTTGAATCATTTCATGTAGTGTACCCTGATTTATTTGATAATTATTTTAAACCATATTTTCCCCCAAAATGATCAGATATCCATATTTTTGGTGTTGATGCTAATCATTTGTGTGATAGCATTGCCTCGCAATCAAAGAATTAAAATAAAGAGCCTCCTATTCACCAATATTTCCAATATGTAATATTTACTAACTTTAGGAGAATCTTCGTGGGAGTTCATGATGGTACTCTAATTGATCTATCTCCAATCTTAATCTAATAATAGTCTTATGTGCCAGATATGCAATTTGATCATGCTGGTGGCTTCAATGATTGTAATACTATGGAAAACATATCCATTGGTGCCCCTAATGGTTTTCATTCATATCCACCTATTGATTTTAAAAATCCACCATAAATTTGTTATTCACCTTTTAAAGGTTCAAGGACTCATCATGAAGTTTAGGAACTTCATCTTCCGTTGATGATTATTTCAAGTTCTCAAGATCCTGATGAGACCCTTGAACCAATTCAAATTAGGTTTTCTGTAATTAAGGTTTCTACGCTCCACTCTCCTATCAACATCATCTTGTTGGATGGAAGCTCATCTCAGAAAGCCTATGGTTCGAGTGATTTTTCTCTAAGCGCATATGTTTATCCTCTATCAGCTGATATGCATCAATCCCTATACTCTGGTTTTTTTTGTTGAAGAGAGTACATCGACCATTGTCTTAAATATTTTTGACTCTTTCCCAATCGTTACATATGGTGATCAGGTACAAACATGTGATGTATTACAATACACTATATGTGAAGGAAACAATCACCCAAATTATTTCTTTCCTAATAATCTTCCAATTGATTCACCCCCTTATTGGGAATCTGAATAATTTGATATTTTGAACCACCAACCTATCAGTGTTCGAACACCTGATCAAATCAATAATATATTCACAACTAGTTTTATTGTCACAACTAATGATAACCATATGCATTCACCTATTGATCTTACAAATTACCAATATTTTATGACCTATCATTTGAGGGTTCATATATTTTCAAGATATTCAGGCACTTTTTCTCTTGCTGATGGTTATGTCAGGTCCTCACATCCTTAACAAAATACATAAACAATTTCAAATTACGGTTCTTGAAATTAGCGTTTTTGTGTTTGAATTTTATGGAATTTTAGTTGCACCTGGAGAATTCCCATATTTTAAGAGTCATGAAGTTTATAATCTTAAATATCATGATAAGATTGATGAATGGCTTGAAGGATCTTATCTAGTTAATTCCTCTGCAACCATGCAAAATCTTGCTTCACTTGCGTTGAATTTAGGATTAAGCATGAATGAATGCATCTAATGGCTGGATGACCATGGTTTTCAATTTTATAATTCTTTCTACCAGGATATGAATGTAGTTACTTGGATTGAAAAATATTTTTTGGCACATTTTCCTATAAGTAGACATGACCTTCTTGTTGTTATGGGTGTTTCACAAGCAGGCATTTTGGTTTTTTCTCAATTATTTATACTAATTCTAATCCCTGACATATTTATTTTTGCAGGTCAGGAACTATTGCAGTGGCTACATTGGAATTTTGATTTCACATGAACCAACCTCCTCTCTAGTTAAATTAGGGTTTTAAGGTGTAAACTAGTTCTATTTCAGGTTTTGTTATTAATTTTTTAATTAGTGTTTGTTTTTCATTAGGTTGTACTTTATGGATACAGTTTACATATGCTTCGTCATATTTTTCGTTATCATAGGAATATAGTTTATTTCATGACATTATGCATTTATTTTTCCTTCGTTTTCTTACATTTCTCATCATTGCACATCTTCGACGAACTCTTTACATCTACATTACATGGCATTCTATCTCTACCTACTCAATTACATCACACATTCACTTTATTTCATAACGTGTTGATGACCTAGCCTTGCATTCGATCTTTGCTACATTCCACTGTATGACCCTTCATAATTCATGAGCCCTTCTTATGCTTGTTTGCACGTGCTCAAACCCTAAATATTGCTTTGACCTCTTCACACATGTTGAAACCCTAGAAGAGATTCCCTAGTCACCTTTCCCTAATGTTGAAACCCTAACCCTAACGGTTTCATACAGTTGTAATGGTTTCTCCAAAAGGAAATATCTCATAGAACTAGTAATCTAAACTACGTCCAAAAAGAAAATGTCTCCTATCGATATATCACATTAAAAATGAAAATACAAGAAAGTGCTCATGGGTAACTCTCATTAGTTCAAATGACCTATATGTAACCTAAAACATGTTTCCAGGTCCTTGATATTTCCTCGTATGTGTTAATTTTTCACTTGTCAATTGGAGATGTGATATGGAAGCAAGGCATGAGAGAAAACCTAAATTAGAATATCTTTCAGTTTTTGTGAAAAAATAAACAACATCTCTTTCCCGTAAATAATTTGGGATACCTCATCCGCTCTAGCATAATAAACACCCAATAAATAATTCCAATGTAGACATGAAAGAAAGTAAAATTTTATAAAGGGTAAAGGATTGAGAAAAGGTTCATGCACATAGAGGTGGTGCAATGACTAGGCTCACTGGTAGCGGAGCAACATTTGTGATTTATTGAAGTGAATCCACTGGGGTACTATCTAGGCTTGCTGGTAGCAGAGAAACACCAAAAACCTATTTTAAAACTCTGAGTACAATAATCCCTCTTCCTTGTTCTCTACATCATCATTAACTACTTGATGCGTGAACTTCTAATTTTGTGTTTAATGACTATCGGGACCTAATTGAGACACAAAGTGTTAGGTCCCTATATTACTAGTATAGTCCCTTATTGTTGTTAGTGTAACCCTCTTATTGTTATTATTGTACCCCTGTAACCCCCGGGCCCCATATTGTTATTATTGTGCCCTCAAATTATTATTGTTAGGTTCGATAGCATTATATTGTGGCTCCATGGACTCCTATATATAGAAAGGAGGTTTTGTAATTTTTATCATCCAAGAATTGTTCATTCATGTAATGTATTGGAGGTTTTCTCCTCGAAGTGGCTTATTTCTAAGGCGTTGATATCTCTTTTCTTCTATTTTTGGAGTTGGTTTCACAACATTTGGTATCAGAGCTTTGGATTCTAGGGTTTCGCTACTCCAAACAGGTCATCGTGGAATTTTCGCTATAAAATTTGTTATACGAAGGTTCAAAAGCTTAAATTTTTAGAGTGCGAAGTTTAAATCCCGAGGAACAACATCGCAAAATTTCAGAGCTTGGTTCGCAATAGTTTCATACATATGATCTGTGGAATTTAGGGCTTTTTGTAGGCTCCTAAATTTCACTTAAAAATGTCATCGCGAACTTTTCTCTATAACTTTGTTTCTACGAAGGTTCAGAAGCTGAAATTTTTAGATTGCAAAGCCAACATCCTGAGGAACATCGTCGAAAATGTTTCGATCTTGGTTCGCAATATCTTTGGAGATATGATATGTGGAAGTTAGGTCTTTTCCAGGCTCCCAAATTTCATCTCAAAGAGGTTATTATGGGAAAATATTCATAACTCTCACCCTGAGCATCGGATTCGAATTCTGTAAAAAGTGACTGGAAGTACATAAACTTTAGTTTCCTATCTATAAATTTTAGAGCCAAAGGAGAAAATAGTGACACGTGGAAAGTCATAAAAGGCCACTCTACTGAACGAGTCTATAATTAGGTCATTGTGAGATATTGGACATAACTTTGCCTTGAAGAATCCAAATCAATTTAGACCTATGGCATTTGAAAGATGCTTCATATGATTACTACAGGGCCAATTTTAGATATTGAGGATCTACAAGTATAGGTATAAGTCAATTTCAATATAGAGCTCCTCAAAAGCAAGTAAAAGGTGTGTATTTTTTTTTCCAAATTGCATAATTCGTGTTTGAAGAATCAAATTGAATTGATTCCAAGGGCATATTGTAGAACATATATCAGTATTGGATTCTAAAATGGCCCCTAAAAATAATTCAACACCCATTAAGCCTTTATAATTATCTACTATGACTCATGAAGATGAAGAAAGGCAACATGACATATCAAAATTACAAGAGCAAGTGCAACAAATTTTGCTCACGCAAAGAGCACCAAAAAATGACATGGAAGTTTTGAAGAAAGGCATGGAAACTAAGATGGATGGTTTGAAGAAAGGCATGGAATCTAAGATGGATGGTTTGAAGAATGGCATGGAAGCTAAGATGGATGGCATGGAAGCTGGCATGGAATCTAAGATGGATGACATGGAAGCTAAGATAGAAAATATGAAGAATGATCTAAAAGCAAACATGGAAGGTTTGACAAAGTTGATACAAGAAATTTTTCCTAATGGTGAAAAGATAGTAGAAGACACTCATGATGAGAACAAAATAAATGTTAATCATGATTTCATAAACTTGAATGTTGGAGGGAAGAACCACCATATTCCAAAAATGGATATGAGGAAGTTTGATGGAAAGGATCCTGTAACATGGATACTACATATGGAGAAATATTTTGATCTCAATAATGTGCAAAACACACAAAGGTTACACATTGCAACTTTACATTTAGAACAAAATACATTTGTATGGTATCGATGGCTTTTCTCCCATAAAAAAATTGTCACTTAGTCAAATTTTATGGAGGAAATGATAGCACATTATGAGGATACAAAGAGCAACACTTTCTTTAGCCAATTGATAAATCTCAAACAAAAGTGTTCAGTGGGGGAGCACATTGAGGACTTCCAAAAATTGAATATAAGGGTAACTGATATTCCATAGGAACACATGATTGATCTCTTCATAGGTACTTTAAGGGATAACATCCAACATGAAGTTCACGTTTTGGAACCTGATTCATTGGAGAAGGCATTCACGTTGCCAAGAAAAATTGAATGTAAAAGTATGGCGACAAGGAAGCCTACCACTCACTTCTATAAATATGGAAGTGTTGCTACTCCTATATTTCCACAACCTACAAGGTTGACACCACAACAATTGGAAGAAAAAAGAGCAAAAGGGCTTTGCTACAGTTGTGATAGAAAATACACTAAAGGTCATAAGTGCGTTGAGAAGAAATTATTTTACATAGATTGTTTGTTGTGTAACCAGCTCCAAAAATAGAAGAAATGAGATATCAACGCCTTAGAAATAAGCCACTTCGAGGGGGCAACCTCCAATACATTACATAAATGAACAATTCTTGGATGATATAATTTACAAAACCTCCTTTCTATATATAGGAGTCCATGTGGCCATAATGTAATCCTAGTGGGCCACAATGTAATCCTAGCCGACATAACAATCATAATTTAAGGGCACAATAATAACAAAATGAGGGATACAAGGGTACAATAATAACAATAAGGTGTTGGGAAAAATACTGGGAGGGGGGGTGAATCAGTATTTACAGTATAATCAAAACTTTTACTTTTTCATTCCTTAAAACCCATACGCTACTTTCCTTCAGTAAATCTGCGTATATACGCGGATCCCCTTTATGAAACTCGCGTATATAGAGATCTAGATATGTAATTAACTCTTCACTTAGATCATTCCATCATTCATTTATCAGATGTTCAATAAACTGTAAACATGTGCAGTAATAACAGAATAAGCCATCACACAAAGCATCACATATGAACACCAGGATTTTTAGGTGGAAACCCAAATCGGGAGAAAACCACCGCTGCAGTTGCTCAGCCTTCAATATTTTTTTATAGAGAAAACATCTTACAACATATGTGCTGGCGCAGACTTGACCAGCACGCAGGCACCCACCTGCGCTCGTTTACCAGCCTCTCCTGGAAGGGAGCTCCAACCCCCTGACTCGTTTACCAGCCTCTCCTGGAAGGGAGCTACGAACCCCCGATCTCGTTTACCAGCCTCACCTGGAAGGGAGCTACGACCCCCTGACTGAAGGCTACAACCTTCAGCACCACCTTGGACCACGTTTCATCAATTTTCACATTGGATCCAACCACTTCAATAGAACACAACTTGCAGGCCACAATTCATCATATTTCCATATCGAACCCTTTCATACTTTTAAGCTCAAACATACATCATCAACAGATACATATCAACACAGATCAGATAGCAGAAACACAGCAGAACAGATCAGATATTTCATACCCCTTGCTTCAGCAAACCCTATTTTTCATACGCGCTTTCCCTTTACTGACGTCGCGTATATACGCGCTTCCGTCCACACAAACCAACGTATACCTCAGTGTATATTGTATTGCGCATACGCGCTTTCTCTTCGCTGAAGCTGCGTATATACGCGCTTCCTCCGCGACGAAGTAGCGTATAGATCTTCAATTATTACAGAGCAGCATACTTCTTCAGATCAGATTTACCCTTTCACTTCAGACAGATGTTCGCCTAGATGTTCGCCTCATCACAGATCTAAGCCTTCCATAAGCAGATCTAGTAGATACATTTCAGATCTAGATCCCTTTCTTCATCATTGGTGCATCATCCATTCAGATTTATCTTCAAGTGTAACCCTTTCATTCAGATCTACTTCAGAGAGAAGTATTCATTCAAGCTCAGACATCTTGCACCCACGCTCACAATTTGCACAATGAATTTCTTCTCCTTATATAGGTTTTCCTTTTTCAATACCATGAGCCCCTTTTTCAATACCATGGGCCAAAACCATACCATGAGCCCAAAACTACCTGGACGGGGTCAATTAAGCGGATCATTACCCAATACCATGGGTCAATACCATGGTGGTTACCCTTGGTTTTGCACTTTTTGAGCGCTTTAGCCCATACGCGACTTGGCATGTTCTTTTCCGTGTGCATACGCGACTTCCCCTAGGCCAATCCGCGTATACCAAGTGACATACTCTTTTTATTATATTTTGAGCACATTCTGAATTCCTTTCTTTATTGCCTTCTGTTCACACTGTAGATACATCAGATTTCCTTCATCAACCATATTCTATCACACAACTTCATCAAGTAAGTTGTCATCTTAATTTATGGTTACGCTTTCAAAGACAAATATTACCCAAAGATCGTATTTGTCAACAAACACTACCAACAGATTTTACTTACTACAAGTCCATCAAGTCAAGCATAACTTCATCAGGTGGATTGCCTTCAAGGACAACACATGTCAACAGTCGCATGTCTTCATCTTCATTCAGTGGGTTGCCATCAAGGACAACACTCTGCATCATATTTCCAACAATCTCCCCCTTTGGACTTGATGGCAACCACGATGGTGTTTGTTTACCACAGCAGATAGATACCATGTCACTCTCCCAAATATGTCACATCATTACCTTCTCTTTATTCAAACACCATGTCACTCTCCCCCTTTGACATCAAGGGCAAAGGGCGGATCAAAAACCAACATTCTCCCCCTTTTCTCCTCATGTGGAAGAAACATTCTGTAGATCTGATATGTGCTGAAGTGGCCAAGCTCCCCCTGAGTTCATGCTGAATATTTTTCAATGAAGTATATGACTCTATGATCTTTCTATCACCAAAAGACTCATACTTACATCAAATATCCAACCAAGTGGATTTACATATAAGACTCAAGTACCCAACCAAGTGGGTTTACATATTTCAACTCAGCTACCCAACCAAGTGGGTTTACAAAAATTGACAAGTCCTTACATGACTGAATATAGCAATTTACATCATGAGTCTCAACAAGACATTTACACCAAACTACAAAAATAACTTTGAGACCAACACCAGAAAGTCCTCAAGAAAGAGAACATATTTCAGAATCAACATAATGCCAACAAATGCATTATACTTAGCAAGGCCAATGCTCCCCCTGAATCTGTGCAATCAAGCAATCTTTCCAAAAGACTAAGGCTCCCCCTTAGTTTGTGCATCCTGAAAACTTCCACCAACAAATCATCAAGGCATCGTCATCAAAACATTAGAAACAGAATTGTGAGAACTGGAACACCACCAGAGATACCAAACAGTATCAGAGATACCAAATAGCACTGTAGTTGTGCTGAAAAGAGCTGACTCCAAGCAAAAGTTTTCAGCAATCATACATACGTGGTTTTCTGTGCAGGAACTCGCGTGTATACGCGACTGTGTTTCAGGAAACCCGCGTATCCCAAGCCATCTTCTAAATTTCAACCAGATTTGTTCTTTTGACTGGCAGAGACCACTCCCAGCTTCTGTCTTAGATACTCGAACGCTTCCCTGGGCAGAGGTTTGGTAAATATATCAGCAACTTGTTCTTTGGAGGTAACATACTCCAACTTCACTTTTTGCTCAAGCACTTGTTCACGTAGGAAATGATATTTGATGGGAATGTGCTTGGTTTTCGAATGCATAACAGGATTCTTTGAAATATTGATGGCACTTGTATTATCACACATAATGGAGATAGGAGTTGTACATTTGATTTGAAAATCTTGCAAGGTTTGCATCATCCATAGGAGTTGAGTGCAACAAGATGCGGCAGCTACATACTCTGCTTCAGCTGTTGATAAGGCAATAGAATTTTGCTTCTTGCTGAACCAAGATACTAACCGGGGCCCCATGTAAAATGCACCACCACTAGTGCTTTTCCGATCATCAACACTTCCAGCCCAATCTGCATCGGTGTAAGCATGAAGAGTAAGATCATCATCCTTTGGATACCATAGACCAAAGTCTTGAGTTCCTTGTAGATATTTCAATATCCTTTTGACAGCCTGAAGGTGAGACTCTTTTGGATTAGCTTGGAATCGTCCAACAATCCCAACAGCATGCATAATGTCTGGTCTGGTCCCAGTGAGATAAAGTAGACTTCCTATCATTGATCTGTAATCTGGTTGATTCACCGTGGGAGAATCATCATGAGAACTGATATTGCATCCGGTTATCATTGGAGTGCTTACAGGTTTGCATTCTTCCATGCCATACTTCTTCAGAATTTGCTTAAGATATTTTGCTTGTGATAGGAATATACCATCTGTATATTGATGCACTTGTAAGCCAAGAAAGAAAGTTAGTTCCCCAAGTAAAGACATTTCAAATTCTTGCTGCATGACAGAAGCAAATTTCTGACTCATAGATTCTTCGTTACTCCCAAAAATGATATCATCAACATATACAACCACAATCAATAGTTTATCATTTTCAACTTTTGTGTATAAGTTGCTATCAGCAGACCCCTTTGAAAAACCTTGTTGATGAAGATATTTGTCAAGAAGATAATACCATGCCCTTGGAGCTTGTTTGAGACCATATAGAGCCTTTTTAAGTCTACAAACAAGATTTTCATCATTTCCCAAAATGAATCCTTACGGTTGTTCTATATATACTTCTTCTTCTAGATCACCATTAAGAAAAGCAGATTTAACATCCATTTGATAAACTTTGATTTGTTGATAACTTGAAAAAGCAAGAAACATTCTTATGGCTTCAAGTCTAGCTACAGGAGCAAAAGTTTCTTCAAAATCTATACCTTCTTGTTGAGTATACCCTTTGCAAACCAGTCTAGCTTTGTTTCTTACAACATCCCCATTTTCATTTAACTTGTTCTTGAAAATCCATTTAGTTCCAATGACATTTTTATCATGAGGTCTTGGAACCAAATCCCAAGTGTCATTCTTCTCAATTTGAACAAGTTCTTCATCCATGGCTTGCCTCCAACATTCATATTTTCTAGCTTCATTGACATTGTGTGGTTCAATTGTGGATAGAAGTGCCAAATGATTAGAAGATCCCATAAGAGTTCTCCTTGTTCGTACACCAGATTCCTTGTCACCCAAAATTTGAGTTTCAGGATGATTCTTTTGAATATATCTGGATGGAGCTTTTTCAGATAGGTCATCTTCAGGTTCTTCATTGGATCCATTGTCTATATCATTGCTATCTGATGTAGAAGGCCATATGTCGCCATCATCTTCATTTGCGGTTTGTTTTTCTTCTTTAGGAGCTGCAGGAGACTCATCAATAACAACATCAATACATTCAACAACCTTTTGAAGCCTTTTATTGTAACATGTGAAAGCTTTGCTTGATGAAGAGTAACCAAGAAATATCCCTTCATCTGATCTAGGTTCAAACTTGCCAAGTTTTTCATCATTATTTTTGATAAAGCATTTACTTCCAAAAACCTTAAAATGCTTCACGGTGGGAGAATTGCCATACCAGAGTTCATATGGAGTTTTGTCACTATTTACCCGAACATGAGCTTTATTGAGAATGTTAACTGCTGTATGTGCTGCTTCACTCCAGAACATGTCAGGAACATCAGAATCAGAAAGCATAGCTCTAGCCATTTGAACAATTGTTCTATTCATTCTTTCTGCTACACCATTTTGTTGTGGAGTGCCTGCTACAGAGAACTGTCTTTTAATGCCATGTTGTTCACAAAAATCAAAGAATTCATTTGATGAATATTCTCCTCCTCGATCGGATCTAAGACACTTGATTTTTAGATCTAATTCATTTTCTGCCAATGCTTTGAAGCTCTGAAATTTTTCAAGTGCTTGATCTTTGTGTTTAATGAACCCGATCCAACACATTCTAGAGTAGTCATCGATAAATAAGATATAGTATTCTTCCCCACGTAATGACCTTTTCCTCATAGGTCCACAGATATCAGTATGAATGAGTTCAAGAGGCTTACTTGATGATCCTTCTTTGGCATTAAATCGTACTCTGGTCTGCTTACCAAATTGACAAGATTTGCATATGGTACTTTATGGAAGATTGACCTTGGGAAGATCACGAACAGCTTGAAGTCTGCTTGCTTTGTTGATTTGAGAGAAACTCAGATGCCCCAGCCTTCTATGCCATAGCCAATTTTCTGAGGACTTGCTCAAGTAACATTGATCTATGCCATTTAGAATATACAGGTTGCTTGGATTTCTTTTTCCTTTTATAATGATTTTTCCTGTGTCAAGATCACGAACCACACATTCTTTGGAACTGAAGACCACTTCTGCTCCTTGATCACACATTTGACTAACACTTAACAGGTTATGCCTTAATCCATCCACATACATGACATCTTTAGCCTTCACTTTTTCTTTTAGAAATACTGACCCTTTTCCTTTAATCACAGCAGGAGTATCATTTCCAAATGTAACTTTCTTTTCCTTTTCTAGAGCATTATAGGTATGAAGTTTGCTTTTGTCACCTGTCATGTGTCTTGAGCACCCGCTATCGATGTACCATTGATTTTCTTCACCTTCTGCAAATAATGCTATCCCACAATTTTCGACCGGCGGTTCTTTCTTCTTCCACACTTTAGAGCTTGAGGGAACATGTTCTTTAGGCTGGATCTTGTTCCTGCATTCAGATTCTTCATGGCCAAAGTTATTGCAATAAGTACATTCAACTTCACTTTGAAGAGGAGAAAATTTGTTATAGGTATTCTTCTTTGGTTCAGTATCCAACCTTTTCTTTCTTGCTTCTCTTGTCATGATGGTTTTATATGCAACACATTGAATAGCTTTATGACCAAAATTGTGACACGTGAAACATTGCCCATTGAAGTAGAAATTTCTGCGATCATGGAATCTTCTATTTGAATTTACCTGTTGGTTTTAGTGTCTTTGAACGCTATCCCTGTTAGTGTTCCTTGAATTGAGATGGTCCTGCTTTCCCTGTAGAAATCCTTTATTCTCTTGCTGAGTGGCTGAATGAGGTAAACCACCTGTAACTGCTTTTAGATAGTTTGGTGCTGAAGTTTGAGAAGATTCTCCGGTATATCCAAGACCTGTCTTTATCAGAGGAGAACGTTGTACCTTGATGATCTCATCTAAGGTTTCAGATCCTTTAGCAAATCTAAGATTCAAGGTTTTTGCTTTCTCAACTTCTTTTCTTTGACTTACCACTTCACATTCTAGTTTTTCAATATGTTTCTTTACTTCTTCAAGCTGCTTTTCAATGGTCTCTCTGATTATCTTTTCTTCTTCTAAGCGTAGTTTGAGTTGATTATTTTCTTCAAGAAAATCATTCTCCTCTAGAGCATCCATAAAAGTATCCTTTTCTTCTTTTTGTTCAAATGCCATGAGAAGTCTAAGATCTTCTTCACATTCTTCCTCACTATTAGATGACTCATCACTATCTTCATTAGCATAGTAACTTGTCTTAGAGCTAGATCCGTTCTTATTCCTTCTTACTACTTCTTTTCTTTTATAAGGACATTTTGCAGCATAATGACCAACTTTACCACACTCAAAACATTTGAAGGGAAGCTTACCTTTGAATCTTCCAGTACCTAGTTGGAGCTTTCTCATGAAATTTGCTTCTTCTTCATCGGATACATAGCTGGATTCTTTGATAACCTCCTTTTCCTTTCCTTTTGTAGATGCCTTAAAAGCAGCTTCTCTTATTTGAGAAGGACCTCCTTGTCTCATTTCAAAAGCAGTCAGAGTACCATGTAATTGAACAATAGTAAGCGTTTGCGGATCTTGCCTTTCTTCAATAGCTGAAACTTTAGAGTCAAATTTTGAAGTCAAGGATCTTAAGACCTTTTCCACCAGAGTAGTATCAGTTATGGTTTCACCCAAATTTCTCATTCGATTTACAATATCATCCAGACGAAGAAAGAAACTGGCAACACTCTCATCGCTATGCATCTTCAAATTTTCATATTCAATTCTAAGAGTTTGGAGTTTTGCACTTTTTACCTTTGTGTCTCCTTCATAGCTTAGAATGATTTTGTCCCATATTTCTTTTGCTGAATGTAGCTGCATCACTTTAGCAAATTCTGATTCAGACATGCTTCCCAATAAGACATTCACTGATTTGGCATTGGTTTCATATTTCTTCCTTTCTGCTGCATCGGTAGGAATACTTGCCGGGTATTGATAACCTTCTTCCACGATTGCCCATACATCTGCACCAAGACTTTGCAGATATGCTTTTGTACGTACCTTCCAGAAGATCAGATTGCTTCCATTGAATAGAGGTGGCTTTATAGACATTACTCCTTCTTGAATTCCCATTGCGACGGATCTCCTTTAAGCGATCAAGCTTCTGCACAAGGACCTGCTCTGATACCAATTGTTGGGAAAAATACTGAGAGGGGGGGTGAATCAGTATTTACAGTATAATCAAAACTTTTACTTTTTCATTCCTTAAAACCCATACGCTACTTTCCTTCAGTAAATCTGCGTATATACGCGGATCCCCTTTGTGAAACTCGCGTATACAGAGATCTAGATATGTAATTAATTCTTCTCTTATATCATTCCATCATTCATTTATCAGATGTTCAATAAACTGTAAACATGTGCAGTAATAACAGAATAAGCCATCACACAAAGCATCACACATGAACACCAGGATTTTTAGGTGGAAACCCAAATCGGGAGAAAACCACCGCTGCAGTTGCTCAGCCTTCAATATTTTATTATAGAAAACATCTTACAACATATGTGCTGGCGCAGTCTTGACCAGACAACGAGCACCTGGCAGCTAAGTTTGACCTCTCTGAAGGGAGCTCCAACACGACTGCGTTTACCGGCCTTTCTGAAGGGAGCTGCGACCCCACGATCTCGTTTGACCTCACCTGGAAGGGAGCTACGACCCCCTGACTGAAGACTACAACCTTCAGCACCACCTTGGACCACGTTTCATCAATTTTCACACTGGATCCAACCACTTCAATAGAACACAACTTGTAGGCCACAATTCATCATATTTCCATACCGAACCCTTTCATACTTTTAAGCTCAAACATACATCATCAATAGATACATATCAACACAGATCAGATAGCAGAAACACAGCAGAACAGATCAGATATTTCATACCCCTTGCTTCAGCAAACCCTAGTTTTCATACGCGCTTTCCCTTTACTGACGTCGCGTATATACGCGCCGAATCCACACGACCGGCGTATACCTCGGTGTATATTGTATTGCGCATACGCTTTCTCTTCGTTGGAAGGGGCTGGCGTGTATGCGGCGCTTCCCTCCATGACAGTAGCGTATAGATCTTCAATTATTACGAGAGCAGCATACTTCTTCGGATCGGATATTCAGTTCATTACCCTTTCACTTCGAGACGGATGTTCGCCTAGATGTTCGCCTCAATTCAGATCTAAGCCTTCCATAAGCGGATCTAGTAGATACAAGTACATTTCAGATCTAGATCCCCTTCTTCATCATTGGTGCATCATACATTCAGATTTATCATTCAAGTGTAACCCTTTCCATTCAGATCTACTTCAGGGAGAAGTATTCATTCAAGCTCAGACATCTTGCACCCACGCTCTGGTGCCCATTGCGATTTCTTCTCCTTATATAGGTTTTCCTTTTTCAATACCATGAGCCCCTTTTTCAATACCATGGGCCAAAACCATACCATGAGCCCAAAACTACCTGGACGGGGTCAATTAGGCGGATCATTACCCAATACCATGGTGGTTACCCTTGGTTTTGCACTTTTTGAGCGCTTTAGCCCATACGCGACTTGGCACGTTCTTTTCCGCGTGCATACGCGACTTCCCCTAGGCCAATCCGCGTATACCAAGTGACATACTCTTTTTATTATATTTTGAGCAAATTCTGAATTCCTTTCTTTATTGCCTTCTGTTCACACTGTAGATACATCAGATTTCCTTCATCAAACCATATTCTATCAAGCACAACTTCATCAAGTAAGTTGTCATCATCTTCATCAAGTGGGTTGCCTTTCAAAGACAACACTCAGCATCGTATTGTCAACAAACATCATATCACATCATATTTACATCATTTACCAAGTCCATCAAGTCAAGAATAACTTCATCAGGTGGATTGCCATCAAGGACAACATCTGTCAATAGTCGCATGCCTTCATCCTCATTCAGTGGGTTGCCATCAAGGACAACACTCTGCATCATATTTCCAACATAAGGGGGTTACACTAATAACAATAAGGGACTATGCTAGTAATATAGGGACCTAACATGCCCCTCTCCTTCAAAAAAGTGTTGTCCTCAATGCTTGAGTAGCTCTGGGTGCTTCTGTATAAACTTCTCATCCTCCCATGTATAATCTTCAGTGGGTAAGTTCTCCATTTGATGAGATACTCAGAAATTGATCGATTTCATAGCTGTCGAGTTCTTGTTTCCATGACCGCTTCAGGTTCCAATATGATTTTCCCTTCCTCATCAAGTTCTGACAATATTGTTTGAACTGGAAGATTTTCACCTATAACCTTCTTTAAGCATGAAACATGGAAAACTGGATGCACTCACGAAGAAGCAGGAAGCTCCAATTTGTAGGCCATAGTACCAATATTTTGCAACACCTTGTAAGGACCATAGTACTTTGGCGATAATTTATTATCCTTCTTAGCTTGCTTGAGGGACATTTTTTTGTATGGTTGTAGCCGTAAAAATACCCAATCCTTTACATCAAAACTTCTCTCACTGTGATATTGATCTGCCTATTGTTTCATTCGATTTTGTGCCAATTTCAGGTTATCCTTTAAGAGTTGGAGAACTTCTTTTTGATGCTCGATGTGATCTTCCACTGCTTGAACCTTTGAATTTTCCCTTAAAAATGATGTGATGGATGGTGGATGATATCCATAAAGTGCCATAAATGGGGTCATTTTTTCTGCAGTATGGAAGGAAGTGTTATACCACCATTCAGCGAGAGGTAACCACTTGACCCATAGTGTTTGTTTATCAGATACAAAAAAACGAAGATATCCTTCCAAAAATTTATTTACTATCTCAGTTTAACCATCAGATTGAGGATTATAAGATGAGCTATGAGCTAATTGAGTACCCAAACAAGAAAATAACTCCGTCCCAAAATTTCTAGTAAAAATGGGATCTCTGTCACTCACAATAACCCTTGGGATTCCATGTAGCTTTTGAATTTTGTCCATAAATGTAGTAGCAACTGTACTTGCTTTAAATGGATGAGATAATGCACAAAAGTGTGCATACTTGGTAAGTCTATCAACTACCACCATGATGACACTCTTTCCTTCGGACTTAGGTAAACCTGTGATAAAATCCATTAAAATCTCCTCCCAACGTTGACTGGGAATGGATAAAGGTTGTAGAAGTCCTGGGGTCTTAATTGTTTCCACTTTATTCTGCTGGCAAACCAAACATTCCGCCACAAACTTTCGAATATCAGATTTAAGGCCATCCCAAAAAAATTCTTTCTTCACCTTGTGGTAAGTTTTTAAAAATCCTGAGTGTCCTCCTAAAGGAGAAGTGTGCAATTCCAAAAGAATCTTTTGTTTTAGTTGGGAATTCTTACAAAGATATAAGCGACCTTTGTACCATAAGGAATCATTTTCCAACTAAATGTATCAGATGTAATAGGATCTTGCTGCAACTTTTGAATGAGTGTCCACACGTCTTCGTCCTTCTTCCATTCATCTCTTGCTTCAGTTATCCAATCTGATTGGATATTAGAAATGGCACAAAGCAATGCTTCCACCTCTTCATTCTTTCTTGAGAGTGCATCTGCAACAACATTTAGCTTCCCTTTTTTGTATATTATTTCAAAGTCATAACCCAACATCTTTGTGACCAATTTTTGCTGCTCTTCTGAAGATAGTCTTTGTTCCAAAAAGTGTTTAAGACTATCATGATCAGTTTTTACCTTGAAGTGTCTTCCCATTAGGTAAGTTCGCCATTTCTTTAGTGCATGCGGTATTGCTAACATTTCCTTCTCATAAATAGGTTTCTGTAAATACTTTCCTTTGATTGGACGACTTTCAAAAGCAATGGGTCTTCCTTCCTGCATTAAAACTGCAACAATTCCATTTCCTGAGGCATCACATTCCACAATAAAGGTTTTTGTGAAGTCTGGCGTAGCTAAGACCGGTGCTAGGCACATTGCCTCTTTAAGATGTTCGAAGGCCTTAGTTGCTTCAGGAGTCCATGAAAATGCATCTTTCTTCAATAATGTTGTTAGAGGTGCTGCTATTCTCCCATAATTCTTAACAAACTTGCGATAATACCCTGTTAACCCGAGAAATCCTCGCAGCTGCTTTATGGTTGTAGGGACTTTCCATTCCTTAATGGCTTTAATTTTGTTAGGGTCTACTTTAACACCCTCGTGAGATACAATATGACCCAGATATTCCACCTCTTGTACTCCAAAGAAACATTTGGATATTTTTTCATATAATTGTTTCTCTTGCAATAGTTTGAGCACCCTGTCAACATGTTCAACATGATCCTTCCAAGACCTGCTATAGATTAGTATATCATCAAAAAATACTAGCACAAAATTTCTAAGGAAGGGTTTGAAAATGGAATTCATCAACCCTTGAAATGTAGAAGGTGCATTGGTAAGGCCAAAAGGCATGACCAAAAATTCATAATGACCCTCATGAGTTCGAAATGTTGTTTTTTGAATATCTTCAGTCTTCATTCTAATTTGATGATATCCTGAACGAAGATCCAACTTGGTAAAATAAATTGCTCCATGTAATTCATCCAATAATTCATCAATCACAGGAATGGGAAATTTATCTTTAATGGTGAGCTTATTTAGCTCCCTATAATTCGGACACATTCGCCATGATCCATCCTTCTTGTGTACCAATACTACGGGAGCAGAGAAAGAACTTTGACTAGGTTGAATTATACCCGCCTCTAACATTTCTGCAATCATACATTCAATTTCGCTCTTTTGGATGTAAGGATATCTATAAGGCCTGATGTTTGGAGGAACACTTCCTAGAATCAAATGAATAGCATGATCATGATCACGAATAGGTGGGAGTCCTTTGGGAGTTTCAAACACCTTGGAATGATTGTCCAAGACTTGTTGGAGATCTACAAAAATAGATGATTTTGATGTTGGAACTTCTAGTGAGCATAATTGTGCAATTACCCTTTTTTGTTCTTTCTTTAGAAGCTTTGTCATGACATTAGAGCTTATTATCTTTCTCGGCTTCCCCGCAATACCCCGTAATTCAACTTCCTTTCCTTCTGAAAAAAATTTCAAGAAAATTTCTTGAAAATTAAAAGCTACCATCCCCAAAGATTGTAACCATTGTACTCCTAGTACAACATCAACACTTCCCATAGGAATGGAAAGAATAGGACTAGTAAATACATATTCCCCCATGGTTAGCTTGATATTATGGCATTTTCCAGAGCAATTTATAGTTCCTCCATTTGCAACCATCACTTGACATTCTCGCGCTGGGTATAGGAAACAATTTAATTCCTTGGCTACCTTACAATGAATAAAATTATGGGTGCTACCTGAATCAATCAAAACTATTACCTTTTTCTTCTTGATATGTCCTTCTATCTTGAGAGTTTGAGGAGTGGTAATTCCTGCTAGTGAATTACACAATATGGTTGGATTCATTTCTTTCGCTTGTAGAGTTGGTTCCTGGTGTATATCCTCTTCTTGTTCATTTTCTTCTTCCTCTTCACAATCTATGTAAAATAATTTCTTCTCAGCACACTTATGACCTTTAGTGTATTTGCTATCACAAATGTAGCAGAGCCCTTTTTCTCCTTTTTCTTCCAATTGTTGTGGTGTCAACCTTGTAGGTTGTGGAAATTTAGGCGTAGCAACACTTCCTTATTTATAGAATTGAGTGGTAGGCTTCCTTGTCGCCATTATTTTACATTCAAATTTTCTTTCCAACCTGAATGCCTTCTCCAATGAATCCGATTCCAAAATGCGAACTTCACATTGGATGTTATCCTTTAAAGTTCCTATGAAGAGATCGATCCTGTGTTCCTCTGGAATATCAGTTACCCTTATATTCAATTTTTGGAAGTCCTCAATGTGCTGCCCCACTAAACCCTTTTGTTTGAGATTTATCAATTGGCTAAAGGTGTTGCTCTTTGTATCCTCATAATGTGCTATCATTTCCTCCATAAAAATTGACCAAGTGACAATGCTTTTACAGGAGCAAAGCCATTGATACCATACAAATGTATTTTGTTCTAAATTTAAAGTTACAATGTGTACCTTTTGTGTGTTTTGCAAGTTATGGAGATCAAAATATTGCTCCATCTGTAGTATCCATGTTATAGGATCCTTTCCATCAAACTTCCTCATATCCATTTTTGGACTGTGGTGGTTCTTCCCACCAACATTAGAGTTTATGAAATCATGATTAACATTTATTTTGTTCTCATCGTGAGGTTATTCTACTATCTTTTCACCATTAGGAAACATTTCTTGTATCAACTTTGTCAAACCTTTGATGTCTGCTTTTAGATCATTCTTCATGTTTTCCATGTTGTATTTCATGTCATCCATCTTAGCTTCCATGCCAGCTTCCATGCCATCCATCTTCGCTTCCACGCCTTTCTTCAAAACTTCCATTTCATTTTTTGTTGCTCTTTGCGAGAGTCAAATTTGTTGCACTTGCTCTTGTAATTTTGATAGATCATGTTGCAATTCTTCATCTTCATGAGTCATAGTAGAGCATTATGAAGGCTTAATGGGTGTTGAATTATTTTTATGAGGCATATTTTAGAACCCAATACTTATATCTATTCTATAATATGCCCTTGGAATCAATTCAAATTGATTCTTCAAACAAGACTTATGAAATTCGAAAAAAAAAATAAACACCTTTTTCTTTCTTTTGAGGAGCTCAATATTGAAATTGGATTATCTCTGTGATTGCAGCATTTCAATATTTGAATTTCAGTACCAAAGTAGTCCTCTGAATTATCTTTTGAATTCCATAGGTCTGACCTGATTTGGATTCTCCAAGACAAAGTTGTGTCCAATCTCCCACAATGACCTAATTATGGACTAGTTCAGTAGAGCGAACTTGTACGAATTTCCATGTTTCACTGTTTCATCCTTCAGCTCTGAAATTGATAGCCAAGAAACTACAGTCCGTGTACTTCCAACCACTATTTATGGTACTCCACTCAGATGCTCAGAGAGAGAGTTATGAATATTTTCCCATGATCACCTCTTTGAGATGAAATTCAGGAGCCTAAAAAAGCACTACATTTTCCAGATCATATCTTCGAAAATATTGTGAACCCAACTCTAAATATTTTTTAAGATTTTCCTTAGGATTTCAGCTTCGTACCCTAAACATTTCATCTTCTGAAACTTCATAGAAAAAATGTTATAGTGCAAATTCCACGATGACCTGTTTAGGAGCCTGAAAAAAGGCCTAACTTCCACAGATCATATCTCCAAAAATATTGCGAACCAAGCTCTGAAATTTTTTTACGATGTTCCTCCGGAGTTCTTATTTTTACCCTAAACATTTGAACTTCTGATACTTCGTAGAAAAAAATTTATAGCGAAAATACCACGATGACCTATTTGGAGTAGTGAAACCCTAGAATCCAAACCTCTGATACCAAATGTTGTGTAACCAGCTCCGAAAATAGAAGAAAAGAGATATCAACGCCTTAGAAATAAGCCACTTCGAGGGGGAAACCTCCAATACATTACATAAATGAGAAATTCTTGGATGATACAATTTACAAAACCTCCTTTCTATATATAGGAGTCTATGTGGCCATAATGTAATGCTAGTGGGCCACAATGTAATCCTAGCCGACCTAGCAATAATAATTTAAGGGCACAATAATAAAAAAATGGGGGTTACAAGGGTACAATAATAACAATAAGGGGGTTACACTAATAAAAATAAGGGAATATGCTAGTAATATAGGGACCTAACATTGTTAAGAGGAAGAAGAAAATGAACAAGAATCTTCAAAAGAAGAGGATATACACCAGTAACCAGCCCTAGAAGAGGAAGAAATGAATCTGACCATATCATGTAATGCATTGGCAAGAATTACTACTCCTCAGACTCTCAAGATAGAAGGACATATCAAGAAGAAAAAGGTAATAGTGTTGATTGATTCAGGTAGTACCCATAATTTTTTTCATTATAAGGTAGCCAAGGAATTGAATTGGTTCCTATACCTAGCACCAGAATGTCAAGTGATGGTTGCAAATGGAGGAACTATAAATTGCTCTGGAAAATTCCATAATATCAAGCTAACCATGGGGGAATATGTATTGAATAGCCTAATGATTTCCATTCCTATGGTAGGTGTTGATGTTGTACTAGGAGTACAATGGTTACAATCTTTGGGGACGGTAGCTTTTAATTTTCAAGAAATTTTCTTGAAATTTTTTTCAGAAGGAAAGGAATTCGAATTACTTGGTATTGCAGGGAAGACGGGAAAGATCATAAGCTCTAATGTCATGAAAAATCTTCTAAATAAATAACAATGAGGCATAATTACACAATTATGCTCACTGGAAGTTCCAACATCAAAATCATCTATTTCTGTAGATCTCCAAAAATTCTTGGACAATCATTCCAAGGTGTTTGAAACTCCCAAAATACTCGCACCTATTCGTGATCATGATCATGCTATTCATTTGATTCTAGGAAGTTTTCCTCCAAACATCAGGCCTTGTAGATATCCTTATGTCCAAAAGAGTGAAATTGAACGTCTGATTGCATAAATGTTAGAGGCGGGTATAATTCAACCTTGTCAAAGTTATTTCTTTGCTCCTGTACTATTGGTACACAATAAGGATGGATCATGGCACATGTGTCCAGATTATAGGTAGCTCAATAAGCACACCATTAAAGATAAATTTCCCATTCCTGTGATTGATAAATTATTGGATGAATTACATCAAGCAATTTATTTTACCAAGTTGGATCTTCATTCAAGATATCATCAAATTAGAATGAAGACTGAAGATATTCGAAAAACATTTCGAACTCATGAGGGTCATTATGAATTTTTGGTCATGTCTTTTGGCCTTACCAATGCACCTTCTACATTTCAAGGGTTGATGAATTCCATTTTCGAACCCTTCCTTAGAAAATTTGTGCTAGTATTTTTTGATGATATACTAATCTACAGCAGGTCTTGGAAGGATCATGTTCAACATGTTGACAGGGTGCTCAAACTATTTCAGGAGAAACAATTATATGCAAAAACATCCAAATGTTTCTTTGGAGTACAAGAGGTGGAATATCTGGGTCATATTGTATCTCACGAGGGTGTTAAGGTAGACCCTAACAAAATTAAAGCCATTAAGGAATGGGAAGTCCCCACAACCATAAAGCAGTTGCGAGGATTTCTCAGGATAATAGGGTATTATCGCAAGTTTGTTAATAATTATGGGAGAATAGCAGCACCTCTAACAACATTATTGAAGAGAAATGCATTTTCATGGAATCTTGAAGCAACTAAGGCCTTTGAACATTTTAAAGAGGCAATGTGCCTAGCACTAGTCTTAGCTATACCAGACTTCACAAAAACCTTTATTGTGGAATGTGATGCCTTAGGAAATGGAATTGTTGATGTTTTAATGTAATAAGGAACACCCATTTCTTTTGAAAATCGTCCAATCAAAATAAAGTATTTAAAGAAACATATTTATGAGAAGGAAATGTTAGCAATACTGCATGCACTAAATAAATGGCGAACTTACCTAATGGGAAGACACTTCAAGGTAAAAACTAATCACGATAGTCTTAAACACTTTTTGGAACAAAGACTATCTTCAGAAGAGCAACAAAAATGGGTCACAAAGATTTTGGGTTATGAATTTGAAATAATTTACAAAAAAGGGAAGCTAAATGTTGTTGCAGATCCACTCTCAAGAAATAATGAAGAGGTGGAAGCATTGCTTTGTTCCATTTCTATTATCCAACCAGATTGGATAACCGAAGCAAGAGATGAATGGAAGAAGGATGAAGAAGTGTGGACACTCATTCAAAAGTTGGAGCAAGATCCTAGTACATCTGATACATTTAGTTGGAAAAATGGTTCCTTATGGTACACATATCACTAATATCTTTGTATGAATTCCCAACTAAAAAAAAATATTCTTTTGGAATTGCACACTTCTCCTTTAGGAGGACACTCAGGATTTTTAAAAACTTACCACAAGGTGAAGAAAGATTTTTTTTGGGATGGCCTTAAATATGATATTCAAAAGTTTGTAGTGGAATTTTTGGTTTGCCAGCAGAATAAAGTTGAGACAATTAAGACCCCGGGTCTTCTACAACCTTTATCCATTGCAAGACAACGTTGGGAGGAGATTTCAATGGATGTTATCACAGGTTTACCTAAGTCCAAAGAAACGAGTGTCATCATGGTGGTAGTTGATATACTTACCAAGTATGCACACTTTTGTGCATTATATCATCCATTTAAATCAAGTACAGTTGCTACTATATTTATGGACACAATTAAAAAGATACATGGAAACCCAAAGGTTATAGTGAGCGACAGATATCCCATTTTTACTGGAAATTTTTGGAAAAATTTATTTTCTTGTTTTGGTACTCAATTAGATCATAGCTCATCTTATCATCCTCAATCCGATGGTCAAACTGAGATAGTAAATAAATGTTTGGAAGGAGATCTTCGTTTTTTGTATCTGATAAACAAACACAATGGGTCAAGTGGTTACCTCTCGTTGAATGGTGGTATAACACTTCCTTCCAAACTGTAGTGAAAATGACCCCATTTGTGGCACTTTATGGATATCATCCACCATCCATCACATCATCTTTAAGAGAAAATTTGAAGGTTCAAGTAGTGGAAGATCACATCGAGAATCAATAGGAAGTTCTCCAACTCTTAAAGGATAATCTAAATTTGGCACAAAATCGAATGAAACAATAGGTAGATCAACATCACAACGAGAGAAGTTTTGATGTAGGATATTGGGTATTTTTACGGCTACAACCATACAAACAAATGTCCCTCAAGCAAGCTAAGAAGGATAATAAATTATCGCCAAAGTACTATGGTCCTTACAAGGTGTTGCAAAAGATTGGTACTATGGCATACAAATTGGAGCTTCTTGTTTCTTCACAAGTGCATCCAGTTTTCCATGTTTCATGCTTAAAGAAGGTTATAGGTGTAAATCTTCTAGTTCAAACAATATTGCCAGAACTTGATGAGGAAGGAAAAATCATATTGGAACCTAAAGCGATCACGGAAACAAGAACTTGACAGCTACGAAATCGATCAATTTCAGAGTATCTCATCAAGTGGAAGAACTTACCCACTGAAGATTCTACATGAGAGGATGAGAATTTTATACAGAAACACCTAGAGCTACTCAAGCATTGAGGACAACACTTTTTTGAAGGAGAGGGGCATGTTAAGTCCCTATATTACTAGCATAGTCCCTTATTGTTGTTAGTGTAACCCCCTTATTGTTATTATAGTACCCCTGTAACCCCCATATTGTTATTATTGTGCCCTCAAATTATTATTTTTAGGTCAGCTAGGATTACATTGTGGCCCCACTAGGATTGCATTGTGGACCCATGGACTCCTATATATAGAAAGGAGGTTTTGTAATTTGTATCATCCGAGAATTGTTCATTCATGTAATGTATTGGAGTTTTCCCCCTCGAAGTGGCTTATTTCTAAGGCATTAATATCTCTTTTCTTCTATTTTTGGAGCTGGTTTCACAACACAAAGGAATGGAATATTTGTAAAGGTCAAGTTAAAGCAAGAGGTACCCACAATTACTGTTCAATACTTCCTTTCATTATCATTCATACTCAATATATTATGGGGACGTAACCAGAGATGCTATATTCTACCTATGGTTTTCCAATTGTTGTACACGCTACAACAACACTCAAAATTCTTGAGCATATCCCAAAATTTTGACTCCTCCTCCTACTTAGATAAAACCATAAGTGTTGTTATCATGTCGTCAATTAATCAATCTTCCCACAACTCACTCCTATCAAACCCTCTCAATGCACCCACTCACACATTGCATATTGCATTCATTCACTAGGTCTTATCTCAGAGATTGACCTTAAGATTGTATTAGGGTTTTAGGGGATTTGTTGCATTAGGAGTCTTATGTGTCCTCAAGCCCTTTATTTTCCTACAACATGCATCATGCCATAGTATAGAAATCTTGTATTAATGGTTGTAGAATCATTCTAGCTGCATTTTGGTTTATGAATTCGTCACCTTTATCATCACCTTAGGCATCACACAATATCAAAATCACCTGCAATAAATATATCCATTAAGACGTTTGGTTTTGGATTTCATTTCCAAATTCAAGTATGTTTTGTTTAATCCGTACACCTTGTAACATAATAATTTTGATTATTTATTTCCCTTAATGTTATCACATATTCACTCCTTAAGTAGATTATTTTTATTATCATTCATTTTCCATTCTCTCACTTGAAATGTGTCTTTATTGTGTACTAAATTAATGAAGTATTTTTTATTTCTTACAGGAAGTAAAGGTGGCTTAATACACCCTAATAAATGCAAAATATACATTGAAGAGGCACCACTTTAGTCTCTTGACACTCATCTAAGGCATGACATCATCCCATGGAAAATACAATCCTAAAAGTGGCTTAAGGTTTCAAAGATTCAATATTCAACGAGTTGCTAGAATAGTAGAGTCCAACAACTAAAGGCTTATAAAAACAAGGACGACATGCAGTCGGATAGTCCCTGCGAGTATATAATTTTGTATAATTTTGATTTCACATCTATATATGCCTCCCCCTGTATGATGGTTATCCAGGTAGGTATAAAGTCTACAGAACAAAGTTTGAAGAACATGATTTTGAATACAAAGAATGATATCTCTACCTGTTATACATCATAAGTTATAATAATAATACAAACAAATAAACATGTATTCATATGTCTAACCAAAACATACTATCACTTGCTACATGTAGATATGGATACTAAAAAGCAAGGATTGCTGATATAATGATATCTCTACTCGTTATACATCATAATTTATAATAATAATAACAACAAATAAACATGTATTCATATGTCTAACCGAAACATACTATCACTTGCTACATGTCGATATGGGTACTAAAAAGCAAGGATTTCTCGTTCGATTAAAATGCATAATTACATATACCAAGCTTATGATTTATGATTATGTTGATGGAGCATGAGTAGTTTCAGGTCCAACAACATCCCTTATGATTTTCAAGGCCACAACATTTCCTGTGTTTCTAGCATCAAACTTGCTGGAAAATTGGAAAAATAAACCTATATTCATATAGATGATTGCTATATCTTTTGTTCTATATTTGTTCTATATTTTCTATTGACTTTTTTCTATATTTATTTATATATTTTCTATTAATTTTTTTCTATATTTTTTTATGCCCTAAGATTTTCATTCTGTCCTTTAATGGTCTAAACTTCTCACATTTTTCTGTCATGAATGTCTGTTCTAGATTTTGTCCTTTTTTTGCATTTCCATTCTTCGAAATTAACTAGATCCAATAAATTTTTCTGATAAATCTCTTGCATTTCTATCATCTATAAATTTGCATGAAGCACAATAAAGTCATATGCCTACAGTAAATTTACCCGAAAATAATTCGAATTTAAGTTTCATTTGCAAGAATGTTTTGTGTTAGTTGTGTTGAGTTTCTATCATTTGAGGAAAGAATCAAATAAATTTATGTGATCAAGCTCTAACATTTTTCTCATTCCGTAAGTATCTTAAATCTATATCCCTTCAAAAAATTTAATGGAAAATAATTTCAATTTTGAATTTAAAAAAAAAAAAAACTAATTTCTACCATAAATTTCTTGCATTTCTATCATTTGAGAGGAGAATTGAAGAAATTTATATGTTAAATATTTTGGAAGATTTTGGATTACTATCATTCCGTGAAGTGTCGTAAATTTATATTTCTACAATAATAAATTTAGCTGAAAATAATTTAAATTCTAGTTTCAGTTTTAAATTAAAGATATGCACGAATTTTCGACTTGTATTTCTTGCATTTCTGTTATTCATGAAAATAATCTAAGAAATTTATGTGATAAGGCTCTTTCATTTTGTCATTTCGTTATGTGTAATAAATTTATATCCCTCTGGATACTTTAGCATACAAGAATTTTAATTCTAGTTTTTATTTGAAATTAAATAAAGTATGATATTTTTGGAGTAAATTTGTTGCAATTTAGTCATTTGAGTAAAGAGTTGAAAAAAAACTCCCTGTCAGAAAGCCCTCGGATTTATGTCATTCTGTAAAGCTTGAGATCATACAAGCACTCCACATTGGCCAAGGTTCGAAGCACCTTCAGTCCAGCCTCCCCGAGCTTCTCCACCACAAGAACGGTCGGCTTCAAGTCCACTGCGGTACACTTTCTCTGCTTCTGAGACCTGGTAGCTAGTCATTTTACCTAAGAAATTTCTTGACAGGTTCTCAGTGCATTAGAATCTAGCCCACCCACATAAACTGAAGTTGGCTTGGCTCTTGTCTTTCCTGACTCTAAATCAAATCGAACCGACCACAGCTTACATATGTTGTGAGTTAGTGAGTCATCCATTCATAACTCAAAATTAAAAGAACATGTGGCATCAAAGAGCTATGACACAATGCAGGTAAGCAGGAACAGGTGTAATGCAAGAAAATGGTAGTAGCAACATGTGGCATAGTGGCAGCATGTGGGAAGCTAAAATATAAATCAAAGTTAGATTGTAGACGGTATAAAACAAAATAGGCAAAGAAAAAAATTGAACTTTATATATATGTTAAAAGGCACAGTGGAAACATACTCGTTAAAACTTTAACCCCATATCCCAAAATGGGAAGCCTGCAATAAGAGGTTGATTCGAAAAATTTCATTAAAATTTACATATTTTCATTAAAATTTCAATGTATGAAAATTTGTATTATGAACTTTGATTAAAAGGTGATAAAACAAAAAAATAATTCGTCGACCAATCAATAATTCAAAGGGAGCAACGTACTGCCAAAGGTAGAGACCGCGATGAGGCCATGCATCAAGCTCATGGAGGAGTCAACATGCATGAAACAAATTGAGAATTTCTCTCCGAGAGGCATGAAGGTTCTGGTGGTGGATGATGACCTTCTCCATCTCATGGTGCTCAAAAGAATGCTCCGGCAATGTGATTACAACAGTCAATCCGTCCAGTATTCCCTTTTTTCCCTCATCATCTAGCAGAGGGGCTATTTATTTTGTTATATATTTTCAATTGCTTTTGTTCTAGATTTTTTTATGCCCTAAGATTGTCATTCTGTCCTTTAATCGTCCAAATTTCTTGCATTTTTCTGCATGAATGTTTGTGCCACATTTTGTCAATTTTTTTCATTTCCATCCTTCGAAATTAACTAGATCCAAGAAAGTTTTGCAACAAAGCTCTTGCCTTTTTGTCATCTTGTCATTTGCATGAAGTGCCATAAAGTCATGTGCCTACAATAAATTTAACCAAGAATTATTTGATTTAAGTTCCGTTTGCAAGAATGTTCTATGTTAATTGTGTTGAGTTTCTATCATTTGAGGAAAGATGTTAGGTAAACTTGACTCGGGATAGAGTCAATGTTGACTAGGGTAAATAGTAGTGGTTTGGGTGCACATGGTATTGTGAACCCATGGTTTTCAGCCCATTGTATTGCATGTAATGGAGCCTATAAAAGGTTGAGAATACTTCATTGTAATGTAGGCCTGGAGGTGAGTAGTGAAGGCTCACTTGGCCAGATTGGCCAAGGTTTTGGCCAATTCTTAATTAAATTTCATTGGTTGGGTTTTGCCCCAGATTTGGGGGTTTTCCCGGATAAACACCTTTGTTTATGTTTATGATTTGTTGCTAGCTATTTTATAGTTTTTTGTTCCTCTCAGTAAATTTATTATTTCTCCAGTAAATTTCTAACAAATGGTATCACACTAGTACATTTGGGGGAAATTCCGACACTTGGTTCCGACGCTTTTGACCAAATGTCGGAAATTTCCCCAAAATTTTTCAATCCTGCCTGAAACCATCGCTATACCGATGTTTAGAGAAAATTTTCGCAATACCAACACTTAGAAAAAGTGTCGCAATTGCAAAGTTTGGAGGAAGACTTTGCAAATGCAACACTATGCCCCAAACCGTCGCTATTGTGACGACTGCCTCCAAATGTCGCAACTGCGATACAATGTCTAAGTGTCGCAATTGCGACATTTGGAGGCATCCATCGTAATAGCGATGCTTTGTCCACCGTCAGTATAATGACACTTATATGCACGCCACATAAAAATATGAAACTTATATGTGCGCTACATAAAAATTATTTTATTAAAAACTACATTAACGTCTACTATCACTCGCGCATTTGCCCTCCACTCTTGCAGAAAAACATTCACCCTCAGCATTCGCCCTCAGCTCTTGCAGAACAACATTTTCCCTTATTATTCGCCCTCAGCTCTTGCAGAACAGCATTTTCCCTTAGCATTTTCCCTCAACTCTTGCAGAACAGCATTCACCCTCAGCTCTTGCAGAACAACATTCACCCTCAGCATTCGCCCTCAGCTCTTGCAGAACAGCATTCGCCCTCAGCTCTTGCAGAATAGAATTTTCCCTCAGCATTCGCCCTCAGCTCTTGCGGAACAACATTCTCCCTCAGCATTCACCCTCAGCTCTTGCGGAACATCATTCACCCTCAGCTCTTGCAGAACATCATTCGCCCTCAGCTCTTGCAGAATAGCATTCACCCTCAGCTCTTGCAGAACAAAATTCGCCCTCAGCTCTTGCAAAGTGGTAAGTTCTTACTGCAGGCCCTTCCTCCTATTGTAGGGTTGACTCTATTTGGGTTTTTTTGGTCAATTCCATTGGATTGTGTTAGGCTGTAGGGTTCTCTCTAGATTTCTTCCAAAGTTCTTTCGGATGAGTTTCAAAGAGGATGTGTAAGATGTGTTTGTGCTTGCATGAATTTGACTCCACCAGTTTCATGAAGTTTAATCTATGGATTTTATTCAACAAACTCATCCATCTCAACACCTAGTAACGAATTTCCCTTTGTCTGATCTATATTGAAGGTGAAGTGCAAAGTGGTAGAAAATGGGAGATCGAAAGTCATCAACTTTATCACAAGGGTAGTACTCCAGATCGAAAGTGATGAGCTTTGGTTCTCCATATTTGGGGATTTTATGATATTTGGGGATTTTCTGGTGACATACCAAAGGTCACATCCATACAACCATATCAAAGTAAATGTTGAGATCATTCTCATATAGATATAGGTCACTGATATATAGGGTTAATATCATCATCACTATCCATGGAAACCGAATGGTTACAAAATCTGTGATTGTGGTTGGCTCATTTATAATTATTACCCATTTACAGTAGAGCACAAAAACACTAAATATGGCCCGAGAAGAGCCTTTACAATAGGCAATGGAATTGCAGATGCTTCATCAATAACCAATAGCTCCACTTGAGAAAAAATTTCATAATCTTGGGGCTGGATATACTGCAGAGAAAACAATTGTAGTTATCATTCATGCTCCAATATATTAATATACTTCTTACATTGAACTAAAGAAAGGGAAACAAGCAAATGCTAGCCATCATACAATGCTTTTACATAAGAGTTTTGAGTGACATACTTGAAAAAAAGAACTCTTCCACTGATATTTATAATCATTTGAGTTATTCAAGTTAAACACAATGTCAAGAATCAAGATTCAATACCCTCTATTATCTTCATCACCCAATACAAGATTTAAATTTTTCCCAAAGAAACACCTTTTTAAATTGGAAGCCATTATTTCTCCCTACTTTAAAAACCCTACATTTAAATGAAAACAAGCATTGCATTTCAACTACAAAAATCTATTAGTGTTCAAATGTACATGTGTGCATCACTTTTCTAGGGTATTCCTTTTCCACTTTCACATTATCCAAGAATGTGTGCAGTATAGTTCATATTTTTTGTGATTTAGATTATCTTGAAAAAGAAAAGGTAAATTATTTCCCATGGAAAAAGAAGGTTTTCCCTTTTTACTATTGGAAATGGTACAACAAAGTTCCATTTCTACCCAAAACTCGTATGAAACAGGAACCAAATAAAGGCCATGTACTCAATGGACATCATTTGGCTTTGAAAATGGCCATTGCACAGTTTGTTTCTTATATTACATCACGATAGTTTCTTCGGTCATTTCTTGTTTCTTGAGATGAAAAACAACCAAAGAAATTGTGAAGATCCTTTCAAGAAATAAATGACCATTTCTCAATCATATCTCAACTATTTTTTATTTTATTCAGTGGTTGCTTACTTTGAGAGAAATTTGACACTTTTATAAGAAATATAACATAAAAACACAAAATGGGAAGGAATTGATGAGGTAGATGACCTTTAGTTGTTGTCAATTAAGAATTGATAATACACGATGCATGTTATGTACTACAAACTAGATTCCTTCCTCGAGTTAGGACACAGAGTATTGAATCAAAGTTGTAGTTTCTAACTTCTTGTATTGGTTCATCAATCTTGAAATTCAGACATTGTATGTCTTCATTGCTTCATGTTTGAATAATTTTCATTATATCGTACAATAGGAAATTAGGAATTATGATTATTATTACTCTATGGATCTGTTAAGTTACTTTTAAGTTTGCATGGTTTAGTGTGAAATTATTCTTGTGTGCCCCTAGGCCCAGGTGAAGGAATGCCAAGGACTAAGAACCATAGTTTTTAAATGGTATTGTTTCTTATACCCAAAAACCCCTCAACATCACTTTTATTAGTTCTTAACAATAGTGTTGTAAACAATTTGAGAATTGACATAGCAAAATCTCGCACTTCTCAAGATAAATTCCTAAAGCTAAAGTGTGATACCATGTGTAATTCAATAGCCCCATTGTCACCTCACAAACCTCTTTTCACTTCGGGCTAGCTCTCCTCCAACTCAAGGGGGGTTCTTCCTAGTAGATGTTAGGGATCTAATGGCCCAACCAAACCAATTCAAGAGCCCCCTAACTCTCTCTGTTTACTACTATCAATCAAAATATTGAAAAATAGGGTCAGACATGCATCCTGAAGATAAAATTTCCAGGGTATTTTTGGGTAATTTCAAAGGGAAAGTCCCCAAACACATATAATAAAGGAATTATAACGTGATTTCAAACATTAAATATAAACAAAATCGTTTAAAGGATATTGAAAGGAAAAATGTGATGGAAGATAGAAAGTGCCTTACTTAAATGCTCTAAGGATTTTTCACTAGTTGTTCCAAAAGCTTCACTTCAAGGCCCTTCAAGATCGTCTCCAACAATGCTACACGATCAGCTTCAACAATGTTGCTCCAAAAATGTCCTCAAGGTCTTCACAACAAGTTTACTAAAAGTTGCTCCAGCAATATATTCAATAAGGTCTTCATTGTCAACTCGTCTCTTGTTTGGGTGCCTTAATGTGCAATGACATGTTTCTAGGACTGAATTCAATGCAAGGCATATTTGAAACTCTAACTCTGTCTTCTGGTGTCTTATTAGAAATTATTTCAGTTTTCATTTTGTGTTTTCAAGTTATATATTTTTTTCAAGTTTTTACATTTATAATTTTATTGCAATGTGGCAGACTGATCAGGGCAGTACAGGAACAACCCTGAGACGGGATGATCGTGGAAAGAGGCTAGTGGAAGAACATGTAAAGTGCCAGCATTACTCTATCTTCAAGTATTTTATTTATTTACATAATTGAAATAATATTAATTTTGTTCAAATATGCAGACACCTAGCCATGGTACGCCTGATGATTCCCTCTATGAGGAAGAGCTTTCTTCATCCCTATCTCTAGTGCTCTTGTTGAGAAAAAGGGCACGAGATGCAAGGTCAGAATTTAATACTTTGATAGACGCGCCTCAAACACTTGAAACAGAAGAGAGGATAAAAAAACTTATGAGCTAGCTAGAAACATATCAGGTAATAATAAAAAGTCAAAAAGATATTTTTTTTGTTCTGCATGAGATGAATTGTGATAGTTTGATTTTTAATTTTTACATTGACTAAACTAACAAAAATTTCTTTTGTATGTAGCATTATCTGGAACTTGCTGAACCCGGTGTTGGTGGTAGTGGGACACAAGGGCAAGAGATTTCCCAACAACCTTCTCGTACACATTCTACTCCTTTAGGTGCCAGCCAAGAAACACACTCTGCCCAAGCAGACACCCAACCAACCGCTGAACGTGTTGGCAATGATGAGGCTGATATGGCCAACTACATTATTGCATTTCCTGGAGCTACACGTGTTTGCTCCACAGGGACCATTAATGGCACATTGTTGGTGAACGATGAAGGTGTCCTTATAAAGCACGTACAACTCCCAGGTAAATTTTAATATTTTAACTATTTCATGTACTCTATCTAAAACATATTTATCATGATTTTTATTTTTAAATTAATGATAATATCTTTTTTTTTTGTGTAGGAAACAATGAGTTCTACAGGTTTTTGGAGAGCCATGTGTTGGTAATTTTTGGCCCAACCATACACACAGGGTGGAATTCCCATAATTCCAACCTGAAAAAAGAACTTCTAGATTATCTAGAAGCCCTTTTTGGGGTCGGCACATTTGACAGAAAAGCGGTGGCTCAGGTAGTCGGCAAATATTTGAAATATACCAGGGACACCTATAGGACGCAATTGCAATTTAACCCTAGATATGAGCGTCCTCTCGCAGTTTCAGAGAGTGAGTGGAGAGCACTCATCCATGACGGAAAAGAGAAAAGGGAAAGAAAGAAGGAAAAATGCCAACTGGACCCGCAAGGTAAATTACAACTTTAATTCAATAGCTTTAATTTTCTTTATGTCTAAAATAAAAGTGTGCTACGTCATATCTGACTTCAATATTTTGATGTTAGGTTGCCTGACACCTCAAAGGCAACCAAAGCTAGGATTGAGAAAAAGGGCCATCACAAGCTCGGCCAGGGTGGCTACTTGAAATTAGCTGCAAGAATTGTAATTAAGTAGCTAAACATCTTATAATTAATTGTATCGTCTTCCAACGTTTTTGTAATCCTATCAAATATGATTAAAAATACACAATCATATGTAATGTAGGGTGATGACTTCGGAACAGAAACTACAGAGGAAGATAAAAATATCACTTTCCACTTCAGCTATCAAGCCATAGTTGAACGTCGCAGAAGCTTGGGGCAGGTCCCAAGATCCAGAATGCCTGATAAGGTAAAACATTAACCTTTCAATATGTTTGTTTTCGTCCATAAATTTAATGTCTAAAAAATTTGTTTAAATCAGGGAAGCAGCACTACCGACAAGGCAAATAACCCAGTTTTAGAGCCAGATGTAGATGATCCTCACGTGCAACCTGATCATTGTAGTGGGGACTAGGCCGACAATGCTACTATCAGTGAGGGTCATGACAGTAATTAATTTCCACTTATAATTTTTTCTTATTATACTTTGATGGTTGTCCTTATAATGTTTTTTGTTAAATTACAAAGAATGTTTCCCTTGAGGATCTTACCACTAGAGAGGAAAATATGGCAACAGTCCGAACGGCGACAACTGGTGCACCAGGTAAATAATCTCATTGCAATTTTTTTTATTAATATTACCGAACTAGTTTAGTGATATTTAAAAATTGACAATTAAATTTAATATTACCTGTTTTTGTAGGCGATGCCCCATCACTAGATGAGACCAGACATCGTGACTACGCAACTAGGTCAGCAGTGCGGGTCAAAAGGCACGAAACAGGAGCAGAGCACGATGATATTGATGATGTGATTAGGAGCTTTAGAAATAGGAAAATGAAAATGAAAATTTGATAATGTAAAATATTGTATTATTATAAGACAAACGTTGCCATACTTGGAATGTTTTTTGCGTTATATAAAAAACTCATTTATCATACTATTTTTATGTCAAGCATTAATTTCAATGTTTCCTTGCATAATTTTTGTTGAATTGTTTTTTTATTAGTTATTGAATATTTTTTTTATGCTCATGAAAGTAAAAAATGAAATATAGATTGGGTATTGGGGAATTGAGAGTGATGTGAGGGGGGGGGAGGGGCCATAAGAGCTTCCACCATCACGTGGTTGGCCCTGTTTAGTAGAGAATAATTTATTGAAGCGATTTAATCTTGGAGAAAACCTATTTCAATCCAGCGTAGCAACAAAAAAGTCACTGTTGACTTAGTTGTTACTCTTTCAGATCATGGGAGGCTTGTTCCAAGTTCATGCGACTCCAATAAATTGTTCTTGAAATGAAGAGGAGCTTATTCAGGTATGTTTTGACATTTTCAGCATTTGTTCTAACATTATCATAAGAATGCATCTTAGAGTAAAAAATACTACATCAATTACTTGTATTTATTGTATAGATAATGATGGATTTTGATTGACTTGGCAGTGCAGGTACAAATCCTCTTGCATCATGAGCAATACAATTTGTCAACCAGGGTCATGTCTAGGATATTTTTGCTTGTGTGCTTGACTAGGTTCGTAATGTCACATTTTGTAAGTTCCTTTACAGTTTATAATTCAATATTAATCTTGTTCATGATTATTATCTAGGTTTTTTGTATGTTTTTTTTCATCTATTTGATTGTAAGCAACTTTGCATGTTTCCTGTTGTTCACTATGATTTATCCCATTACCACTCCCAAGATGAATCCGACTTTATTGTTACATAGGTTACTTTATTGTTACTATGATTTCTCCATTTACGATTTCATAGGTTACATCATGTAAAGTTGTCAATCTTAGGTTGGTGATGAGCTTTAGTTCTCCAGATTTGGGGCTTTTCTGATATTTTCTCCCTCATGTCATTCCTACATCACCTTGTTGTTTGAGCATGCCAATTTTCTACCACTTGTACCAATTGGCACATTTCAATCTCTGAGTGGTGCCACATTTCACCTATTTTCGGCCCACTTGACCACCTGAAAAACTCAAATCCACACACCATGTGTCTTTATCATGGAGTGCCACACGTCCTAGATATTTAGGCCAAATTATTGATCCATTGTCTGACTCAAGAATCCTGTGAAAATTCTTTTGCATCAATTCCTTATCCAACTAGCCATACAATATTTATCCAACAACACTTTATTCCAAAATAATCAATGTTACAACAAAGTCTAAGAATCCACCCCTCAATACTCCAATTGAGGGAGTATTTATACAAAAAATTATAAGAAATATCTCAAAACAAAGTGAGATATAATTTAGGATGACTCATGAATATTTTACAATAAAATAGAGACAGATGGTCTCATGGATAAGAGAAAAGATAACCGATGTTGTGCTATTCCCTTTTTTAAAGAATGTGCTGGAGACAGGCCCTATGATTTGGCTTGTTGTTGTCCTCTTTAGTAACTCTGTGCTGGCTGCTATGTTTTACTGATACTCTTTACCTGTAATGATACACTTTGACTTGTTTAATCTCTGTTTATCCTTTTTATCATGACCTACTGTAGTGAATAATCAAAATTCATGCAAGGATAATTTTTACAAAAAGTCTAACATCTCTTCCCACCATTGTGTTTCTGGTTTTCTTGTTCTTTGAAGCTTCCTCAGAGTTTCATCAGTCTCTGTATATCTAAAGAAAGTAGGCTGAATTGGGAATAAGTGTTTTACCTCATGTTCGAGATAAAACAAATTTTCTAGATTGTCATGAAAAATATTTCCTGTAGGCAATGCTTTTGTTACTGATGAACTGGTCGATGAACTTTCCTGGTTGTCAGCATATTTATTCAATTTCTCAACATAGTTTTCCAGGCTCATAAGTTTATCCTCTGAAACTAAAGGACTTGGCAATCCTTTATTTTGCAAAATATTGAATCTCTTTGTAAAGGCATTTATTTTTTCCCACATATCAGAGCATCTTCTTTCTAGATTCTGCATCAGAGTTCTTTTAGTAAAAACTCTTTAATCTCCAAAATTGTTCATGTTCTATCTTGGATGCCTAGTTCTTCAAGTTGATATCTGTTCTTGGTATTCAAAAATTGTATAAGCTCATTGGCTTCCTCATGCATGTTTCCTAATTCTTCTCTTGCCTTTATAATTTCTTCCAGAGCCAATTTAATTAAATCATTTTGCTCATACATTATTTGGATTGATGGCCAAACATATTTTATTGACTGAATGATGTTGGTCCAAAGAATTTCTTTGATTTCTCCCAAAGGTTTCTCCAATGTGAGATCCCTTTCTAATGCTCTCACTAATTTTTCTAATATGTTGATCTCTCTTGTCTTTTCTGCAACACTCATCTTTGAGAGATCATATTTTTGTTCTAAGGTAATAAACTGTACCTTTGTTTTATGGAGCTCTGTCACTTGGAGTTTCAATTCCTCCATTGATTTTATTAATTATTCAGTGCTTAAATTGGAAGTGTTGACCTGTGATAATTCTGTTGGCTGACCTGTTGTTGTTGTACCTGTAATTACTTCTGCTGTAGATGCTGGAATATTTTCCTGATTGTCCTTTAATGCCTTTTCAAGTTCTTTTTCAGTCTCATTTAGTTGCTCATTTAGTTTCAAGATAAAATCCATCAATTATTCTTCAGAGTTTTTCTTTATGATTTCTGCAGTTTGTAGATGCCTTAAAGATGGAAACTTCAGCTGTTTCCTTAAGGCTGCAATATCATCATCTTTCTTCTTGATCAAGGCTTCTATACCTTTGACATCTTTGGGATTATGACCCAATCCAATAATTATTTCTTCCAAAGTCTTTATTCTGTTATCCGTAGCCTGGGAAGAGGCTTTTTCAAGATGCAATTGAGAAGTAGTATTCTCCAAGTAATTCTGCAATCTATGGGCTACCATTAATTTATCGGTCAAAGTTGAGTAAATCATTTCACCAGTTTGTTTTTGCAGCTCAATCTGATCCAAAGGATGAATATCCTTTGCTATGATTTCAAAATTGGTTCTGACATAATTTGCAGCTGCTTGAAGCTACTGCACTTTGGGTTTAAAATGAATCATCAACATTTTACCCTGCTGGATGTCATAGGCTGACATCAATCTCTATTGATTTTTAGGAGCCATCTTCAAATATTGATTATAAACTCGAAGTCTTAATGGATCATTTCTAGCCTTTATATTTATAAATGTCTTCTTAATATCCCAAGCATCTTTCACTAGTGGTTTGAAGGAAGATACTTCTGTACTTTGTTGCCTTTGTAGCTCTTTTCTCTGTGAATTAGTGGATGCCCCACTGATTGTGCATGTTTTCTGACTATCTAATTCTTATCTCCTCTGACTATTAGGGATTTATTGAACAAATTCTACTTCTGAAAGAGGATTTAATCTTTGTCTTTTGATATTAGGTTGTTCTGAAGATTCACTGATAGGGGTACTTGTTTCTACATTTCTTTTCTTACCCTTTTCCTCATTGAGAGGAGTTTGCAAAATTGAAATTTCTGCCACATTGATCTGAGTAGGAGAAGTGTATATTTGGGCTTATTCCTTGGAAGTTTTAGGTTGCTCTGTCATTGTGAATTTCTCTGAAACCTGTGTATCAGTCTCCTTTTCCTTCCCTTTGGATGCTACTGTGGCTAATGCACTGATTTCCTGCAAATTTTGCTGAGAGGCTCCAGCAGAGAAAGGACCATTTCCTGGTCTTTGCACCTGTCCCAAAGAATCCAGGTTAAGCATTTTCTCAATATATTTCATAACATTTTCAACACTGACCTGTTCACTATCTTGTTTTATTAAGGTCCCTTCCATCCATTCATCCATATTGGAAAATTGTTCAATCTCTGGAATTCTAGGGTGAAGGTATGGTGACAATTTTTTTTTCATTCTCCTATCACAAATAAAGATGTTTGGGTCATAACGTACACAGTAGAAACTTTTTTACAATTTGAGATAATATTCTAGGATTATTTTAGCTTCTTTTCCTGCATTCCTAGAATTGCAGACAAAAGGACCTAATTGACTCTTAATTCTGAGCTGAGCTTTCTTCTTTGCATTGCAAAAATGGACTATGTTTGAATTTATCATCTGTCTAAAATATTCTAAGGCAAAGAGCCTCATTGGAACATACTTTGGTAGCTTGAAAGGACATAGCTCACTGCCATATATTCTAATTTTTGTATGATTCCTGTATAGGTACCAATCACCTATCTTGTATTGCTTGGAGAGTTGGAGAATTTTCTTAATGTCATTATTGACCCTAGGAGGAGAGACTTCTGTTAATAAAGTGGTTGCAGGGTGCACAAATAGGTCAATGAACTCATTGTAATAATAAGGAGAATCAGAGGAATTATGGAAGATTGAAGACCAAAAAATGACAGACCTGGGATTTCCTTTAGCATCAAGTTTCATGACATGGAAAGGGACACTCTCTGATTGATAGTAAAGCATGAGATGGTATATAACTGTGGAATATTTGAAAACTCTTTCATCTTCTAATCTCATGAACTGGTCATGAATTTTATCAGCAATATGGGAAGCAAAATCATATTTGACAGCAGGAGGTTTTCCAGGGGTAAAAATTGACAACAACACTAGGGTTAACTGGTCAACATATTCACTAGTTTTGAAACCCATTACAGAGGATATCATATTCAAAATGAGTCTGCCCATATTTGTGAAAAAAGTATATCCATAAGGAGGTGGGCCTTTGGGTTGATGTTCTGGCAACATGAAATTTTGGCAGAGACGATTCAGCTCTTCTTGAGATAAATTAGTCGATTTTTCAAGTAAATCTCCCATGGAAAAGGGATTCAGGGCTTGACCAAGCTGAAACTGTAACATTTCATTGGTAGATTGAGCAGTTATTAGGAAAAGGACAGTTTGACTCGGGGACATGACTTCTCGTTGATTGGGATCATAATTAGCATGGCAGTGATATATTATTTCAGGAAAAATGTGGACTGAGGGTAGAAGATACATCGGAAGATTGGATTCCCATAGTCCAAAAATGTCAGAGCCGTTCAGGTAGCTATCTTTGCATTGGCAAAAAATTCTGAGAGGATTTTCACTAAGGACGAGGTCTTTAATTTGAAAATATCTATCTGCTAGAGGCAGATAGTTCAAATCTCTGTGAGGGGCATTCAGAGGTGCGACATTCAAAGCTACCGAAATTTCCATTTCTGGTTCTTGTGGATTTAAAAAGGAATTCAGGTTTTGATGAAAAAACAGGGATAATTACAGGTTTGGGAATATAATTGCAAATCTAGGAATTCTAGGAATGAAAATAGAGACCAACTTGAACTCTATTTCAGTCTTTTTCTGTGGAATTAAAACAAAAACCAAGATTTTGCAGAGTTCAGCGGGAATTTGGGTAAATACCTATTTTCCGGGAAATGAACAGTGACGAAAACAGGTGTAGGAAATAGCGTATGAATTCTGGATTGTTCAGCTGCAAATTTCTCAGCAAGGTGGCAGTTGACGGTCTTCACAATTGGTTTTTGAATTTTTTTGCATGGGACAGTGTTCGTTGTGCAAAATAGTGAAAACGACGCGCGTTGGTGTGTTTTATTTGCAAATTCAAAGGCTAGTGGGATTTTAATTTTTTAAGCGGATGACGCAAGAAGGTACGGTGGTTTTGTCATAGGAGGTAAGCGGTAAGCGGTATACATTGCACCGCTTTTGGGGACAGGTGGTTTTCAACGGAGGGCAAGCGATTCCATACAATACACGACACGTGGCGAGGTACTGTTCAGAAAACTGCTCGGCTATCACGCGTTATTGTTCGGACGTGGGGGTGTAGCGATATGAATAAAAACCATTAATCGTGGATTGGTTGATCGAACGGCGGTTGGGAAGGGGAGATGATGGAGAGATAAAAGAGTGGGCCCATAATTTAATTACATCGGGGGCGATTTGATTGGTGGAGTAGGTTATTAACTAACCATGAGGGTTAATTAACGTCTTTTAAACACGGCGGGGAAGAAGGCTCATGATTGATTAGAGATTTGACTAATTAATTGCAATTAACACCATATTAAGGTTATAGTTCAACCAAAGGGGCGGGATATATAATATTCGGGAATTTTATTAAAATAATACGGGAATAGGTGGATTTTCATAGGGATTTAAATAATAAAGTTAGAAATTAATATGAAAATGAAATGAAAGCGCTAAGTATAAAAAAATTAGGTTTATGTAATTAAATTATGCTTGAATGAAAAGGGTTTATGTAATTAACTTATGCTTGAATGAAAAGGGTTTATGTAATTAACTTAAGCTATCAGGTATTAAAAAATTTTGGTTCTTTTGTCAAAATTTATGAGCTTGTTAGGAAATACAAAACTGACAATGGTTGTATCTTAAATTTGTGGAAAATAATTTGAAATGAAACCTTTTTGTTTAGGTTGTTGCAGCAGGTGCAAACCCCGCTCAAATTACTAGGGGCATTGACAAGACAATAAATTCCCTTGTTTTGGAACTCAAAATTTTTTCAAAGGAGGTAAACGCTTGCCTTTTGAGTAGGCTGGTTTTCCTTTTTGTTGATGGTTTGGTGTATCTAATTGAATTAGTTGCCTAAGGTATTTTTGGTTGCAAACTCCTTTTCATTTTTCATACAATATTGGCCTTGTGGAATACATTTGATTGTGTGGTCTTGTTAGATCTACAACATTTTTAGTTGTTTAGTATTATGGCCGAGGTGCACTTTTATTATGGAAATAGTTGATGCAATATTGTCATTTAATCCTTACTGCAGGGTAGCATGTTGAGAAGTTTCTTGTGAAACATTTGGTATTCAAATGACACTTGATCCTATACAGCATCATGCACTTGACTTCAAAATTCATATTCAAAGTGTGCCAGACAATTCTTGCAAAATTTCAAATATTTATGTTGTTTTAAACCATTATCTTTTTCATGTATTGGATGCTGAAAATGTGAAAAAGATTTTGGTATGAAACCAACTGGTGAATAATTTCTAGCAAAACAACCACTTCCAAGACATGATTTAGAAGTAGAACATATGTACTTATGAAGCATAGAAAGATATCCTTGATGCATTGTCAATGTTTGGCTAGGGTTATTTTTGGAGAAACCGATGTTGGTGTAGAAGACATGGCATCCATTAAAAGAGAGAATGCCAAAGTAGCCTCATCATTCCATATAAATGATATTTTCTTCAAGAGATATGTGAGTGGACTTGAAATGCATGCATAATTCTTAACAAATGATCAATAATATCACGTAAGTCTAAAAAATCTTCTAAGAACCTTGATTTTCTTAGGAATAGGTCATTTTGTAATAGCTTGCATCTTTTGAGGCTCCAACTTCACTCCTTCCTTTAAAACAATATGAACCAAATACTTGAATTCTTATTTCCCAATAGCACATTTGGATATTTTTACATAAAAATGATTGTTCTCAATAATTTATATAACTTTTCCACATGTTTACTAGTGTGGTATTCCCATGATTTATTATAAATATGTGTATTATCAAATAAAACCAACACAAATTTTATAATATGGGATCAAACAAAATTGTTCTTAAGTCGAGCCTGTCGGACTTCAAACGGCGATAAACCATAATTCAAACCAAATTCGCGTTCCAAAATAGCCTGCTGACGTCGGCCAATTTTGTGACGCGAAAACCAAATGAATTCCACCCTAATATTTTTCGAGTCTGAAGTTGGGCTGGTGTACATAGGGAGAGTTGTGACGCAAATTTCTTATCAAATTCGCCCCAATCTTTTTCGGGTCCGGATTTCCACTGCACGAGCGGCCCAAACAAAGATATGCTCCAATCAATTTCTGCCACGTGTCCTCAATAAAAAGTTTCCCTGCTCCCAGATGCAGGTGCATTCGATGGCATTTAAGGCGATGAGACATGGATGTGGCGATTTCATATCAATCGCATTAAGTTTTAACGCTGTTCAATTAGCCAATATTTAAGTTCCAAGGTTTTCACATCAAATCGCATTAAGTTTTAACAATGCTCAAGATCAGACCTCCACTCCTGTTAGCAATTCCACATGCTCCAATATGATCCAGCCTTTGGCTCTCATTAATGAGAGATTAATTATAATGGGAGTTCTTCGATTGCATTGCAGTCGGGTCGATAAAATGGCATTTTGCTATAGTTTTTCAGACGAGCGATGCTCTCCAGTTGCTGGGTTACACTACCTGCCTACTCTGACGAGAAGGAGAAGTAGCCAGCTGAACTGCTGCTTAGACCTTGGTTCATATTTGCATTTCTCTCGGTCTGGTCTATGTCTGTCTTCCTCGGTTTCTTGGAATTCTGCTTCTCCGTCTCATCTTGTGCCCACTGCTGAGACTGCACCCATGCCTCGCCTACATCAAAGGATGCGTTGCCGCTGGGGGAGCACTAGAGGTAAACCCCTACGTACTCCCTCCAGCCCCTCAACCGAGTTGTCTTCCCAGTCCAGTGATTATTACGCAGGTCGCTATCCAAACACTAGGAGTGGGTAGGGTCAGGTTCTAGGATCTGGCCACCGTATGGGCTCCCCTGCTCCTCATTTCCCCACCACTTCACCTTTTCCCACGATGCGCATTGCATTTTTTTCCTTTAATTTCTCTCTAAACCACCCACGAATCATAGATTCAATCACTATGGTTTTCCGTGAGGAGGCCCAAAAAGAGGAACAATGCACCCGTCCAACGCATCTGAGCTCAGAAAAAGCCGGCCAACATTTGGGCCTTTAGGAGGGGAGCGGTGGCATGAATGTGGAGATAACACCTGGTGATCCTGGACCTTCCGAAGGATGGTGCCGAATCGTCGAGGAACCACCGGAGGAGTAGTTTGGTTAATTTGGTTTTCTTTCTTCACAAGCCCATTTAATTGAGCATGTTTTAGATTATATTACTGTGCTGGACCTCTATAATATTTTTGAATTCTATAAATGTTCAAGAATGGTTTCCCCGTATGAGGGAAGTCTTCTTTTTTGATTTTTTGATGACAAATTTGCCATAAGTCTGGGCAATGTTTTTGAATAAATTCATGCTGTAATTTTATTCCCACTGTTAATAGATTAACTTTACTTAGAAGAAAAAAAATGTTGCCATGTTTCTATTTTAAACCTGTTTTTTGAAATATAGAGCCATGTTTATATGATTTTTTATAGTCGAAGCACTGCGGGGTGGTTTATTATATTAATATTTCACGGTCGAATTATGTTCATAACAATTGGAAAAAAAAATTGTTGCCATATTTCTATTTTAAACCTATTTTTTGAAATACAGAGCCATGTTTATATGGTCTACGTATTATAATCTTTCTCTGTATATCTACAGGAACCTTTTTGCTATGAATAGGGTGGATACGTATTATACTCTTTCTCTGTATATCTACAGGAACCTTTTTGCTATGAACAGGGTGGATGTTGTAGCGGGCTACTAATGGAAACAAGCGAGCCTGAACCTTACATCTCGGATGCAACAGATGGTTACCAATTTTGGAATCAAGCTTGCTCGGGTTTCTCAGCAGATGGTTTTATTTCGGGAACAAGTTTGAGTCGTAACATACAATCTAATTGGTTTATACATATTTTTTCTATCATGGATGCTTTTTGTGTGAGATGTAATGTGAGATCAACAATACATGTTCCATTACTCCTCATCCGCTACATACTATTTTTGATGTTGACAGTTCTCTTCCGCTCTTCAAAACTAGCGATGTTGGTCTATGTTGTCAGGTTTATTGATATGGTTTGATGGCATTTTTATATTTTGCACATATCACACTCCTCACATGATTAGCATTTTTCTTTGTTCAAGGATTTTGGGGTACTTTAATTTGTATTTGGAACAATGGACGTCAGGTAATTTCATCTCAAGGTTTTTACTATTCTACATACTGCTATTTCACTTTCTTATAGATGCCTTGGGCATATTTGGATGCTTTCTCAGATTGTCGATAATCTCCATGTGGACCGTTACTGGGTTTTATATCATGTCCCTATATGTAACATGGGGTATTTTTCTATCATTGTCTGGGGTGGGACTTCCAATTTTCTGGATGGATATTTGGGTTCCAATCTTCAGATGTGAAAATTTAATGACTTCATGGAATGTTTTACTTCATATAATATATTCAAAACAACTTTTTTTCTCTTGTGAAAAAAAAATGATTGTTGTAGGTGGAAGCACTGCGGGGTGGTTTATTATATTAATATTTCACAGTCGAATTATGTTCATAACAATTGGAAAAAAAAATTGTTGCCATGTTTCTACTTTAAACCTGTTTTTTGAAATATAGAGCCATGTTTATATGATTGTTTATAGTCGAAGTGCTACAGGGTGTTTTATTATATTAATATTTCACGGTCATTGGAACACCCACAATTCATAAAAAATATTGGAGATTCACTGTCCAGTTTTAAAGTTTCATTTTTTTTTTTTAAATTGAACCCATCGTCGATATACCGACACTTTGTAAGCGTCGGAATTGCGACAGCTTAAAAACGTCATAAGAGCGACAGTATAAAAACGTCGGACGAGCGACGTTCAAAATTTCGGACCACATTTTGTCGGAATTGCGACAGTTTACAAACGTCAGAAGAGCAACGTTCAAAACATCAGACCACATTTCATCTGAACTGCGAAAATTTACAAACGTCGGAAGAGCGACGTCCAAAACATCGAACCACATTGCGTTGGAATTGCGACAGTTTACAAACGTCGGAAGAGCGACGTTCAAAAATTCGGACCACATTTCGTCGGAATTGCGACAATTTACAAACGTTGGAAGAGCGACATTCAAAACGTCGGACCACATTTTGTCGGAATTGCAATAGTTTACAAATGTCAAAAGCGCGACGGTTTGGGAAACGTCGGAAGAGCGACACTTGTTTGGAAGCGACGGAAAAAGTGTCAGTAGTGCGACACTTTGTCACTGCATCGGAATAACGACGTTCTAGTAAACCACGTTTTTCTCGCCCGAATCCTGCCGCTTGTGACAACTATGTGTCTAAGAATGAATTGGTCAGTTGAAATTGGGCCAAATTTTCTAGTGTCGAGGTATTGAATTTCACTACGCTAGGAGAGCAAAGTCTGTCAAAATGAGAGAGGATATGTGCACGTGGATTAATTAATTGATAAACCATGTATCTGAAGAGAACTCCTAGAGGACTGGCAGTTACAGAGGCTGGTGACCCATGTAATCCGGTAGATGGGTTCTTTTTATATGGACATTGATTTCATATGTACAAAGACAGTAACAATGAAACAAAAAAAATATTATTATTATAATGGAGTTAATTTATTACATGTAAATGGGCATACTGTTGTAAGACCTAGTATGGCATGCGTACCCTTGGGTATCACTGGTAAAGTTTGGGTTAGATCTAGGTGATAGGGGGGATGTCAAGTTAACAATTACCTGGGTTAAAAAAAAAAAAAAATTGAGGGGGGAAAAGCTAGAGTGAGCAGGGTTGTCTCACTTAGCAATTTTGGCTAGATTTAGTCAAGAAACCCCAAGTCAATTTTAAGGGGGGAATTGTTAGGTAAACTTGACTCAGGATGGATTCAATGTTGACTAGGGTAAATAGTAGTGGTTTTGGGGCACATGGTATTATACACCCATGGTTTCCAGCCCATGGTATTGCATGTAATGGACCCTATAAAAAGCTGAGAATACTTCATTGTAATGTAGGCCTGAAGGTGAGCAGTGAAGGCTCACTTGGTTGGATTGGATAGGGTTTTGGCCAATGCTTAATGAAATTTCATTGGTTGGGTTTTGCCCTAGATTTGGGGGTTTTCCCGGATAAAAATCTTTGTTTATGTTTATGATTTGTTGCTAGCTATTTTATGGTTTTTTGTTCCTCTCGGTAAATTTATTATTTCTCCAGTAAATTTCTAACAAAAGAATCAAATAAATTTATGTAATAAATCTCTAACATTTCTCTCATTCCGTCAAGTGTCAAAAAATTTAATGGAAAATAATTTAAATCCTAGTTTCAATTTGGAATTAAAAAAAAAAAATTTAATTTAAAATTTAAAAAATAAATAAATAAAAAAATAATAAAAAATAAAAAAAATCTGCATAAATTTCTTGCATCTCTCATTTGAGAATTTTTTTGCATCTCTCTCATGTGAGAGAAGAATCGGAGAAATTTACTTTAATGGAAAATAATTTAAATCCTAGTTTCAATTTGGAATTAAAAAATAATAATAATAATTTCTGCCATAAATTTCTTGCATCTCTCTCATTTGAGAAATTTCTTGCATCTCTCTCATTTCAGAGAAGAATCGGAGAAATTTAAGTGTTAAATATTTTGGATTAACTTCATTTCGTGAAGTGTCATAAATTTATATTTCCATTATGATTGTAATTTTCTTAGTTGGGCCATTATCCCAAGACGAGAGGCCCATTAAGTTCAGATTTAATGAAGAACTATTGAGTGGAAATAATATATTTGTCATTTTGATTGATATTGGTTGTATAATTTTGTTTCTACTGATTGTTTTAAGAATCTATTTGTGCATTTATTAGGTATATCTATGATCTTCTAGGTCAATGAATTGCTGGGAACTAGGTTCACAGGAAAAAATAACAAATAAAATCCATAATTTGCTTGGGAAGTGTGATCTAAGAGCTGAAATATTATGGCATTGATGAGCACTTAACTAGTATGTATTTTCTTGGAGTGCGTTGTGAATTGGGTTGAAGTAACTGAAGTATTGGCTGCTGTAAATTGATATTTCAGATTTAACCTATACACTCAAAGATCATAAGAAATATAACTTGGAAACCTCAATGTTGAGGAGAAATTTTTTAAAGTGCCATTTGATGAAATTTCCACACCTTCAAAACCCGTACAATGAAATTGAGATCTGGACAAAGAAATATTTTGAATTATCAAATAGAATTTTTTACAACTACAAGAGGAAAACACAATTCTAGAAGAATAAATAACCTCCAAAGATCTCATTATAAAAATCCTAAAAGAATAGATAATATATGTCACATATCAAAAACGAAAACCTTAAGGCTGAAATGAAACATATTAGTATTCAAAAATGTGAGCTTGATAAAAATCTCTCAGGGAGCTGAAAGCTGGGCTTGAAGGGAAGAATATGTCTTGGGAGTGTTAAGACACAGGCATTAGATGATGATATTATCCAACTACATGAAGAGAAATTTTAAATCTAAACTGGAAAGCTTATCTCAGGGTAAGGGAGAGGAAATAGTAAACCTTAGATCTGATATTGAGAATGAAAAAAGTGAAATGAATTGGGTGTCATTAAATCAGCAAATACATTTGGAGGAACTTGAAATTACTAGGAAAGCAATAATAGTTGTTGGAGGAAACATTCTCTGAGCAGGAAGTTGAGACTGAACAACCAAACCAAGTTTCAATTAATCTTGAACCATCCAAAAGCTCCAGAAACTGGCATCTCCTTTAAAATAGGAAAAGATAAACTTCAACTCTGAGATCGGATCCTTGCTAAATCAGATTCAAGGTCTACTATTGTTGGTAATGCACTCAAGGATTTCAAAAAGAAAATATTAGAAGCTCTAATAATTGATCAAGAGAATTTACAACAAATGGAAATCACGGTGCACAAAGTTACATAATTAAATAAGAACTTGATGCTTGATAGAAAAAAACTAGAAGCAAAGTATCAAGAAATATGTGAATAGCTTGAAGCTTGTCATATGTTGAAAAGGCTACAGAAAGATAACTATGAGGTGACAGATTAGATAAACAACCTTGTTTCATAACTTTTAAGTAAAAGAGCATGCATTTCTAACCTCGAAGAAGATATTTTACATTTTAAACAATAAATTTCAAGGAAAGGTTGGAAGGTTTGATGATGATGTCCAAAAGCAACACTTACTAGCTTGAAAACAAAAAATATGAGGTCAAAGGCATAATACAAAAATTTGGTCAAAGAATATTGTTATGTGCAAACATATACAAGTTTAAATTTGTTTCAATAAGGTAAACATAGATAATGAAAAAGTGTAAAAAAAATACTTGATAAAAAAATTCCATTAAAAATATAGGTCTCATACTCCAATACGGAAGTATACATCTCGTAGATATTAAAATATGCATTTTATTCTAATTTTGAGAATATTTTAGTCTAAACAATGTGTAATATATATATATATATATATATATATATATATATATATATATATATATATATATATATATATTTGAAGGTTTTCGTACTAAAGACATCAAGTATAATATCAAAGACAATAAAAATACATGTCAACCATCCTTTATCAGTATTTCTCCCAATTTTTTACACACCAAAGCCCAATAAGGCTGAATTTTGCTACTATGGTGCAAAATAAAGCGAAAAAAGTAGAAGAGGAAAAAATAGCCTTTGTTCAAGGAAATGTAGTTCTCAAGCCTGAGGTTGAAACCTTAACAGGTCATATTAAAAACCTGCAGTCACTGGTCTATGAATTAAATGAATGCAAAGAGCAATATCAATTGCTAGAACAGAAAAACAATATGGACACTAAATTTTTTGATAAACTAGGTGGGCATGAAGATTATGTCATAACGTTGCAAATATCACATGATAGCATAAAAGCAGATAACATAAAATTAGAGGCAGAGTTTCCTTTCTGGGAAAAAAAAGCAAGTGACCTAGAAGTGGAAAAATTACACTTGAAGAACACTTGAAGAGAAGTGCCAACATCTTCTATAGGGTCTTTGCGCCATTAAGGATAGGTTGACCATATTGTAGAAGTAGCTTTCTGGTTTAGAATACAACAACTTGCTTAAGAACGATGCACCAGAGACTGTCACTGTAGTTAAGGATATGGTGATGCTTGAAAATTACAAATATAGCTTTCAAATTGATATGCCATGTACAATGGATGAAATTGACAATCTAAATGAAGAAAATTTCCATGTTCTGTCAGGGACATGATCTGTTCTATCAGAGTAAGATCTTAAAGTTGAAGTCCAGAGCACGAAAAACTTGGAATCCAGAATCGCCAAACTCCAGTGAGAAGACAAAGGGCTAGAAACACAGGTCAAGTGTAACATTTAAGATTTTTTGGGATTGTGGAAGCAAATGGAGGGTCTTCATATTTAGCATGCCACACAAATTAGTTCTTCACAAGACAACGGTAGGAAAATAAAAGAGCTGCAGTTAAATTTGGGAAAGCTAGAGAAGGTAGTACAGGTGGTCAAGGAGAAAAGTGTTATTTCTTGCATTTTTGTTATTCTTGAAAAGAATCAAAGAAATTTATGTATAGGGCTCTTGCATTATATCATTTCGTTGAGTGTCACGAATTTATATCCATCAGGATAATTTGGCTTAAAATAATTTAAATTCTATTTTTAACTTGAAATTAAAGAAATTCAGATATTTCTGCAGTAAATTTGTTGCAATTCAATCAGTTGAGTAAAGAGTTGAAAAAAATGTCTGTTAGAAAGCTTGGATTGTTGTCATTCTGTAAAGCGTGAGATCATACGAGCACTCCACACACCTTCAATCTAGCCTCCCCGAGCTTATCCACCACAACAATGAAGCTTCTTTGCCACAAGAATGGCTTCTCTGCCACAAGAACAGTCGGCTTCGAGTCCACCATAGTCTACCTTTTTTCTCTGCTTCTAAGACCCGGTAACTAGTAATTTTTTCTAAGCAATTTCTTGATAGGTTCGCAGTGAATTAGAAGTTGGCCTATTGTGCATTATAAGCTAGCCTGCCCACATAATCTAAATTTTTCTTGGCTCTTGTCTTTCCAGGATCCAAATCGAATAATACTGACCGACCGCAACTTACCGACTTTGATATGTTGTGAGTTAGTGATTTATTTGTTCATAACCTAGAGATGAAAACGAGAAACCGTGGCATCAAAGAGCTATGACAAAATGTAGGGCAATGGGAACACGTGGCATCCAAGAAAATTGTAGTGGCGGCATGTGGGAAGCAAAAATATAAATCAAAGTTAGTTTGTATACAACAAAATAAGCACTGACAAAATGTGAACTTTGGATATGTTAAAAGCCCAGTGCAAACATACTTGTTAACAATTTAAATTGAAGCTTAGGTAAATTATAACTTGTCACGTTAAAAAATTTACGTAAAGTTTGGATAAGCTATAACTTGTCACAACATTCCATATTAGCCTGCAATATAAGAGGTCGATTTGAAAACTTTCAATAAAATTTCAATGTATCAAAATTTATATTATAAACTTTGGTTAAATGGTGATAAAATGAAAAAAAATTGGTCAACAAATCAATTAATATAGGTTCAACGATCTACCGGTCGCTATATTCCCGGTAAAGGCAGGGACTAATAACATATATATGTAACATCACTAGCATTATTCACTATCAATTCCCTCTCCATTAAGGATTTCAGAGCTGCTCGGGATACATATCAAGGGGAAGTTTCATTAAATAATAAATGTGCCACATTCCCAAGCACAGGAATGCACACATAGATTTATGGTTATAGATGAGCTACACCTAAATGATTACCACCAAGTCCAACTAGTCATAAGCAACATGTCATGGGAGTATGCACATAATGTGTCATAGGTGTAATCTTAGAATGCACCAACAAGAATAAATTAGAACAATACATGTAAGGCACACAAAAAAATATACATTGACTGAGGGTGTTGTCAATATTAGGTTTTTTATTGAAAGGAACTGCAATGAGAAACCATGTAACAAAGACATGTGTTGGAATCATCACCATGCCGACCCACGAGGAAAAATGAGCCGTCGACATATATAAATTAACAAGGCATGTGGAGAAGTATATATATTAAGATATGAAATGTAGCTAAAATCTTAAAGGAAAATGTTGGACGTTGCTCATAACCCCAGGTTCTAGAACCTCACCACCCAAAATTTGTGCACATGGAATGATTATTGACATAGTTTTCAGAGCATTCATAGAGAAAAAAGAGAAAATTGTCTAGGCACATGTGGTCACAATATATTAATACACACACATGGAAGCGCTAGTACTTTTATAAAGGTATCATAAAAGGTTGTCGTGGAATTAATACTTCAAGCTAGGCATTGCTATTTCTAGAGAGTTATAAAGCGATAATAAACACAACCCACAATGACTTTGTTGTAAGCTATGCAAAACAAAAAGGGGAGAAGTGATAATAATTTTCAAGGGCTACAATATAGGATTAGTCAAATAAATATTCAAAGCCATTAGAAAATGCATTGTGCAATGTGATCCAGGATGTTCTTGAGGTCAATGGGGAATCAACAGATGTTGCTTCAAGAAGGCTAGTTACTTTTGGGTTTGCGATGACCCTGGAGACTGCGACATGAATGATCACACCTTAACAAGATTTGCAACTAGAATAGTTGCAAAGTTGCAATTCTGAGCTCCAACAACTCAGCTAGAAAACAAGACTTTGATTGGACTGCGACTTTGCAACCTCCATAAGGCACATCTCTATTTGTGACTCTCTACATGGATCGTGAAGAAGATGGTCATTCCAACCAAGGTTTGCAAGGTTCTCATTGATAAAGACTGTAAAGGTGCCTGCACTTTTAAGATTACAGGGAAGCATCATGTTTGATCTTAATGCATTTAAGATAGATCCAGGGATTTTAAAAATCTTCACCACATTTCATTGTTGCAGTGGAAAATTTAAGATTTGATTGGATTATACAAGGCAAAACCTACTAATACTATGCCCAATCATCTAAACCAAAGCAAGGTCACCTTGCCTCTTTTTAACTTTCTTGTCTACTCCATGAATCATGGCCCATACTCATGTGCGACCTTTTTTCATAGTCACAAAATTGTAGGTGGGAGTTTTAGGCAAGAAAAAAAATGTGATTTATTTTGGATTTACAATTATGCAACCTCCACAAGTAGAAATATTTCCCCAGTTTTCCATATCACATTCCATAGCCTCAATATGAAACCGAAAGAACGACCTCCACTATGATGCAACCATGAAACTTCCAGTATTGGCTCAAGATGCAATTGGAATAAGGCATAAATCACAATTTTTTTAATTCCTATAATTTTCAACAAACACCATGACCATATGTGACTTACGATCATGCTAAATTTGTAAACCACACCCTCTAGTCGTAGTTGGAAAGTGTGACCTGTTTTGGAATTATGGAGAAAGAGTGTGACCAACATTATGACCTAGATATGTGACCAGTACATCACACCTTAACCTGTGACTTGAAGGGATTATGAAATACGACCTACAATGCGCATTAAATCTCCATTCTAAGGAGGCTTTATTCTTACTGTTATCTCGATGGTAATTAAATGGGGACCCCCTAGTGTTTGGAACCATCCCGTTGACAAATAAAACACATTTTTACTAAAGCATCAGGAGCGAAGTCATATTCAAAGGGGTATGTAAGAATTAACCTCTTGTGACCCAACAAACATTTTGAAATTGGGGAGGAATACTTTTGACATATACTATGATGGTTAACCATGTGGAAAAATGAGGGGAAGATCTATATATCTCCACTGAATGCACCATCTCTGATAGTATGTATGTTATTTATGTGCATGTTTGGCACCCTCATATTTTAGTAGTGGTTCCAAAGTCATGGATAAAGGCAAATGTCATAAGGGACTTAGTTCAAGTTTAATATTACCACCTCATTAATTGGTGCATTGTTAATATTTCTCTTAACTTTCTTGAAGCAATTAAACAACCCAATCAATATTATGGTCAAAGAGAGAAGAAAATAGAGTTTTCCCCCTTTTATATATGGCTCCATAGGCGTATCGAGAATTATATTCAAAATACTGTGCATATTTGTTGATGTATCATACAAAATGGTTTCAGTTCTTGACAGGTGGTGGATAAATATTGGTTTTCATCTTTCCTTATTTGGGTTTGCATTCATTTCAATTATGTTTGTGGTAGAAACTACATTCTTTTTATGTCGTACTTGTTGAATTATGGCTCATATCTCTTAGAAGTTATACAAACCCTGTAAATACCACATGCATTGACATCACTGTTATACAAAAAGGGGACTATACACGAGTCCAATTAATTCCTTTTCCTTAGTCTATTAATTATTTTTTAATATCATGCTTTCTTTATAAAAATGTATGAAGATGCCTTTTATTTATATGTAGGAGCAAGGGAGCTGTTAGGGTCCTATAATAATAGGGTTCATAATTTTTTAATTGACTTTGATAGTCTTGTAAATATGTACATACCTTGCTTTCTCCAAGTTGTTTTCCCATATTTTGAAAATCAAAAATAATAAAAATGAAAAGAGGGTAAAAGTCCTAAAAGAAAAATCAAAGGACTTAGAAAAACAGGCCCCAAAAGGAAGAAGAGATAAAAATAAGACTTGAAAGTGAGCAAGTCAAAATGCCACTACTATTTACTCTACTGCAAGAATAATCATTATGTGCAGATTTTCAATAAATGCCATAATCCATGATTAGTTAAACAATTTAATATTAACTTTTCATGCTTTGAATTTCATGTTTTAGATAGAGAATAAAGATATGTCAAATAGTATAAACTTGACAAATAAGTAGATAAGATAGATAATAAATGAGGAGCTCAACATTTTAATCTGAGTCCTTGGATGAAATAAGGTTAGACTTAGATAGTTTTTATGCTTTGAAATAAAATTGATTTAGGGTTGCAAGCCTAAATGGAACCACTATGAATTAAAAAATGTTAGAAATAAAGATGGGTAGGTAGAAAGTAGTTGTGCAAGCATGTAATAAATAATCATCAGGCAAAAATCACTAATTTCCCCTCCCCTACAATTATTCAATATTCTAAACTATCAGTTAAAAAGGCTCAGAGCATTTCTCTAACTTTTGTTGGGACCGGACCCAAGGCTCGATGACTGATTGGTTATAAATATTGAATTCCTACATAAAACCCACATTCATCAGCATTTATCCTTCATCCATAATCATAATCCCTTTTTCTTAAGTAAAAACCCATTTTTTACTTAGTAAAAGTGAAACCCTAAATAACTAATTTCATTTCCTTCCAAAAATCATTCAAAAACCCATAAAATGTGTTTATCCTAAGTTAAAGTGTGAAAAATACAACAAAGGCAAGATATGCTTTATTTACACTTTAATTAGAGTTAAAACATGTATTTTTATTCATTATATTATCCCTTTATTTCATATTAACTTCTAACTATTTATTAACTCCCTAAAACTACACCCTCTCGTATAGTATTAAATCCTTTTTTATTTTTAATAACCCACAAAACCCTCTACTTAATGTTTAAGCCAATGTTATAATAACCCATGTGATGAATTAAAACCCGCCCTTATCCAATTGGTTTAAAATTATCAAATAAAAAAAATACCCTGCCCCCTATAGTTTTAAACATTTATCAAAACGTTTAAATACTATATAATAAAACCCGCGCCCGTAATTATAACATTGGTTAATGTTTTAATTAAAAATCATATATGACTATTACCTCCCGCCTATCCTATAAGCCTAAGATTTAAACTTTAATAAACACATATTCATAAAGTTTATAACCAACCCCACCACATATATTAGACCCTGGACCCCACTCCCAAATCTCGATGTAGCTCTCAAAGTAGATCTTGACCGTTCGCACAAGTCCTTCACGATCTGACGGCGAAAAATCCATATTGCAAATAAAGTTGCACGATATCCACCATATCATTTTTATGTGAAATGGGTGGTATTCAAACATTAACCCTCCTCCACATGGTTCTTTCTTACTGGATCACGTTCGTTTCATCCAAAAATTCTTACCACCTAAAACGAATACGATAACCACTTGCAGTTTTATACCCTTTGAGCCCAAAAACTACAATTGCTTGACTTGACCACCATTTATTGCAGGCATCAATTAAACCTAATTTGCCTAAAAAACCTTTAAAATGCATCATTTATCCCTTTAACACTTATTGATTGTATCTGCCTTTCGAACTCACAAAGAAGAAGCATTTTCCATTGTTTTATTGCCAAGAACCTACGAATTTCCACCTGTACCTATTTAATATTTCCAAGGAGTTTTGAATTGCTCCAGAGATCAAAAAGATACCATAGAATCTGTTCAAAAACCCTCATAACCATCTTCAAAAAACTGATACCTGCGTATAATAGGTATTCCTCCAGAATTCGAACCTGTTATCAATTTTTAAAGACCTTTAAAGAAAATTTTCAGTTAGAAGTTCAAAATTAGTCAAAACAAGCCTATTAAAATGTCCAAAAAATAGGCCAAACCCTGTCAAAATTTCTGAAAAAACCCCTGTTTATGTTGCACATTGTTTTAAACTCCAAATTGAGCCCAGAAACCCTCTGAAGGTAGCCTAAAATTTTTTTCCTAATCTCAAAGGACTTTTAGCCCAATTACTCATTGAAAAAACCCAAGGAAAGACCATATTTTTCTTATTTTCATCAAAGAAATCCATGTCAGAGTAAAAAATACTTCTGCAAGCTGTTTAATCTTGCATAAGTAGCCAGAAAAGCATAAAACTAGAGTTTTGTAGTCTAAAAAGCCTCAAGATGCCTAAACCTACTCCAACTGCATCTTTTAAGACTGCCATAGTAATAAATCCTCTACAACCCCCTATGTTAGACATTAAAAACACTCCATTAGTAGATGTTGACTATAAGATAGCAGACCCTATTGTAGAATTCAATTTGTTGGAACTTCATAAATGGAACTATGAAAAATCTTTAGATAATGCTAAAGAAGTTCAAATTTGGGAATCACACTTGCCCAAATATGTGGTTCCGGTTACCCACTCATGCACAGAGATCATTAGGTTATGCCATCATCACTATATGCCTGAGAAAAGAGTAATAGTCAATGCCAATAAAGAAGTACTTTTCACCATTACTACTGAATCCATTAATTAAATGTTACAACTCAAACCTGATCCTCAAGAAGTTCCTCTATCCATTTAAACACTTACCAAGTTGTATATTGGCCTTGAATTTCCTAAAATATTCCAAATCTTCCAAATATTCATGCCCTTACATGTAGAAATTCCTCAAATTAATCCTCCATATTCCACTGCAAAATTTCTAGAGGGTTCTAAGAATGTAATTTCCATGTTATCTTTTATCCTAAGGTACTTTACTGATGAGCATACAGATGAATCCATTTTAGGTTTCCTATCCACTTTCACACCAAGACAACCTCCATCTGTTATCTTTGATTATGTTGGGTATATTGCTGACAGTATTCATGACCAATTGATTAAACTGCCAATTGAAGGAGTGTTCAGGTATACATCTTTAATCTTCCACATGTTCTTGTATTTTAAAGAAAATAATTTTCCATTAACCCTTCAAAAGCTTGACATAGAAGGGAATCCTCTTTCAGTTATTTTCTGGACCTCTTTGATCAAGAAAGAGTCCACAGAGTTCACCTATGCATATTTTTCAGATTCCTTCATCCATCCATTGATCAAAATGTTAACAAATACTAAACAGCCAAGGATAAATGATGATATGAAGAATTTTTACAGTTGTCAGAGCAGACCAAGACTGGTGATTGGTACTTGTATGAAAAGCACACTGAGATAAGAGTGTTTGGATCCAATTTGTTACCCTACAAGCTAACCAAATTTGTATCAATGAGAATTTTTTTCCTTGGCATATATCAAGAAAATATTAAACTTTGATTCTATCAATTTCCTAGCAGAAAATAAGAAAACATAGTTTAAATTGAAGAACCAAGTGGGACCATTCAATTGCAATCATAGAGATGCAAAGGCAGAAGCAGCTAACTAGTTATTAGAGTACAAATTTGAAGAGAGCTTTTCTTGGAATTATGATCCACAAGGGATACTTAGTAAAATGAGGGTTAAGTGTAAACTTACACCCTTCATTCATGAGAAAAAACTAGAAATAGAGAAATATGCCAATCAGACTAAGTAGACAGAAAATACTTTAGTAGATGTAGTGAAGAAAAGTGATACTAGTCACACTTTACAAACTGCAATTCAAATATAAAAAGTCACCAAGATGGTCAGAGTAGAAGAAACTTATATTGTTGAAACCACTACTGAAAATAAGCTCAAAATAAGATATAATAAAAGGCCCAATATAGATCCAATGGGTAAAGAGAAGGTAACCATTGATGTTGAAGAAACAAATCTCCTAGATACCAACACAAATGTTGCCACTGTCATAAAAAATGAGCAAGATACCAAGAATAGAAATAAAGAACAGGTTGATAATGGAAATGCACAGTTGATAGAAAAAAAAAAAACATGGAAGCTTCATCCTCACAAACATCTTAGAAGAAAGATCTATATATTAGGGAAAAGTACAAACAGATCAAGTTAAAGAATGAAGAGATAAAAAATGATATCTACTCTCAATATATGAAACAAACACCAAGTGTTCAAAATAGACTTTTGTCTGCCTTTTATTACTCAAATAAAAATCTAATCATGTCAGTATTGTAGCCTATAGTGAAAACTCCAAAGGCAGTGGCAGATTACAAGAAGATTGATTTAGAAGTCCAAACATAAAAATTCATGCTCTTGATCAAATATAATTTCATAGACAGAGTTTAGGGATGTTGTACTCTACTGTTACAACCAAATCTATGAGTGTTCAGAAACTTTAGAACACTATCACAAATATGAAAGATCAAATGAAACTTGAAAAATCATCCTTATATGCTAAATATCTCATAATTAAATCTTAAGAAGAATTGGTCTTGCAGGTTGGATATGACCCTGCAAATGTAAAAGCAACAGAACAGTTAGAGAAGAAGAAAAATGAGGACATTGCAACATTGAAGAAACAACTTAAATTTCCATCAAGTGAACATCCTCAAGCCAAGGAAATAATAGAAGTACATAATGAGAAGGATAACATGATGAATTTAATCTTTCAGCTAACAGCACAGATCAAAGAAATGAAGATTCAAATTGATAAGTTTGTCCATGAAAAAGAAACACCAAAAACATCAGGAATTCCTTCAGTTATTCCTATGCTCACTGTAGCTATGCGATCAACTCTAGCAGAAGAGTTGGAACCTAAAGAGCCACTGGATACTGCAGTGCCAGTGATATCATCTACAACAACGGCTACAAATTCATGCACTACAGCAGCTCACCCTACAGATGAGGCCAACAAACTAGTGAAAGTTATGGAGGAAATGTCATTTCAGACAAGTGAAATTAACAAATTGAAAAATATGGGTGATAAATTTGAAAATACAAACAAGTTGGCTCAAATAAATGCCAAAACACATGAACATAAGGCCATTAGATTAAATGAAGAATTGAAGAAGTTACAGAAGGAATTAACCTTAAAAGAACAAATTTCATATGTGAAAAATCATTTATGGAACAAGACCATTGAAGCCATCAATGATGTGTGGCCCTCAATTCAAGTGATTTTTGAACACAGAGATTTAATCAAAGAAACATTAGAATAAATTCAGAAGACTATAGATGAACTTGATAACAAATTAGAACAAGCAATAGAATTGATCAATTTTATTAACAGCAAAAACAAGCAAGAGCTAGAAGAAATTGAGATTACTGACAGGACTGAAACAATCCTTGAAATAAGGAAAATCCTTACCAATAAAAACTTGATGAAACAAATTGAGGAAAAATGTGAGAATATGAACATCACCATAACCAGGTTTATGGTCAAATTTGAGAATTTGAGTCAAAGAAGTTTGCCTAATATTTTGGTCATCAATGAAAAATTAATGCCTCAGGAGGATTACAATATAAAGATCAGATAAGTTTCAAAGGAGCAAGTTGAAAAGTCAGGGGGACAAGGCACTCCAACATGAAAAGTCTTACTCAGAATTTTTGAGGATTTATTTTATTTGCAGCATGAGATAAGACACTTGTTTGTCATAAAACCAACTTTTTCCACGTATACAGAAGAAAATGAGAATTTCAAGAAGCTCAAGAAGATCCAAATTCAAAATGATGAAGATTGGTAGTCATTAATGGATTTACTATGAAAGATAAAAGGAAGAAAGATAAAAGAGAAAAAAAAATTCTGAATTGGAGTCAAAACAAATTTTTATTACAACAGTAAACATATTTTACAGTGGTTAAAGAAAATCTGAATTTAAAAGAGTATCAGAGATTAAAGAGAATCAGTGAAAGAGTATAAGATAAAGAAGATCATATTTCAAAACCAACTTGAAATATCTAAAGCTAGCAAGAAGGATACCAAGGCAGTCAGCTGCACCTCATCCACAATTAGTTTCTATTTTATTTGGATAGATAGGACAACTTGTTGATTTGTTAAGAAGCTGTCTCTATTTTTTTGTAAAGATATTTCTATTTTCCTTAGATAATTCCTAGAAGCATTCTATGATATTTTGTAAACAATTATGTATAAATACTTCATCTTTAGATGTATTATTGCAGAATAAATTGTTGAAGATTTCTATAGTCATTTTTTATTAGACTTGAAGGCTTTGTGTTTCAAATCTCAAGTAGCATACTGGATTAGACCAAGTAGCATCATATTTCAGGATTCATGTGATGAGCTATTCAAGTGAAGTATTTCCTTATTGTCATTGTTTATATTTCTTTGTTACATGCAACCATTATGTGTTCTAAATTTGAATGAATAAAAATAAGTATTACTTCAGGATTTGTTAAAAGCACCATGTCTTTATTGTTTATCATTTCTATGTTTTCTACTTATTTCCAGAGTAGGGAACCCTTAATTGATCGCTCTTTTGTTTGACCTCTACCTACTACTTCCCTTTTCCGGATCAAAGAACCCTTCATTACTCTTTATCCCGATCATATCATCTCACCAAACAGCCTTCCAAGGTCTTCATGGATTATCTATCTTACCCTGAAAACATTTGACTTCTTGACCTTGATCCTAGCTCTGTATGCTTGATTTGTTACTCCTTGGCCCAATGGACAAACATATTTCCCACTATCCATCTCATTAGGAAATATTTCCCACCGAATCAACCAAACCAAAACCAAATTGCACCACCATAACTAGCCTAATATTTTATAAAACAAACAAAGTTAAATATTATAGAGAGAGCCCTCTCTAAACCCTAAGAAGGCTAGATCTAGAGTTTAAAAGTTGGCATGTGGTTACCTCTAGTGTTCTTAGACTTTAAACTAAAATCTCACAACTTTAGAATTAATAGAGTCATAACATATTGGCGACCATACTGGGGAACTAACCAATCCTCAGTCATAAAATAAGTCTTAAAGAAACTTTTTCCATTATCTTTTTTCCTTTAAGACTCTTTTATAAGTTCTGAGTATCATTTTGTCAAAAACATTTGTAATTATAGCTTCTAGGAAAGTTTATTATACCAGGTCTAACCCAGATCCTAAACCTAATATTATAGTGGACAACCCAGACAGAATTGGCAAAAAGAAAAAACAAATAGAAGATTTAGATGTTAAAATTTCATTAAATAGAGTTAATTCATTACCACAAGAATTAGTGAGTGCACAGGATATATAGTTTGATTTGAAATTTGAAAATTTTTTGTTCAAAAGAAAATATGAAAGTAATATAAGTACTGTTGTTTTAGATCCTCTTTTTATTTCATTTTTGGAATCAAAAAATAAAAATATTATAGTAGAATCTGAATTAAAGAAAGTCAGAAATCAAGACAAACTTGAAGAGATTAATGCCACTATTCTTAAAGAAATTGATGAGGCCATAGAATTAGCCCAAATATTAGCATATGCATCTAAACCTTACATCCCTCATTTAGATACCACTACATCATCTATATTTTCTACTACCATCCAATCTACAAATCCATTTAGTCCTAGATTACCCTTATAACCTAGAATATTATTTCCTTCATCCCCTACATCCATTTCATCCACCATTTTACCTTCTGCTTTTTCAAACACATCATTCTCATTTCCTACTAGTTCCTCATATATTCCAGTTTCACTTCCTAGTACCTCCACCTCATCTTTTAGTTCTTCCACTACTTTTTCTAGTTCAGTATTTTATAATCCAGTTTCATTAGCTTCTTCCTCCAGTTCAGCCCCAAGCACTTCCACTTTACCTCCTAGCCAAGCTAGAATTCAAGCTATGGCTACTAGGTATGCTTCCCTAGTTCTTCGAGGAAAACTGCATGACATGCCCCAAGATTACCAAAGTAAAATACCACAATTTGATGCTACTACACAATATATTGCACAACAACACATAAACAAAATCACAAATTACTTTGAACTCCATGATATAGATGAATCATATGTACAAATGAGTTTTTTTGCACAAACATTAAAAGGAGAAGTAAAAAATGGTTCAAAGGTCTTACTATAGGTAGTATAGATGATTTAGCTATTTTATATAGATAATTTTTAATTGAATGGGAAAAGAATAAAAACCCCTACAAATATTGTCTGAATTTGATGCAATGAAGAGAGCTCCCAATGAGTCAGTACAAGACTGCTGCACTAGGCATAACAGTGTTTACAATTCAATTCCTGCAAATCTAAAACCCACTCCTAACTTTGTCTTGCCCAAATTCCTAGATGGATTTGACACTGACATGGAAGATTAGTTAGGAGAAATAAATGTAGAAACATTAGAAAAAATGCAAACAGATGCTGTAAGTGTAGAAGTAAACATTTTAGCTAAGAAAGCTAAATTGAGAAATGAGAGGAGAGTAACCATGAAAGAAGAAGCCTCTAGTTTAGACAGAAAAATATATATGTTAGCTAAGACGTTAGAGAGAATGATGGAAAGATTAAATAACATATAAAGAAGACCTCAATGGGATAATCAACAACAAATCAGAAATCCCAATTTTAGGAAAAACATAAATTTAGGAAAATCAAAAGAATTTGTCCTAGGCCAAACAATAAGACCTCCATTTCAGGAAAACTATGTTGAGAGTTCTCAAAAAAATGTTGAGGATGAGGATACCATAAATTTAATGGGAATAGATGATAATAACACTATCTTTCTCACACAAGAAGATCAAGAGTTATTTGAACTCCAACAACTCCAATTAGATTCAGGGAAATCCTTCGATTATAAACAAGGTTATGATTTTTTTATAAATGAAGTTCACAATAAATATAACCTTAGGAGTAATAAAAATACTGAACCTTCTACTAAGAAAACAACACAAATTCAAAATAAGAAAAAAGTATAAGCCCCAACAACAAAATTTCTGCAAATTCTCCCTAGGGAAAATAGACAAAATTCTAGTTCTTCCCAAAACGTTTTGATCCTAAAATTTCACCAAGACCTAATATTGTTGACATAACAGATGAAGTTTCTCAAGTTACAAAATATTCACAAAAATTTGCTACTGCAAAAGCATCTGATTCTGCTAAAACAACAAACTTAGATCCTAAAACATCCACTGCTGATCCAAAATTAGCAGATCTAAAAGTTGCAAATGCAAAAACAGCTTCTGACAAATCTAAAACTAAAAAAAAATCCACTGCTTCACAAAAAAATCTTAAAAAGAAAACAAAAATCAGTAAAACACAAGGATCTCAAACTGCAAGTGAAAATATAACTATAGAAAAACAAGATAAACCAACACAAACTACAGTTACCAAAGATGAGTTAATTCAAATAAGTAAATCTCAACATTCATTCAACATACAAACTAAAATTTAAAATTTAAAAATACCAATTCCTTTAACAGAATTGGTAAACATGATTTGTATAAATCAACCATCACTGAAACATTAAACATAAATGATGGAGAAGACTCCATAAACTTGAATGATGATCAACCAGAGTTGATTTTTGGCCCAGATGTAAATGGAAAGCATCAAGATGGATCAGTTCCTCCATTTTACATCAGTTTAACTATTCATGATCAGATCTTACGCAACACAATCTTAGATTTAGGAGCTTCACATAATTTAATGCCCAAAGCTATAATGGAAACCCTGAACTTAGACATTACAAGGCCTTACAAAGATTTATTTTCATTTGACTCAAGCAAAGTAAAATTGCTAGGATTAATCAAAGATTTATGTGTAACACTATTTCAATATCCTGGTAAGAGTATACTTATGGACATTGTAGTAGCTGATATCCCACCCAAGTATAGAATGTTATTATCTCGCTCATGGGGAGCAAAGTTACAGGGATCTCTACAATTGGACATGTCTTATGCTACTATATCAGTTTTTGGTCAACCTAAGAATTTATATAGGGAAACATTAATGAAATATATGGTAAGTAATGCAGCAAGATCAATAAATTACCCAATTTATGCCTCACCTACTAACCTAGATTCATTCATCCTATGTAATGCTGAAACTGATAATGAAATCAAGACTGAACTAAGGGAAGAAAATAAAACACTAAACAATGTTAATATCTTTAATGAATCTTTATGGAATTTAGATTTTGATGGCTCAGTAAACAAGCTAGGAGTAGGAGCGGGAGTATGGATAACCAATATAGAGAAAAATCATGCAGAAGGCCATGCTTTTAGACTAAATTTCAAATGCACAAATAATATGGTTGAGTATGAAGCCCTCATTTTAGGACTCCAAATAATCAAAAATTTAGGAGGTAAAATAATAACAATAATGGGAGACTCAGAGTTTATTTCAAAACAAATTAAATGTGAATATTCTGTTTACAATCCTAGATTAGGCTGATATAGAGAGACTATACTAGATTTAATTGATGATTTATAGAAATGTAATTTCTCTACAATACCAAGAAGGAAAAATTTATAAGAGCATTCTTTAGAAACATTTTCTAGCACTTGTAATTTACCTTTTCAGCCTAATCATATGTATACTACAAAAGTGAAACAAAGACTAATAATCCCAGACAACCTCAAATATTGGCAGATTTTTTCACAAGATCAGCAAATTTATAATTTTATGAATACTGAAGGTGAATTTCAGAACTGTAAAATAGACACTGATTGTACCATAGATCAAGATTTATACAGTAACATTGACTTGAATAATGTAGATGTAAATAAATTAAATTTTGCAAGACCATCTAAATTCAATCAATCAGATATAGATAAATTAGAGAGAATAGAAATTGATGAGATAATTGATGAATATTATGAGATATTAAATCTCAAAGATAATTTCTTACCGAAATATTTAACTCCATTAGAAAATTTATTTGACTCAAATGATGTTTCTAGAAAACAAAAAATGGAGCCACTTAGATCTGACATTGAAGAATGCAACATAGGTATAGAATTGAAAACCAAAATAATCAAACTTTCCAAAGCCTTACCTCAACAAGAAAAGGAAAAATATATTGCTCCTTTTAAGGAATTCCAAGATGTTTTTGCTTGGAGTTATGAGGACGTTAAATCCTATGACATCAACATAATTCAACATAAAATTCCTGTAAAAGAAGATCAAAATTCCTTTAAACAAAAGTTAAGGAGAATCAACCATGTTTTGATGCCCTTAATAGAAAAAGAAGTGAAAATAATGTATGATGCATAGATAATTGCACCAATCAGATATTATGATTGGATTTCTAGCCTAGTTCCAACCAGAAAGAAAACAGGAGAGATTAGATTATGTGTTGATTTTAGGAATCTAAACAAAGTATCCTTAAAAGATAATTATCCTTTACCAAAAATGGATCAGATTTTACAAAGGGTAGTTGGATCTTCTAGGATTTCTCTTTTATATGGATTTTGAGGATACAACTAGATTTTAGTCCAACTAGAGGATCAAGCCAAAATATATTTTACTACTCCTTGGGGCACTTTTATGTATGTAAAAATTTTCTTTGGTTTAATGAATGCAGGGGAAACTTTTCAAAGAGTTATGGATATAGCCTTTACAAAGGAGATTCATGAATTCTTATTAATTTACTTAGATGATATAACTGTATTTTCTATGACTGATTATGAACACTTAGATCATCGTAGACAATTCTTTATAAAATGCAGAGAGTTTGACATCTCATTAAATCCTAAGAAAACCTTATTTGGATTAGAAGAAGGTAAGTTACTAGGACACATAATTTCTAAGGAAGGAATTAGAATAGATCCTGTAATAATAGAAGAAATTCTTAACATCAATCCACCAAAAAACATAAAAGAGTTACAAGCCTTTCTAGGTAAGATTAATTTTTTAGGAAGATTCATATCCAATTTAGCTAAGATAATTAGAGAACTAAATAACATGCTTAAAAAGGATTCGGTTCTTAAATGGAATTTTGAGGCCAAACAATCTTTCGAATCCATCAAGCAGGCCTTAACCAAAACCCTAGTCCTTATAAGTCCTGATTTCAAAAAGGATTTCATCATTTTTCATTTTCTTCAGAACACACCATTGTTGTAGCTTTACTGCAGAAAAATGACCAGGGTTATGAACAGCCCATAGATTTCTTTAGAAGAACACTTAAAGATTCATCTTTGAAGTACAATATTATGGAAAAACAAGCCTAAGCTTTGGTAAAGGTCATTAAAGACTTCAAAGCTTACATTCTCTATTCTCATATCATTGCCTATGTCCCAATTGATGTAGTAAAAGACATTCTTACTCAGGATGGTCCTGATGGAAGAAGAGGTAAGTGGATTGCCACTATATTAGAATATGACATAGAGATAAAACCCACAAAGTTGATAAAAGGTCAAGGTTTAACCAGACTTATGGCTGAATCAAATTTTCATGCCCTAGACATAAATTTTATTGCCCAAATAGATGATCAGGAAGAGATAGTGACTCCATAGATCAGTGAATCCTTTTCAGACTCACCATGGTATGCATATATTATAATTGTATTACTAAACTTACAAGCTCCTCCTGGTTTATCTAGAACAAAATCAAGATTTATAAAGCTTAAGGCAGTGAGATTTTGTATTTTAGATAATGTACTTTTTTGGAAATATCAAAGTGGGAATTTATAAATTGTTTGTTATAAAAAGAAGCTGACAAAGTATTACAAGAATTTCATGTAGGTGACTATGGAGGACATATATACTGGAAAACTACTGCAAACAAGATCCTGAGAGCTAGTTTTTACTGGCCTAATTTGTTTGCATATGTTAAAAAATATGTGACCTCTTGTCATAAGTGCCAAATCTTTGAGGGTAAGAAAAAACTGCTACCCCTAACCTTAAATTCCATCTCTACAAAAATGCCACTTCAACAATAGGGTCTTGAATTCATTGGAGAAATTCACCCCCCATCATTAGCTCAACATAAGTGGATTCTGACAGTCACTGACTATTTTACCAAGTGGATTGAAGCCATAACCTCTAGGAAAGCCAAAGATACTATCATTATCTCCTTCCTAGAAAGTAACATTCTTTCAATATTTGGATGTCCCCAAAAGATAATTACTTATAATGCAGCAGAATTCAAATCTAAGAAAATGATTGACTTTTGCCATAAATATCATATTACCCTAGGTCATTCTACTTCATATTACCCTCAAGGTAATGGTCTAGCTAAATATTCAAATAAGAGCCTTGTAAACATCATCAAAAAGTTATTGGAAGGTAATAAAAAGACTTGGAATAATAAGTTAGTCAATGCCTTATGGGCAAATAGACTTACAACTAAAAAATCTATTGGTACATCCCCTTACCAACTTGTCTATGGAATGGATGTCATTTTTCCACCCTACCTAGGAGTACCAGTGATGAAGATAATCCAAGAGTTACAAGTTGAAACAAATGACATTCAAAGAAGGATCAATCAATTCACTTGCAACAAAGAAGGGAATAATTTTATATCAAGTCTCAAATTATCCAGGATAAGATAAAGAATTTTTTTGATAAAAAGACTAAAGAAGATGATTTTTGCATTGGAGATAAAGTGTTCAAATGGGATTCAAGAAGAGAAGACAAAGGTAAAAATGGAAAATTTGATTTTATGTGGAGAGGACCTTTTGTGATTTATGGATATAGAGGTAATAATTCTTTTGAACTAAAAGAAATGGATGGATAAGCTATGCTAGATGGACTAGAAAATGGCAGAATGTTGAAGCACTACTACTCTCCTGAGATAACAAACAGTTAGTTTCATTTACTTTGATCATTGTACATATACATTGAATATTTTAGATTGGATTGGATGTTTTCCTAAAAAATTTGAAGCTGGGAGAAAAGGCCCTAAGATTTGAAAGGTAAAATATCATAAATATGAATAAGTGCAGAAAACATAAGATACTTACAGGGTCACCATAGTCAAATTTCAAAGGCCACTAGTCTTAAAATTCTTGACATTTCACTAGCAAATGCCATCCCCAAGTGGAGCCACTGTTAGGGTCCTATAATAATAGGGTTCATAATTTTGGAATTGACTTTGATAGTCATGTAAACATGTACATACCTTTATTTCTGCAATTTTTTTCCCATATTTTGAAAACGAAAAATAATAAAAATGAAAATAGGGTAAAAGTCCTAAAAGAAAAATCAAAGGACTTAGAAAAATAGACCCCAAAAGGAAGCAGAGATAAAACTAAGACCTGAAAGTGAGCAAGTCAAAATGCCACTACTATTTACTTTACTGCAAGAATAATGATTATGTGCATATTGTCAATAAATGCCATAATCCATGATTAGTTAAACAATTTAATCTTAACTTTTCATTCTTTGAATTTCATGTTTTAGATAGAGAAGAAAGATATGTCAAACAGTATAAACGTGACAAATCAGTAGATAAGATAGAGAATAAATGGGGAGCTCAACAGTTTAATCTAATTCCTCGGATGAAATAAGGTTAGACTTAGATAGTTTTTATGCTTTGAAAGAAAATTGATTTAGGGTTGGAAGCCTAAATGCACCCATGAAAATGAAGTAAAAAATATTAGAAATAAAGATGGGTAGGTAGAAAGCAGTTGTTCAAGCATGTAATAAAGCATCATCGAAAAAAATCACTAATTTCCCCTCCCCTACAATTATTCAGTATTCTAAACTATCAGTTAAAAAGGTTCAGAGAATTTCTCTGAATTTTTTTGGGACTGGACGCAAGGCTCGATGACTGATTGGTTAAAAATATTGAATTCCTACATAAAACCCACATTCATCAACATTTATCCTTCATCGATAATCATAATCCCTTTTTCCTAAGTAAAAGCCCATTTTTTACTTAGTAAAAGTGAAACCCTAAATAACTAATTTCATTTCCTTTCAAAAATCATTCGAAAACCCATAAAATGCATTTATCCTAAGTTAAAGTGTGAAAAAATACAACAAAGACAAGATATGGTTTATTCACACTTTACTTAGAGTTAAAACATGTATTTTTATTCATTATATTATCCCTTTATTTCATATTAACTTCTAACTATTTATTAACTCCCTAAAACTACACCCTCTCGTATAGTATTAAATCCTTTTTATTTTTAATAACCTACAAAACCCTCTACTTAACGTTTAAGCCAATGTTATAATAACCCATGTGGTGAATTAAAACCCACCCTTATCCCATTGGTTTAAACTTATCAAATAAAATAAAATACCTCGCCCCATATAGTTTAAAACATTTATCAAAATGTTTAAATACTATACAATAAAATCCGTGCCCACAATTAGAACATTGGTTAATGTTTTAATTAAAAATCGTATATGACTATTACCTCCTACCTATCATATAAGCCTAAGGTTTAAAATTTAATAAACACATATTCAAAAAGTTTATAACCGACCCCACTGCATATATTAGACCCTGGACCCCACTCCCAAATCCCAATGTAGCTCGCAAAGTAGATCTTGACCGTTTGCATGAGTCCTTCACGATCCGACGACGGAAAATCCATATCACAAATAAAGTTGTGCGATATCCACCATCTCATTTTTACGAGAAATGGGTGGTATTAAAAATTTGTCCCTCCTCCACATGATTCTTTCTTACTGGATCACGTTCATTTCATCCAAAACTACTTACCACCTAAAACAAATGCGATAACCACTCATAGTTTTATACCCTTTGAGCCTGAAAACATCCATTTCTTGACTTGACCACCATTTATTGCAGGTGTCAATTAAACCTAATTTGCCTAAAAAACCTTGAAAATGTATCATTTATCCCGTTAGCTCTTATTGACTGTATCTGCCTTTCGAACTCACAGTGAAGAAGCATTTTCCACTATTTTATTACCAAGAACCTGCAAATTTCCACCTGTACCTATTGAAGATTGCTAAGGAGTTTTGAATTGCTCCAGAGATTAAAAATATACCATAGAATCTGTTCAAAATCCCTTAGAACCATCTTCAAAAAACCAGTACCTACGTATAATAGGTATTCCTCCAAAATTCGAACCTGTTATCAATTTTTAAATACCTTTAAAGAAAAATTTCAGTCAGAAGTTCAAAATTAGTCAAAAACAAGACTATTAAAATATCCAAAAAACAGGACAAACCCTGACAAAATTTCTGAAAAAACCCTATTTATGATGCACATTTTTTTAAACTCCAAATTGAGCCCAAAAACCCTCTGAAGGTAGTCTAAACTTCTGTGCCTAATCTCAAAGTACTTTTAGCCCAATTACTCATTGAAAAAACCCAAGGAAAGACCATATTTTGCCTATTTTCATCAAAGAAATCCCTGTCAGAGTAAAAAATACTTCTGCAAACTGTTTAATCTTTCAGAAATAGTCAAAAAAGCCTAAAAGAAGAGTTTTGTAGTCCAAAAAGCCTCAAAATTCCTAAACCTACTCCAGTTGCATATTCTAAGACTGCCATAGTAATAAATCCTCTACAAACCCCTATTGTAGACATTGAGCACACTCCATTAACAGATGTTGACTATAAGATAGCAGACCCTATGTAGAATTCAATTTGTTGGAACTTCATAAATGGAACTATGAAAAATATTTATATAATGTTTAAGAAGTTAAAATTTGGGAATCACACTTGCCCAAATATGTGGTTTTAGTTACCCACTCATGCCCAGAGATCATTAGGTTATGCCATCATCATTATATGCCTGAGCAAAGAGCAATAGTTAATGCCAATCAAGAAGTACTTTTCACCATTACTGTTGAATCCATTAATCAAATGTTACATCTCAAAAATGATCCTCAAGCAGTTCCTCTATCCATTGAAGCACTTACCAAGCTGTATATTGGCCTTGACTTTCCTAAAAGATTCCAAATCTTCCAAATACTCATGCAATTACATGTAGAAATTCCTCAAATCAATCCTCCATATTCCACTTCAAAATTTCCAGATGGCTCTAGGCATGTAATTTCCATGTTATCTTTTATCCTAGGGTACTTTACTGATGAGCGTACAGATGAATCCATTTTAGGTTTCCTATCCACTTTCACACCAGGAAAACCTCCATCCGTTATCTTTGATTATGTTGGGTATATTGCTGAGAATATTCATGACAAATTGGTTAAACTGCCAATTGAAAGAGTGTTCAGATATACTTCTTTCCTCTTCCACATGTTCTTGTATTTTCAAGAAGATAATTTTCCATTAACCTTTCAAAATCTTGACATAGAAGGGAATCCTCTTTTAGTTATTTTTTGGACCTCTTTGATAAGGAAAGAGTCCACAGAGTTCACCTATGCAGATTTTTCAGATTCCTTCATCCATCCATTGATCAAAATGTTAACAAATACTGAACAACCAAGGATAAATGATGAGATGAAGAGTATTTTATAGTTATCAGAGTAGATCAAGACTGGTGATTGGTACTTGTATGAAAAGCACACTGAGATTAGAGTGTTTGGATCCAATTTTTTACACTACAAGCTACCCAAATTTGTATCAATGAGAGTTTTTTCCTTGGAGTATATCAGGAAAATATTAAAATTTGATTCTATCAATTTCCTAATAGCAAAGAATAAAACACAGTTTAAATTGAAGAACCAAGTGAGACCATTCATTTGCAATCATAGAGATGCATAGGCAGAAGTAGTTAAGCAGTTATTAGAGTACATATTTGAATAGAGATTTTCTTGGAATTATGATCCACAAGGGATACTGAGTAAAATGAGGGTTAAGTGTAAACTGACACCCTTCATTCATGAGAAAAAACCAGATATAGAGAAATATGCCAGAAAATACTTTAGTAGATCTAGTGGAGAAAATTGATACCAGTCACACTTTACAAACTACATATCAAACAGAGAAAGTCGCCAAGAGGGCCAGAGAAGAAGAAACATATATTTCCGAAACCACTACTAAAAATAAGTTCAAAATAAGATATAATAAAATGCCCAAAATAGACCCAGTGGGTAAAGAGAAGGTAACCACTGATGTTGAAGAAACAAATCTCCTAGATACCAACATAGATGCTGCCATTGTCATCATAAATGAGCAAGATACAGAGAATGGAAATAAAGAATAGGTTGATAATGGAAATGCACAGCTGATAGAAAAAAAAAAGAACATGGAAGCTTCATCCTCACAAACAGTTGAGGAGAAAGATCTAGATGTCAGGGAAAAGTACAAACATATCAATTTAAACAATGAAGAGATTAAAAATGATATCTACTCTCAATATCTAAAACAAACACCAAGTGTTCAAAATAGACTTTTTTCTTCCTTTGATTACTCAAATAAAAATCTAATCATGTCAGTATTGCAGCCTATAATGAAAACTCCAAAGATAGTGGAATATTACAAGAATATTGATTTAGAAGTCCAAACAGAAAAAATTCATGCTCTTGATCAGATAGAATTTCATAGATAGAGTTCAGATATGTTGTACTCTACTATTACAACCAAAGCTATGAGAATTTAGAAACTTCAGAACACTATCACAAACATGAAAGATCAAATGAAACTTGACAAAACATCATTATATGCTAAAGATCTCAGAATTAAATCTTTAGAATAATTGGTCTTGCAGGTTGGATATGACCCTGCAAATGTCAAAGCAGCAAAACAGTTAGTGAAGAAGAAAAATGAGGATATTGCAGCATTGATGAAACAACTTAAATTTCCATCAAGTGAACATCCTCAAGCCAAGGAAATAATATAACGAAATAATTATAAGAATGACATGATGAATTTGACCTTTCAATTAGCAGCACAGATCAAAAAAATGGAGATTCAAATTGATAAGCTTGTCCATGAAAAAGAAACAACAAAAACACCAGAAATTCCTTCAGTTATTCATATGGTCACTACAGTTGTGCCATCAACTCTAGCAGAAGATTTGGCACCCAAAGCGCCACTAGCTACTACAGTTCCAGTGATATAATCTACAACATCATCTATAGATTCATCCACTACAACAGCTCACCCTATAGATGAGGCCAACAAACTAGTGAAAGCTATGGAGGAAATGTCACTTTAGACAAGTGAAATTAACAGATTAAAAAATATGGTTGATAATCTTGAAAATACAAACAAGTTGGCTCAAATAAATGCCAAAACACATGAACAAAAGGCCATTAGACTAAATGAATAATTGAAGAAGTTACAGAAGGAAAACCTTAAAAGAACAAATTTCATATGTGAAAAATCGTTTATGGAACAAGATCATTGAAGCCATCAATGATGTGTGGCCCTCAATTCAAGTGTTTTTTGAACAGAGAGTTTTAATCAAAGCAGCATTAGAAGAAATTAGGAAGACTAAGATGAACTTGATAACAAACCAGAACAAGCAATAGAATTGATCAAGTTTCTTAACAATGTGTTGAGGATGTAAATCCCCTCTGCGGACAGAGGCAATCCCTACTAGCCCAGATCGGGTCTAGCAACAATCAAACACGCTACAGTGCAGGTTCCTAATCGTAAATAAACCGAATTGCGAGGAATGCTTATGTGGAATCCAACGCTGTCGTTTGTAGAAGAGGTGGTGCTCCCTTTCCTTTGCCCTAGCAGATCACAATCCTCACGATCTCCATGATTGGACACCTGCACATGCAAGAAACAACACAAACGCAAGCATAAAATCCAGTATATACAACTATATGTCAGTCGAAGAGGACATAACTCATGAACATGATCAAGAACAAGAGTGGAACCATAACCGATAGTCGCTTAACATTAATGAGTCAAAAGAAGAATACAACCAAAGCTTCGACACTGAATTCTCCTTTGGCGGGTCGTCAACAGAACATGTCTTGATAAAGCCTATCAAGGATGGGACAAGCCTCTCTCTCCAGATACTTGGCAATAGTCTCCTTACTTGGATTTGGCCTTAGGGAATCAAGAAGGCTCTTGCAGCATAAGGATATGAAAGCTCTTGGGAACTTGGAGATTAGCTTGCCATGGAGATGAGCAAGCTTTTATAGAAGGAGGAAGGGGAGTTGGGATCCCTATAATTATGGGATTGGCCCTATCATCAAGGAAGCTTCCATGAGAGGTGGCAAACCACTTCCTCTCTATGGAAATCCGTAGCCAAACCACCCAACTGAAGATATATATCAGTCTAGGAATTTGTTAGGATGAAACTTTCGCCTTTTATTTTTTAAAAACACCTCTTAATATGGTTGGCGCGGGTGCGGCTCTATGACAGAGTGCCAATTGGCGCGCCCTCTTTGGAGGATTTTCCCCCTTAGTGCGAGGGCTGAACTATGGAACCGCGCCAATGGAAAAAGAGCTATTTTTAGGGTTTTTTGCAAGGAGATGTTTTCAGGGCAATGAAAGCTCATCTTCAGAGGGATGCAATGAAAGTATTTTCAAGTCTTGTCTCTGCTCACAGGTCATGGAATGAGCCCTCCAATGTGCGGGATGGGGATTACAGGGACGGTGACAAATTGCTGTGTAACACAATGAAAACAAGCAAGAGCTAGAAGAAATTGAGATTATTGACAGGACTGAAACTATCATTGAAATAAGGAAAATCCTCACCAATAAAAACTTGATGAAAGAGCTTGAGGAAAAATGTGAGAATATGAACATCACCATAACCAGGTTTATGGTCAAATTTGAGAATTTGAGGCAAAGAAGTTTGCCTAATATTTTGGTCATCAATGAAAAATTAATGCCTCATGAGGATTACAATAAAAAGATCAGAGAATTTTCAAAGGAGCAAGTTGAAAAGTCAGGTGGACAAGGCACTCCAACAAGAAAAGTCTTACTCAGAAGTTTTGAGGATTTATTTTATTTGCAGCATGAGATAAGACACTTGTTTGTCATAAAACCAACTTTCTCCAGGTATACAGAAGTAGATGAGAATTTCAGGAAGCTCAAGAAGATACAAATTTCAAATGATGAAGATTGGTATTCATTAACAGATTTACTATGAAAGATAAAAGGCAGAAAGATAAAAGAGAAAAGAATTTGCTGAATTGCAGTCAAAACATATTTTTATTACAATAGTAAACATAATTTACAGTGGTTAAAGAGTATCCAAATTTAAAAGAGTATCAGAGATTAAAGAGAATCAATGAAAGAGTATAAGATAAAGCAGATCGGATTTCAAAACCAACTTGAAATATCTAAAGCTAGCAAGAAGGACACCAAGGCAACTAGCTACACCTTAGCCACAATTAGTTTCTATTTTATTTGGATAGATAGGATGGCTTGATTATTTGTTAAGAAACTATCTCTATTTTGTTGTAAAGATATTTCTATTTTCCTTTGATAATTCCTAGAAGCATTCTAGGATATTTTGTAAACAATTATGTGTAAATACTTCATCTTTCGAAGTATTATTGTGGAATAAATTGTTGAATATTTATATAGTCATTTTTTATTGGACTTGAAGGCTTTTGTGTTTCAAATCTCGAGTAGCAGACTAGATCAAACCAAGTAGAATCATATTTCATGTGATGATCTATTGAAGTGAAGCATTTCCTTCTTGTCATTGTTTATCTTTCTTTGTTACATGCATCCATTATGTGTTCTAAATTTGAATGAATAAACAAGAGTATTACTTCAGGATTTGTTAAAAGAACCTTGTCTTTACTATTTATCATTTCTATGTTTTCTGTCGATTTCCAGAGTAGGGAACCTTTAATTTCTCCCTCTTTCATTTGACTTATGTCTACTACTTCCATTTTCCGGATCAAAGAAACCTTCATTGCTCTTTATCCCGATCATATCATTTCACCAAACAGCCTTCCAAGATCTTCATGGGTTATCTATGTTGCCCTAAAAACATTTGACTTCTTAACCTTGATCCTAACTCTATCTACTTGATTTTTGACTCCTCAGCCCAATGTACAAATATATTTCCCACTATCCATCTCATTAGGTGATTTTTCCCACCAAATCAACCAAACCAAAACCAAATTGCACCACCATAACTAGCCTAATATTTTATAAAACAAACAAAGTTAAATCTTATAGAGAGAGCCCTCTCTGAACCCCAAGAAGGCTAGGTCTTAGAGTTTGAAATTTGGTCTGTGGTTACCTCTAGTGTTCTTATACTTTAAACTAAAATCTCACAACTTTAGAATTACTAGAGTGATAACAGGAGCGAGAACGCTGACCATGTGAAGGGAGCTAGGGTTTCTCACAGAAGCTACAAGATGGAAAGATGGTTCCATGTAGGATTTGAGAACCAGTTAGCCATAATAGAGGCACAACATAAAAAGGTTGAAAAATGTATGTGAGGTGCAATAAAAGTAAAATCGACATTCAATACAAAAAATGGATCACAACCCTATTTAGCGGTGCATCATGAGTTCACAACAACATTAGGGTTTCAACAACCTTCCTTATTCTTCTAAAAACCCTCTTATATTAATATGTAAATGTTCTCATCATGGTGCCAACAACTATGTTAAGATAAACTGAGCACATAATAATATTTGGGCATGAGATAATAGTGATGGAGGTCAAGAATCATGAGGGTAGGTGAAAGGTCACCCTCCTCAATTATATAAATATACCCTTGTGCCTCATTCAGAGGGGATTTAGCACTTGATTTGGGGTTATAATTAGATAGTCTTGCTTGAGAGCTAGAGGCACTCAGCTCTTGGCTACTAGTAGAGAGAGTTGTAGTGAGGCTAGGGTTTTGTATTGGATAATGGAAGGAGTAAACCATGCTCCACTATTGCACTTTTATGGTTTGCAGAATATGTACTTTTATTTGTAGCATCTTTAATAAGAAGTTCTTTATCTTCTGCATTGATTATCGTACTTTTCATCTTGGTTATATTGGCTCTTTAGTATTTCCATCATGGTTGTATATGTTTTTTCGCGTGAGAAATATGTTAATGAACTAATTTGTAACTATTTTCTTGCATGTATACTTGGAATCCTTTATTTATTACTCCATCATATGCTAGTGACATGGTGTGAACTAATTTGTGACTAACCTCTAGTATGTTCTTTTTTAAGTATGTTTTAGATGGTTTCAGCTCACTAATCCTTCTTCATACTTCTCCTTATTATTGTTGTTGAACCCTTGTATCTCATTCTGAAAGTTGTTAATCATGGGTTGAAATCACTCCCATAATCTAGGTATGTCTTCCTTTTTCTTACTCTAACGGCTACACATTCAAAAACTTGGAGTGAAACATTCACAACGGCAGTTGGGCCCACATACCAAATGGGGCTCCCATTTCAAATGCTGTGAGGTATAATTTATAATTCACATTGGGGAGACTCCCTAGTTGTTACTGACATCCATCATCATCAACACAACTATAAGCATTTATAATCCATGGATTTTTTATCAACAATCCTCAGACAATTCGAGACTTTGAAACTTGTTCCAATTTGCTTTATTTTTTAAATATTAATTGGTTTGTATCCTAGAAGATATAGACGATTATTTTCAGTTGTCTATATATTTCATGATTTTTAATAATCAAAGGTTTTATTTTCGAGTGAAATCTTTGGCTACATTATGTCAATTTGTGTTAATATTGAAAGAAGGTTTTCAGGTAGAATACTGGACAATTTCTTAAAGATTCTTGTGATGTCATTTTCTGGTTTATTTTTCTAGTAAATGTATCTCTCCCTGTGTATTTCATGATTCTGGAATTTCTTCAATATTTGAATGAGTGTATATGATGTAAAATTCATCGCAAGATTCTCTATTTCATTGCATTCAAACATTATCACCTTGTATCTCTAAAGTTAATGTATAATTCGTCCATTGTTTGATGCTCTATTTTAATGGATTGTACTCCCAATATTGCTATCTTACTATAAAAAATTTCATGTCTAGTTGAATGTTATCTACCTCTCCTTTGAGAACTACTTATTCATCAATTAAGCCTTGAAACCTTCGATTGATATCTTATTTACGACTCCATGGCCAAAGGTTTTTCTCTATCCAGCCACTTTATTAAATCCTTACACTACCAAATATGTGGCCTTTGTGTTGAATACATGAACAAATGTAGAAGTGATAATTTGGTAGTTGTGCCATATAGAGAGAACTATTTGGATTGGAAGGACCAACTTCCAATCTCCAATATTGGTTCAAATTTACCTTCGAGTTTTCCTTTTGTAGCCAACAAAATTATGGAGTGATAATAGATATATTGGTTGAAGCCATATATACTTCCCACAATTCTAAAATTCCATCAATTCCTTTATTATTGTTATCAACAAAGCCTTACCAGATTCTAACTTTCAAAAAATTTGTTGTCGCCCTAATTCTTGAGTTGCTTTTCAGGATGTCCTCTGAATCTTGAGTGGGTCTGATAGAGAAGATTGGTTCTATTGTGGATCATTTTCAATATATTTTTATTTTCAATTTTGAAAATACAAAAAAAAATATAGAAAATTATTAAAATATGTTAAATTATTAAAGTTTTTATATTTTAGCATAAAAAAATTTCTGCTCATTGTATTAGAGTTAAAAGTTTAAATACTTTTTGACTTTATGAAAGTGTGTCCCGACTTAAAGTTTAAATGTCGATTATTTCATCGAGCAGGATGCGATGATTTATTCATCACTAAAAAAAGGGCTCAACCAGCGAGCACTACTAGCGCATGAATTAATATGGAGGGTTCCTCTGCAATTGACTATGTTGACTGTGGGAGTAACACAAATGAGCAGTGGAGATTGATTACAGGGGCACAAGGCAAAATAATCCTCTGTACTTCAAGACCCCCTATAGTGATGTAATATGCTAAGTTGGTTATAGTTGTCTTCCACATCAGGAGTGCTTAACGGTCTGTTGGCGCGTCTTATCAGCATTTAAGTTTGAAGTCGCGCCACCTATTTAGATGTGACTCTCATTCTTTTCGAAATCATTTGCGATTAAGTTGATGTTTGAAATTTGTTTTTGCTGTGCCCTGTTCGGTTTTCTATCACCCTAACAAGAATTTATTTCCCTGTAAGTTGTCCATTTTCATAAATTTGAATCATGGCTAAATGCTCATCCCTGTCAGGTTTTGCTAGTCATATCCCTCTCATGGATACTGAGAGGGATATTCAAGACACCAATTGTTCCTTGGTTCACCTTCCGTTTGACCAGCAAGTCCTCTTAAATGATAAAGCTTCCCCAGTTTATACTGCCATGGCAAAGACTGGTGTGTTGTCTACATGTATCCCTAAAACCCATCTTTTTCCAGAATTCATATATTGGTTAGTATCTGTTATGTATCCTGGGAAATTTTTTATGATGAATTGTCAGGGGGAGAATGTTTTATTCTACTCATTGTATTAGAGTTAAAATTTTAAATACTTATTGACTTTATGAAATTGGGTCCCGACTTAAAGTTTAAATGTCGATTATTGCATCAAGCGGGATGCGATGATTTATTGAACACTGAAAAAATGGCTCAACCCGTGGGCACTACTAGTGCACGAATTAATATGGAGGGTGCCTTCGCAATTGACTATTTTGACTACGGGAGTAACACATATGAGCGGTGGAGATTGATTGCGGGGGCACAAGCCAAAATAATCCTTCGTACTTCGAGACCCCCTGCATTGATGTAATATTCTGAGTTTTTTACAGTTGTCTTTCACATTAGGAGTGCTTAACGGTCTTTTGGCGCATCTTATCAGCATTTAAGTTTGAAGCCGCGCCACCTATTTAAATGCAATTCTCATTCTTTTCGAAATCATTTGCGATTAAGTTGATGTTTAAAATTTGTTTGCGCTATGCCCTTTTCAGTTTTCTGTCACCATATCAAGAATTTGTTTCCCTGTAAGTCGTCCATTTTCATAACTTTGAATCATGGCTAAATTCTCATCCCTGTCAGGTTTTCCTAGTCATATCCCTCTCATGGATACCGAGAGGGATATTCAAGACACCAATTGTTCCTTGGTTCACCTTCCGTTTTACCAACAAGTCCTTTTAAATGATAAAGCTTCCCCAGTTTATACTGCCATGGCAAAGACTGGTGTGTTGTCTGCATGTATCCCTAAAACCCATCTTTTTCCTAAATTAATATATTGGTTAATATCTGTTATGTATCCTGGGAAATGTTTTGTGATGAATTGTCAGGGGGAGAATGTTTTGCAAGTGTCTGCCCAGTTAATTTGCCTAGCCCTTTGTTACCCTGAGTTAGATTCATATGTCCAATTCTCCGATGATTCTTTGGTAGCATATTATGATGGCCTTACAGGTCAATATTTTAATTAGTTCATTCATCTTCTAAAGCCTAACACGCAAAAATTTCAGCCTGACAGTAAATATTTCCCTATGGAAATTTTTGATATCTAGGTTAAGCCAGTGTTGAGCAACATTGCAAAGATTTTGGGCAAAGATGATGAGAGCACAGTGGATAAATTAATCTTTGGAATGTTTTCCATGATGATCAAGCCAGGAATGGTGCTGGATATTCCATCCTACTGGCAAGAAGCTATCAATTCACAACTCATGAGCTTATCATTAACAAGTTATTTCAGGTTTCCTTCATTAATTATTTACTTATTCTTATATCAAAATGTAGAGGAATTCATGCATTTGGGTCTAAATATTATGGATATGAATAAGAAGATGCAATCGGTAGTATTCTAGACAAATATAGTGAGAAGAGAACAAAATGAAGCTGGTATGTTTGATTTTGAAAGTTATTTCATGTCAGTTGCATATAAAGTTTTGAATGGAATTCCTCCCCCCTGTTTCTTACCCAAAGCTCAGGAGTTCTTGCATTTAGGGGAAAAATGTAAATTTGGAGATTGGTTTGTTTTTTAGGATTATTCCGAAATTAGACTTTATGGAGCGAATGTTGAGCCTTATAGGCTTCTAGTGTTTGTAACTATGAGGTTATTTGCTTTGGATTTTGTTCAGAAAAGTATAAATGTTTATCAAATTCACTTTGTGCCCATGAAAAAGGGACATATGTTCAAACTGCCCATGACTGTAGGTCCTTTCATAGTTAATATGAGACAAGCATTTGAAGAAGTTACTAGAATTCTAGATGAGATGAACTTGCTGTTAGGGGAAAAGTGGGCTTATGACCCTCACAGTGTTATTTCTAGTAGAAGAATTGATAATGGGTATTCATATTTCATTCATGAATGCAGGCCAGATCTAGAGAATATGGCAAGTAAAGGTGTTATGAGTTCAACATGCTCAAATATTTAGACTCCTGTCATATCAGAAAAATCAAGTAAAAGAGGCAAAGAAACAGTGGTTGATTTCAAAAATGGGGAGCAGGGAGCTAAGAAGAGAGAAAAATTTAATGAAGAACCTGCATATACTGAACCTGGATTTTCCTTACAATTGGGAGAGGAACAAAATTTTCCTGCTTCACCTAGGAGAAATGAGAGCACCCATGAACAAGTGCCTATGATCAAACAGATGTTTGCCCAAATTGCAGAGAGAAACCAGAAGATGAAGGCCAACATGGAGGCCCAAGCTGAATATCAAATTGCTCCAGACCAAACAAGACTTTTAACTGTAATGGATCTTGAGAAAGATCAATTCAAAATTTCTCTTTATCATCCTTCTGATATGTCAATTGGTTCTTCTAACAATTTCAATACTGTGAATTTGACTGTGGATATGAAGAAAATCCCATTACTATATGAGGTGAACCTACATATGAAAATAGGTCAGTTGATTGTGAACGACCTAAGAAGGACTAATACAATGGAAATGAAGGCAGATAATATGCTTGGAAAAGTGATTAAGAAGTTAAAGTTAGAGAAAGCTTAACTCTAGGGATTTAACAATCCAGAATGAGGAGCTGAAGAAAATCATAGTAAAGATTGGAGTAGATCCTAATGATAGGACTTCCGTACATAAACATCTGCAAAGTGTTGAAGCAGAAATATCTGTATTGAAGAAAAAGTTAAAATTACCTATAGGAGAACATTCCCTGGCAACAAAAGTTGCAAAGGTAGAGAATGAGAAATAAAATCTTCTATAGCAGCTCATGCAAGAGAAAGAAGTCTCTAAGTTAAAGAAAACTGCACTGTCACCGCAAAATCATATTCACAATAATTCTTGTACTTTTTTTTTTTTCCAACAGGTAATGAAGACCCACTAGCAGAAATTTCTCAGTTGACTACTGAATTGTACATGGTAGAAAGAGATTGGAAAAAGGCTCAAGAAGATTTAGAGACTGCATCAAAGATTATTTAAGCTACAGAAAATGAAGCTAGTAAATACAAAATGGACAGTCAGAACGGTAATGCTGAGATTAAAAGTCTCAAAGGAAAACTGAAAGGGAACATATCTTTAATATAGGAATAATATATCATTTGGAATGATATCATTTCAGAAATGAAATCAATTTGGAGCTTTTTGATGGTGGTTGTAGAAGAGAAAAGTCTCATCAAGAATTTGAAGAACAAGTCATGACAGAGAAACATAAAACAATCAATAGGGCTATTTGGGCAAGAAGATTCATTGATTTTATCAATTCTAAAATAGATCAAGAGTTAGAAGAAAATGATATTAAAGATAGAATCCTATATGCAGTGGAGATCAATAAGATGATTGTCAAGAACGATTACAGAAAGGCTACAGAAAAGAAGTTGATGGAAATTAAAGAAGCAGTAAGTCAGTTTGATAAGTTATTTGACAAACTAACAAGAGAAGGTCTGCCCTCATGTTGGGGACTTGGAGGAAGTCTATTATCATGGGATTCTTATGAAAACTTACTAGTATTGACAAAACGTAAAGTTGACAATACACATGAAAAGACTCATGTGCTTAAGGGGGCAACAGTAATCAACTTTCTTCAGAGACATTTTCAACTATTGTGGTTAGTAAAAACTATTTTCAGAAAGGCCATCTTTCAACCGAATTATTGCTTTCAGATTGGAGTATCACAACATGGTACATTCACCTAGAACAAAAGTCGAGATATGGAAGAAATGGAGAGCTTGGACGATAGATTTTCCAAAGGATCCTTTGACTTCAAAGAAATACAAATCAGCTGATCCAGGAAATGTAGCAGCATCATCATCAATTCACCTTCAACATATATATTAGGGTGTTAATCTTTATGTAATTCTACTCTTTCCAAGATGATGTAATTGTAATAAGACATTTTGATGGTATGTAGTAGAGAGCCTACGAAGTCCTAAGAATTTGAGGTAGTTAGGATCAATTATAGCAGTCCCAAACTACTTTTTATTGTATTTAATGCAATAATTAAGGAGAAGAAAGGTTCTGAGTTTTGGACCTTCAGACTGCAATTTTTGTACTCAAATATTTCAGATGATTAATGAATGAAAAGCAATTTTCTAGCATATATTAATGTTGATATGTCTTCAAGTTCACATTTTGTGTTTTCTACCTTTGAATAAGATGAAGTAATGAGTTGCAGGTCTCTTTTTACTTATGTAAGCAAGAGTTAAAATCCTTAATTGCGCTCCTTCATTTTAACTATTTCCTTCATATAATTCTTCTGAAGTTTGAGGTGATATATTCTGTGTAACAGTATATCATTTTGGGCTTCTTTCTTTCATTTTCTTCTGGTCATTTCATTCAATATCAGCAAATAATAGCATTGTGAGACATTCATAATATTTGATATTTGAGGGTTTAATGATAAATGTTTGAGGGTGGTTAAACAAAGACAAATATTTATGTGACATAATCATGTAAATGTCTTAAGCACTGATTCCTTATCACAGAAAGGGAATTTTCTCTTAAGGTACAACATTTTTTGGTGTCATTTCTAGGGACGAAGAAGCGAAGTTTTTCCCTGGGTTTTGTTTGTATTTCCTCTGGTTATTCAGAGAGGAGGAAATATTAAAGTTGTTTCTTCATTTTTTAATTTTGTCTTATAAGAGGCCACATACGAGGTCAGATACCTCTCAGCAGAAAGCTCCACACCTTTCAAATATAGAAAATTTGGTTTCTAAAAAAGGCCAGAAATCAAAAACACTTTTTACACTGATGCCACACTACCTGCACCTGGCAGTAGTTCTCATACCCTTTCATCCAAGGATATTTCCTAGAAACTCACTTTCTCAGAACAAGAATCCTTGTCTCCATCCATTTATTTCCAAGAACCAAGATTAGAAGAATAGTCTCTTGAATCTTTATTATTCACATTTTCAGAAACTCAGCCTAATACAGTTGCTAGTTATTCTGCTTTAGTTTATCAACCCATTCCATTACCAGTTGCTTCACCCCATTCGTCCACACCTACAACTGGTACACAGTTTCCCCCTACTCAAGGAGTAGTCAATCAGGGCATAAACATGGCAGCCCCTGCTTTCTTGATGAACAGATATGCACCATTAAATCTTCCTCAGCCAATGAATGCAATGCCTCAAGAGTATCTTAAGTTGCTTCCTAGATTTACTTGTGAAGATGAAATAACTGTAGAACAACACTTGCCTTTGTTTTGCACTTTTGTTGAAAATTTTAATGTTGAACATCTGGATGTAGTAATGAGACTTTTTATGCAGTATCTAAATGGAGAGGCAAGAAAATGGTTTAAAGGATTACCAAATGGCTCAATTCATGATTGGGATGAGTTAGAAAGACAATTCATCCAAAGATGGGGTGAAAAGAGAGATCATGGTTATTCTTTGACAGAGTTTAATGCTATTAATAAAAATACAGATGAAAGTATGAGTGATTTCATTAAGGGATTCAATAAATTGTATAATAGTTTGCCTACAGAAATGAAACCTCCTCCTATTGGAGCAAGAGATGTTTTTTGTTGGGGCATTTGTATCAAATTTTAGCTTTACTTTGAAATAAAGAAGGTCTCCTACTCTTGAACAAATCCAAACTGATGCTTTGGAGGTCGAAGCAAATATGATTGTTTCTAGGAAAGCTCAAGAAAAGCAATCAGTTCAAGATAAAGGTAAAGCTAAGGAAGAGTCATTACAAGATCAAAGAATTGATGACATGACTAAGGTAATTAAAAATTTGTGAAACAAATTAGTAAGGATGGAATTGGATAGCAAGAAATATACACAACAAAACAGAGGGGTTTTTAATCCTCAGTTCAGGAAGCAGACCCTGCAGATTTTGCAGAGGGAAAGAAGAGATCAGGATCAATTTCAAGCACCCTTATGTATAGAAGCAGCACCTCCACATTCTACTGATGATGATCAGAAAGAAGCTAAAGATCAAATTTTTTCCATATATATGGAGGATGGTGTAGAAGAGGAATCTAAAAAAGAATTTAAAGAAGCTGATATTTCATTTGATCAAGAAGAGATAGATGATTATTGTAGACAATTCACTGATTTTATGCAAGGAGAATTGCATAAAGAGTATGACTTAAGATCAAAAAAGAGGCGTGGACTTTTTACTCAAAGAAGGGCATAGGATGGGCAGAGCGATGGCAAAACAAGGGACTAGGGTTTGCAGCGATGTTTTGTTGGACTGCGCCGGCTCAGACTCTCATTGGGCCAGCTGCCTTCTGCGTTTGAACCCGCTTGCAAACATGGAGCCGCCGGCGTGCTACCCTCTGTTCAGGGTTGTCCGAGGAAAAGATGAGGCCGCCGTCTGGGCGGCTCCACACCCTGCAAACGACCCAGAAAGCCGTGAAGAGGGCACCTTTGCAGCTGTTTGCCTCATAATAAAGATGAATGCTAAAGATGTCTCTGATCTCGCCCTAGCAGAAGGCCAGCAACAAATCTGGCCCTTGAACCTGCTAATCTGGCTTGCCGGGTTACTAGCGTTGCCAATCCACATTGTCCGAGACGCAGACTTAAATCTGCAGGTTAGCGAGCCTTGGCTCAGGTCGTCCCTTGGCATATATGATGCCACCGTCTGGGAGATGGCTTTCATAACAAATGCTTCAGTCAGCTTCGTAGCTGCCTCTCTTGCATTTGCTCAATGTGCAAACAGAAGCAACCCTGAAAACCCCTTCGATCTCTTCGCGGGTGTACGCAAGCAGAGGATTTACTCATCGATCCCACCAAATCGACCTGCAAAGGCCCCAAAGATAGGTATTCACACTAACTGCGTCCGTGCTCCATGCCCAGTGCTGGCCAATGCTCAAAGCCTGGCGAACTTGGACATGGATCTGTCCACCGCTGCTCGGAAGCTAGTTTCTTTTATGAGCCAGCCAAAGATGCTGGATTTGCCATAGGAAGCCCCTGATTTTCAGATACAAGTCACACTCTCGAGCAAGACGATATTGCAATGGGTGCGTCTGACAGATCTTGTGCAAAATCTACTACACTAGCTTGAGTGTCGCCTAGGGATCCCCTCTGTTTACCTGAGACTGCTTTATAAAGGTAAGTAGCTTCAGAACACCCTTCCCCTCTTCTTTTACAGCATTCAAAAGGACGCCTCTATTACGGCTACTTTTCATTTAAGAGGCGGCTCTAATGGGCAGACTTCCTCTGCCCCTTCTTTCTCTTATAAAGACGCAGTCCGCAAAGATGTTGCCCACCCTCAGGTCTCTTCGAAAGCAGCTCAACCATCTATGTCCCCAAAGCCTTTTTTGGTAGGTAAAATAGAGGAAGTTCCAACTATCAGTTTCACTCATTCTGGGATTGACAAACGATACCATCTTTTTGCAGAATCTGCAATCATATGAAATTTTAATGGGCTCTGGCCACGCACAGCAGATCTATACCAATGGGTCCACACCAATTGGACCAAAAGAAGAAAGATCTTATTATGTGCAAAATGATTCTTCATCGTGGCTTTTAACTTAGCTGAAGACTATCAGAAGGCCTTAACGGGAGGGCCTTGGTTTTGGGGTTCAGCTAGACTTTTCCTCACCCCTTGGTTCCTTGACTTCAACCCTTCTACAGCTGTGATCACCAAGCTTCCCATTTGGGTCTGGTTACTGAATCTTCCGGCACATCTATGGCATACCTCTGTCTTCATAGCCATTGGAGATACCCTAGGTCGCTTTCTAGCAACAGACTCCTCAAGAAAGGAGAATGGACTTTACACCTATGCTCGAATGTGTGCAGAAATAGATATCAGCAAAGGACTGCCGGAACAGATCAACCTTAAGATTGGAGATTTCCACTGGACACAATCCTTGGACTACGAAAACACAGCCTTCCGTTGCAGACATTGTCACCAAATAGGGCACCTCTAGAGTACATGTACCCAGCTTCTCGGCAAAAAGAAGAACCTAAATCGCAAACCCAAATCCAAGAGCTGGAGCACCTGTGTCCCTCCTATGGATGCTACAGATTACTCTAGTTCGGATGAGGAAGAACTGGAAGCAGATGGGAAAAATGATGAGACTCAGTTGGAAGCTCCCTCAGGTAGCCCGGAAGTCCCCTCTGCCCCGCCGATCTCTCATAAACATTCTCATGCATCCACGTCTTCAGATCCGGACAAAGATATTCTGACTCCAGAGCAGAATAGTCTACAACTTGTTATGACTCATCCAAACTCCACTAATTGGGTCAAAGTGGGTAAGAAAAAGGGCAAAAAATGTCGTGTAGCAGTGACTACACACTCTGGGTAGCTTCCTACGCTCAGAGCCTGCTTTTTGTTCTCCCGTGTCTCTTGTGCTCATTCTATGTTTGTCAATCTGAAGCAAGGTTGATAGCCTATCTCCTATGGCTCCCTTGCTTCTCTGCTTTGCTTGCATGCAAGCTTGTTTGTACTATACATTTCCTATTTTAATAGAATTAGTCTTACTGAGAAAAAAAAAAAGATCAAAAAAGAGGTTAAGAACTCAGGATGATGAAGAGAAATAATCAGAGTCAGTCCTTTCTCCAATGGCGACTCCACAACAGAAAAATTCAATAAAAAAATCAGACAAGGGGAAGCATCCCATGAATCCAGTAAAAGAAAAAGAGAAGAAGCAAGCTAAGGATTCCCAAAATAAGTCTAATTATTCTAATATTTTGGAGAATATTGTTACTGTTCCTGAGCAACATGCGAATCCTAACAAAAATCAAGAAGAATATGAAAATTTTACTAAACAAAACCAAACTTTCAATTTGTCCAAAGAGTTAGAAAAAGTTAAAATTCAAGTACCTCTTCTTGAGTTGGCTAAAACACCTGGGTATAAGAAAGAGATTGCAGAATTTATTAATTTATCTCAGTCTGATGAAGTGGGTGATATTGTCAATTTACAAGAATAAAAACCAGTGGTTACTTTCGGTCCTCATGTTGAAGAGGTAGATTCTTCTGTTTCACATTTTTATATATCAGTACTTTTACATGATTCCATTCTACATAATTGTATGCTAGATTCTGGTGCATCACATAATCTTATGCCATTATCTGTGATGAAAGAGCTAAATTTACAAATCACTAAGCCCTATAGAGACCTCTATTATTTGATTCAAAAAGGGTGGAGTGTGTTGGGATTATCAAAGACATGGTTGTTTCATTGGCCCAAATTCTAGCCAAGAGTATCATGATAGATGGAGTAGTTGCAAATATTCCAGCCAGATTTGGTATGTTGTTGTCCAGATCTTGGGGAGCAAAGCTTGGGGGTGTCTTAAAATTGGATTTCACATATGCCATCATTCTTGTTTTCAATGGGGAAGAGAGAAGGTTGTACAGAGAAACCAGATTCATGAAAAGTACCACCAAGAAGGATGCAGGTAATTCCCCTATTTATGGTCAGGAGAAGGAGGATCTCTATTATTTTATGTTGCATGAAGATGCAGAATTTGTTGAAGACTCACAGAAGCAGCTCTCTTCAACAAGTGTACATAATAAGTTGCATTCAAATAAAATTTGGAAGTGTTATTTTGATGGTGCATATTCTAAGGATGGCATAGGAGCTGGGTTCATATTTATATCTCCAGAAGGTAATCTTTTACCTTTCTCTTTTAAGCTTGAATTTGAATCAACTAATAATGTAGCTGAATAAGAAGCATTGATTTTGAGCCTTCAAACTGCTAAACAAATGGGACTTCAATCTATTTCCATTCTTAGTGATTTTGAATTAGTAATAAGACAAATTAAGAATTGGTTTCATACCAAGCATCCCAGATTGAGATCTTATAGAAATGAGGTGTGGGAGTTAATTGAAAATTATTTCGAAGCCTTTAATCTTCATTTTATTCCGAGAGAAGAAAAAATAATGGCAGATTCACTGGCAGTTGCAGCCAGTACATTCAAGCCACCAATTAATCCAAGACTGAGATATGAAATTGAGTTGAGACACGGGCCTTCAATTCCTGGTAATGTAAAGCATTAGCAGGTTTTTGAGGATGATGAGCAGATCAATCAATTTTTAACAATGATTGGAAATATTGAAGACAGTGAAATTTATCTTGGAAGTGAACCAAATTATCAAAATGATGTACCTAGAAGCCTAAAACAAAAAATTGGTGATCATAAGATAATATAGTTGAAGGATAATATATTTCCCAGAGGCCTGGTTCCTCTTGAAACATTGTTTGATGCTAATTATGTAGCAGGGAACCAAAAGAAAGTATCTCAGGATGAAGATATGGAGGACTATAATTTAGGAATTCAGCATGAGCCCAAAATGGTCAAATTGTTTAAAGGAGTGCCTAAGGATTATAAAGAAAGGTATGTAGATATTTTCAAGGAGTTTATGGATGTGTTTGCATGGTCATATGAATATTTAAAGACTTATTATTTAGATATTATTCAACATAAAATACCACTGAAAGATAGGGTTAAGCCACACAGGCAGAAGCTCAGACAGATTAATCCACTATTACTTGCCCCGATTGAAAAAGAGGTGAAGAAAATTTTACAAGAAAAAATCATAATCCCACTCAGATACTCAGATTAGGTTTCAAATCTAGTGTCAGTCAAGAAGAAAAATGGAGAGATAAGATTATGTGTAGGTTTTAGGCACTTAAACAGAGTCTCCTTGAAAGATAATTATTCTTTGCCAAATATGGACTATGTCCTACAGAAAGTGACTAGGGCTTATAGATTGTCTATGGTTGATGGTCTCTCTGGGTACAACCAAGTAGCTCTTAAAAAGGAAAATCAGAAGAAAACAACCTTCACCACGCCCTGGGGAGCATTCATGTATGCTAGGATGCCATTCGGCCTCATGAATGTAGGAGCTACTTTCCAGAGGGAAATGGATATAGATTTTGTGGGTGAAAAATTTGTAGTCATATATTTGGATGAAGTGACTATTTTTTCAGATTTTAATGATGAAAACTTGGAACACCTATAGAAGGATTTCTTGAAATGCAGGAAATTTGGGTTATCATTTAATCCTAAGAAATCTTTGTTTGCTTTGGAGGAAGGTAAGTTGTTGGGACATATAGCTTCAAAAAAAGGAGTTAAAATTGATCTAGCAAGGGTTTAGGCCATACAAACTATTCCATTAACTAGAATTAAGAAAGATATCCAAATATTTCTAGGGAGAATTAATTTTCTGAGAATATTTCTTCCAAATATTGTCAGAAGAATAACAGATATGTTAAAGAAAAATGTTGAAGTAAAATGGGTCAAAGATGCAAGAGAATCTTTTACCAAAATTAAAGAGGCTCTACAAGATGCTCTAGTTTTGATCAGCCTAGATTATCTGAAGCCTTTCCAAATATTTCATTTGCATCACCTTTTACTATTGATGTTGTGTTGTTACAGAAGAATAAAGAAGGGAAAGAGCAACTGGTAGCATTTTTTAGTAAAGTCCTCAAAGATGCAGAACTCAAATATAATATCTTGGAGAAGCAGGTATATTCTTTAGTTAAATCATTAAAAGCTTTTAGGACCTATGTACTTCATTCTAAAATAGTAGCATATGTACCTAATTCTGATGTGAAAGATGTGTTGATTCAGAGTGATGTGGAGGGGAAAAGAGGAAAATGGATTGCCAAAATCCAAGAGTATGATTTAGACAATAAACCTACTAAGTTAGTTCAGGGACAAGGATTGGCTAAATTGCTAACAGAATCTAATTTTCAAACTCTGGGAATTAATTTGCTTACACCTTTAGATGAAGTGATTAAGGAGACAAATCATATTAAAACAAATTCAGCAATCAAATACAAATTTCTCTGCTCAGACTGGTATAAAGATATTATTCACTATTTGTATTTTTTCTCTTGCCCTCCCTCAATCAATAGAGCAAAGTACAGATATCTAAAACTTAAAGCTCAACCTTATGTTATAATTGATGCTAAATTATATTGGAAATATCCTGCTGGTGTCTTGTTACTATGTTTGACAGAAGGAGAATCGATGGAATTTATTAAAGAGCACCATGAATGTTTGTGTGGAGGTCATTACAGTTGGAAAGTAACTACTCATAAGATCCTTAAATCATGTTTTTACTGGGCTTCTTTATTTGAAAATGTGTATAGAGTGGTTAGAAGTTGTCAGAAATTTCAATTGTTGCCAGAAAATAAAAGGTTAGCCCCTTTACCTCTTCTCCCTATTTTTATTGAAGAACCTTTCAGACAATAGGGATTGGATTTTTTTGGAGAAATTAATCCACCATCAAGTGGGTAGTTTAAGTGGATTTTGACTACCACTGATTATTTTAAAAATTGGGTAGAGGAAATTCCTACCAGAAAAGAAAATGATCTGGTAGCAATGAAGTTTCTGGAAGAGAATATTTTTAGCAGGTTCGGATGTCCAGAGAAAATTGTAACAGAAAATGCTCAGGTATTCAACTCAGTCAGGTTCATAAATTTTTGTCAAAATTATAATGTGATCTTGTATCATTCTACAACATGTAATCCTCAAGGGAATGGATAAGAAGAATCATCTAACAAGATATTGGTAAATATTTTGAAGAAAACAATTAATGAGAACCAGAATAATTGGTACTCAAAGCTGATATTTTCTATCTAGGCAGTGAGAATGACTACTAGAAGATCCATTGGTAAGTCCCCTTATGAGTTAGTATATGGTACTCAAGCTTTGTTTCCCACTCAGTTAGCGAGACCAGTAATTTGATTTCTTCAAGAAGCACAAGAGGAACCTAATGCATTGATAAGAAGGCTTAATAAAGTAATAGAATTGAGTGAAAGCAAGAACAAATTCAGGAACAGTTTGGTCACATATCAGGAAAAAATGAAGTCAATTTTTGATAGGAAGGCAAAGGAGATTATGTTCCAAGTTGGAGATCTAGTATTAATATGGGATACCAGAAGAGAGCAAAAGGGGAAGCATGGTAAGTTTGATCCTCTATGGTATGGCGCTTACAAAATTATTGAAACTACATCAAATAACACTTTTATGCTGGAAAATATTGATGGAGAAGCAGTAGGACTGCCTCTGAATGGGTAGTATCTGAACCATTATTTTCAACATTGAAAATAGTTGGTTCATCATTGTACATATTTAGTTTTCCTCATTGTACATTTTTTATTAGACATTATTTGACTCCATGCCCAAAGTGAAGGCACTAATCTGCAGGTTCCTAGTGTTTCGTGGCAAAAAACACTATCCCCAAGTGAAGCTAGATGTTGTGGATCATTTGCAATAAATTTTTATTTTCAATTTTTAAAATACAAAAGAAATAGAAAATTAATAAAATATGTTAAAGTATTAAAGTTTTTATACTTTAGCATAAAAATATTTCTACTCATTGTATTAGAGTTAAAAGTTTAAATACTTATTGACTTTATAAAATTGGGTCCCGACTTAAAGTTTAAATGTCGATTATTGCATCAAGCGCGATGCGATGATTTATTGAACACTGAAAAAATGGCTCAACCCGTGGGCACTACTAGTGCACGAATTAATATGGAGGGTGCCTTCGCAATTGACTATGTTGACTACGGGAGTAACACATATGAGCGGTGGAGATTGATTGCGGGGGCACAAGCCAAAATAATCCTTCGTACTTCGAGACCCCCTGCATTGATGTAATATTATGAGTTTGTTACAGTTGTCTTTCACATTAGGAGTGCTTAACGGTCTTTTGGCGCGTCTTATCATCATTTAAGTTTGAAGTCGTGCCACCTATTTAAATGCAATTCTCATTCTTTTCGAAATCATTTGCGATTAAGTTGATGTTTGAAATTTGTATGTGCTACGCCCTTTTCAGTTTTCTGTCACCATATCAAGAATTGGTTTCCCTATAAGTCGTTCATTTTCATAACTTTGAATCATATCTAAATTCTCATCCCTGTCAGGTTTTCCTAGTCATATCCCTCTCATGGATACCGAGAGGGATATTCAAGACACCAATTGTTCCTTGGTTCACCTTCCCTTTTACCAACAAGTCCTCTTAAATGATAAAGCTTCCCCAGTTTATACTGCCATGGCAAAGACTGGTGTGTTGTCTGCATGTATCCCTAAAACCCATCTTTTTCCTGAATTCATATATTGGTTAATATCTGTTATGTATCCTAGGAAATGTTTTGTGATGAATTGTTAGGGGGAGAATGTTTTGCAAGTGTCTACCCAGTTAATTTTCCAAGCCCTTTGTTACCCTGAGTCAGATTCATATGTCCAATTCTTTGATGATTATTTGGTAGCATATTATGACGGCCTTACTGGTCAATATTTTAATTAGTTCATTCAGTTTCTAAAGCCTAACATGCAAAAATTTCAGCCTGACAGTAAATATTTCCCTATGGAAATTTTTGATATCGAGGTTAAGCCAGTGTTGAGCAACATTGCAAAGATTTTGGGCAAAGATGATGAGAGAACAGTGGATAAATTAATCTTTGGAATGTTTTCCATGATGATTAAGCCAGGAATGGTGCTGGATATTCCATCCTATTGGCAAGAAGCTATCAATTCACAACTCATGAGCTTATCATTAACAAGTTATTTTAGGTATCCTTCATTAATTATTTACTTATTCTTATGTCAAAATGTAGAGGAATTCATGCATTTGGGTCTAAATATTATGGATATGAATAAGAAGATGCAATCAGTAGTATTCTAGACAAATATAGTGAGAAGAGAACAAAATGAAGCTGGTATGTTTGATTTTGAAAGTTATTTCATGTCAGTTGCATATAAATTTTTGAATGGAATTCCTCCCCCCTGTTTCTTACCCAAAGCTCAGGAGTTCTTGCATTTAGGGGAAAAATGTAAATTTGGAGATTGGTTTGTTTTTTAGGATTATTCCGAAATTAGACTTTATGGAGCGAATGTTGAGCCTTATAGGCCTCTAGTGTTTGTACCTATGAGGTTATTTGCTTTTGATTTTGTTCAGAAAAGTCTAAATGTTTATCAAATTCACTTTGTGCCCATGAAAAAGGGACATATGTTCAAACTGCCCATGACTGTAGGTCCTTTTATAGTTAATATGAGACAAGCATTTGAAGAAGTTACTAGAATTCTAGATGAGATGAACTTGTTGTTAGGGGAAAAGTGGGCTTATGACCCTCACAGTGTTATTTCTAGTAGAAGAATTGATAATGGGTATTCATATTTCATTCATGAAAGCAGGCCAGATCTAGAGAAGATGGCAAGTAAAGGTGTTATGAGTTCAACATGCTCAAATATTTAGACTCCTGACATATTAGAAAAATCAAGTAAAAGAGGCAAAGAAACAGTGGTTGATTTGAAAAATGGGGAGGAGGGAGCTAAGAAGAGAGAAAAATTTAATGAAGAACCTGCATATACTCAACCTGGTTTTTCCTTACAATTGGGAGGGGAAAAAAATGTTCCTGCTTCACCTAGGAGAAATGAGAGCACCCATGAACAAGTGCCTCTGATCATACAGATGTTTGCCCAAATTGCAGAGAGAAACCAGAAGATGAAGGCCAACATGGAGGCCCAAGCTGAATATCAAATTACTCCAGACCAAACAAGACTTTTAACTGTAATGGATCTTGAGAAAGATCAATTCAAAATTTCTCTTTATCATCCTTCTGATATGTCAATTGGTTCTTCTAACAATTTCAATACTGTGAATTTGACTGTGGATATGAAGAAAATCTCATTACTATATGAGGTGAACCTACATATGCAAACAGGTCAGTTGATTGTGAACGACCTGAAAAAGAATAATGCAATGGCAATGAAGGCAGAGAATATGCTTGGAAAAGTGATTAAGAAGTTAAAGTTAGAGAAAGCTTAACTCTAGGGATTTAACAATCCAGAATGAGGAGCTGAAGAAAATCATAGTAAAGATTGGAGTAGATCCTAATGATAGGACTTCCGTACAGAAACATCTGCAAAGTGTTGAAGCAGAGATATTTGTATTGAAGAAAAAGTTAAAATTACCTATAGGAGAACATTCCCTAGCAACAAAAGTTGCAGAGGTAGAGAATGAGAAAGAAAAGCTTCTATAGCAGCTCATGCAAGAGAAAGAAGTCTCTAAGTTAAAGAAAACTACACTGTCACTGCAAAATCATATTCACGATAATTCTTGTACTTTTATTTTTCCAACAGGTAATAAAGACCCACTAGCACAAATTTCTCAGTTGACTACTGAATTGTAGATGGTAGAAATAGATTGTGAAAAGGCTCAAGAAGATTTAGAGACTGCATCAAAGATTATTTAAGCTACAGAAAATGAAGCTAGTAAATACAAAATGGACAGTCAGAACGGTAATGCTGAGATTAAAAATCTCAAAGGAAAACTGAAACGGAACATATCTTTAATATAGGCAAAATATATCATTTGGAATGATATCATTTCAGAAATGGAATCAATTTGGAGCTTTTTGATGGTGGTTGTAGAAGAGAAAAGTCTCATCAAGAATTTGAAGAACAAGTCATGACAGAGAAACATAAAACAATCAATAGGGCTATTTGGGCAAGAAGATTCATTGATTTTATCAATTCTAAAATAGATCAAGAGTTAGAAGAAAATGAGATTAAATATAGAATCCTATATGCAGTGGAGATCAATAAGATGATTGTCAAGAACGATTACAGAAAGGCTACAGAAAATAAGTTGATGGAAATTAAAGAAGCAGTAAGTCAGTTTGATAAGTTATTTGAGAAAATAACAAGAGAAGGTCTGCCCTCATGTTGGGGACTTGGAGGAAGTCTATTATCATGGGATTCTTATGAAAACTTACTATTATTGACAAAATGTAAAGTTGACAATACACATGAAAAGACTCATGTGCTTAAGGGGGCAACAGTAATCAACTTTCTTCAGAGACATTTTCAACTATTGTGGTTAGTAAAAACTATTTTCAGAAAGGCCATCTTTCAACCGAATTATTGCTTTCAGATTGGAGTATCACAACATGGTACATTCACCCAGAAAAAAAGTCGAGATATGGAAGAAATGCAGAGCTTGGACGATAGATTTTCCAAAGGATCCTTTGACTTCAAAGAAAGACAAATCAGTTGATCAAGGAAATGTAGCAGCACCATCATCAATTCACCTTCAACATATATATTAGGGTGTTAATCTTTATGTAATTCTACTCTTTCCAAGATGATGTAATTGTAATAAGACGTTTTGATGGTATGTAGTAGAGAGCCTACGAAGTCCTAAGAATTTGAGGTAGTTAGGATCAGTTATAGCAGTCCCAAACTACTTTTTATTGTATTTAATGCAATAATTAAGGAGAAGAAAGGTTCTGAGTTTTGGACCTTCAGACTGCAATTTTTGTACTCAAATATTTCAAATGACTAATGAATGAAAAGCAATTTTTTGGCATATATTAATGTTGATATCTCTTCAAGTTCACATTTTGTGTTTTCTACCTTTGAATAAGATGAAGTAATGAGTTGCAGGTCTCTTTTTACTTATGTAAGCAAGAGTTAAAATCTTTAATTGTGCTCCTTCATTTTAACTATTTCCTTCATATATTTCTTTTGAAGTTTGAGGTGATATATTCTGTGTAACAGTATATCATTTTGGGCTTCTTTCTTTCATTTTGTTATGGTCATTTCATTCAATATCAGCAAATAATAGCATTGTGAGACATTCATAATATTTGATATTTGAGGGTTTAATGATAAATGTTTGAGGGTGGTTAAACAAAGACAAATATTTATGTGACATAATCATATAAATGTCCTAAGCACCGATTCCTTATCACAGAAAGGGAATTTTCTCTTAAGGTACAACATTTTTTGGTGTCATTTCTAGGGACGAAGAAGCGAAGTTTTTCCCTGGGTTTTGTTTGTATTTCCTCTGGTTATTCAGAGAGGAGGAAATATTAAAGTTGTTTCTTCATTTTTTAATTTTGTCTTATAAGAGGCCACATACGAGGTCAGATACCTCTCAGCAGAAAGCTCCACTCCTTTCAAATATAGAAAATTTGGTTTCTAAAAAGGCCCAGAAATCAAAAACACTTTTTACACTGATGTCACACTGCCTGCACCTGGCAGTAGTTCTCATACCCTTTCATCCAAGGATATTTCCTAGAAACTCACTTTCTCAGAACAATAATCCTTGTCTCCACCCATTTATTTCCAAGAACCAAGATTAGAAGAACAGTCTCTTGAATCTGTATCATTCACATTTTCAGACACTCAACCTAATACAATTGCTAGTTATTCTGCTTTAGTTTATCAACCCATTCCATTACCAGTTGTTTCACCCCATTCGTCCACACCTACAACAGGTACACAGTTTCCCCCTACTCAAGGAGTAGTCAATCAGGGCATAAACATGGTAGCCCCTGCTTTCTTGATGAACAGATATGCACCATTAAATCTTCCTCAGCCAATGAATGCAATGCCTCAATAGTATCTTAAGTTGCTTCCTAGATTTACTTGTGAAGATGAAATAACTGTAGAACAACACTTGCCTTTGTTTTGCACTTTTGTTGAAAATTTTAATGTTGAACATCTGGATTTAGTAATGAGACTTTTTGTGCAGTATCTAAATGGAGAGGCAAGAAAATGGTTTAAAGGATTACCAAATGGCTCAATTAATGATTGGGATGAGTTAGAAAGACAATTCATCCAAAGATGGGGTGAAAAGAGAGATCATGGTTATTCTTTGACAGAGTTTAATGCTATTAATAAAAATACAGATGAAAGTATGAGTGATTTCATTAAGGGATTCAATAAATTGTATAATAGTTTGCCTGCAGAAATGAAACCTCCTCCTATTGGAGCAAGAGATGGTTTTTTTGGGGCATTTGTATCAAATTTTAGCTTTACTTTGAAAGAAATAAGGTCTCCTACTCTTGAACAAATCCAAACTGATGCTTTGGAGGTCGAAGAAAATATGATTGTTTCTAGGAAAGCTCAAGAAAAGCAGTCAGTTCAAGATAAAGGTAAAGCTAAGGAAGATTCATTACAAGATCAAAGGATTGATGACATGACTAAGGTAATTAAAAATTTGTGAAACAAATTAGTAAGGATGGAATTGGATAGCAAGAAATATACACAACAAAACAGAGGGGTTTTTAATCCTCAGTTCAGGAAGAAGACCCTGCAGATTTTGCAGAGGGAAAGAAGAGATCAGGATCAATTTCAAGCACCCTTATGTATAGAATCAGCACCTTCACATTCTACTGATGATGATCAGAAAGAAGCTAAAGATAAAATTTCTGCCATATATATGGAGGATCGTGTAGAAGAGGAATCTAAAAAAGAATTTAAAGAAGCTGATATTTCATTTGATCAAGAAGAGATAGATGATTATTGCAAACAATTCACTGATTTTATGCAAGGAGAATTGCATAAAGAGTATGAATTAAGATCAAAAAAGAGGTTAAGAACTCAGGATGATGAATAGAAATAATCAGAGTCAGTCCCTTCTTCAATGGCGACTCCACAACAGAAAAATTCAGTAAAAAAATCAGACAAGGGGAAGCATCCCATGAATCCAGTAAAAGAAAAAGAGAAGAAGCAAGCTAAGGATTCCCAAAATAAGTCTAATTATTCTAATATTTTGGAGAATATTGTTACTGTTCCTGAGCAACATGCAAATCCTAAAAAAAATCAAGAAGAATATGAAAAGTTTACTAAACAAAACCAAACTTTCAGTTTGTCCAAAGAGTTAGAAAAAGTTAAAATTCAAGTACCTCTTCTTGAGTTGGCTAAAACACCTGGGTATAAGAAAGAGATTGCAGAATTTATTAATTTATCTCAGTCTGATGAAGTGGGTGATATTGTAAATTTACAAGAATAAAAACCAGTGGTTACTTTCGGTCCTCATGTTGAAGAGGTAGATTCTTTTGTTTCAACTTTTTATATATCAGTACTTTTACATGATTCCATTCTACATAATTGTATGCTAGATTCTGGTGCATCACATAATCTTATGCCATTATCTGTGATGAAAGAGCTAAATTTAAAAGTCACTAAGCCCTATAGAGACCTCTATTATTCTGATTCAAAAAGGGTGGAGTCTGTTGGGATTATCAAAGACATGGTTGTTTCATTGGCCCAAATTCTAGCCAAGAGTATCATGATAGATGTAGTAGTTGCAAATATTCCGGCCAGATTTGGTATGTTGTTGTCGAGATCTTGGGGAGCAAAGCTTGGGGGTGTCTTAAAATTGGATTTCACATATTCCATCATTCTTGTTTTCAATGGGGAAGAGAGAAGGTTCTACAGAGAACCAGATTCATGAAAAGTACCACCAAGAAGGATGCAGGTAATTCCCCTATTTATGGTCAGGAGAAGGAGGATCTCTATTATTTTATGTTGCATGAAGATGCAGAATTTGTTGAAGACTCACAGAAGCAGCTCTCTTCAACAAGTGTACATAATAAGCTGCATTCAAATAAAATTTGGAAGTGTTATTTTGATGGTGCATATTCTAAGGATGGCATAGGAGCTGGGTTCATATTTATATCTCCAGAAGGTAATCTTTTACCTTTCTCTTTTAAGCTTGAATTTGAATCAACTAATAATGTAGTTGAATAAGAAGCATTGATTTTGAGCCTTAAAACTGCTAAACAAATGGGACTTCAATCTATTTCCATTCTTGGTGATTTTGAATTAGTAACAAGACAAATTAAGAATTGGTTTCATACCAAGCATCCCAGATTGAGATCTTATATAAATGAGGTGTGGGACTTAATTGAAAATTATTTCGAAACCTTTAATCTTCAGTTTATTCCAATAAAAGAAAAAATAATGGCAGATTCACTAGCAGTTGCAGCCAGTACATTCAAGCCACCAATTAATCCAAGACTGAGACATGAAATTGAGTTGAGACACAGGCCTTCAATTCCTGGTAATGTAAAGCATTAGCAGGTTTTTGAGGATGATGAGCAGATCAATCAATTTTTAACAATGATTGGAAATATTGAAGACAGTGAAATTTATCTTGGAAGTGAACCAAATTATCAAAATGATGTACCTAGAAGCCTAAAACAAATAATTGGTGATCATAAGATAATTTAGTTGAAGGATAATATATTTCCCAGAGGCCTGGTTCCTCTTGAAACATTGTTTGATGCTAATGATGTAGCAAGGAACCAAAATAAAGTATCTCAGGATGAAGATATGGAGGACTATAATTTAGGAACTCAGCATGAGCCCAAAATGGTCAAATTGTTTAAAGGAGTGCCTAAGGATTATAAAGAAAGGTATGTAGATATTTTCAAGGAGTTTATGGATGTGTTTGCATGGTCATATGAATATTTAAAGACTTATTATTTATATATTATTCAACATAAAATACCACTGAAAGATAGGGTTAAGCCACACAGGCAGAAGCTCAGACAGATTAATTTACTATTACTTGCCCCGATTGAAAAAGAGGTGAAGAAACTTTTACAAGAAACAATCATAATCCCACTCAGATACTCAAATTGGGTTTCAAATCTAGTGCCAGTCAAGAAGAAAAATGGAGAGATAAGATTATGTGTAGGTTTTAGGCACTTAAACAGAGTCTCCTTGAAAGATAATTATTCTCTGCCAAATATGGACTATGTCCTACAGAAAGTGACTAGGGCTTATAGATTGTCTATGGCTGATGGTCTCTCTGGGTACAACCAAGTAGCTGTTAAGAAGGAAGATCAGAAGAAAACAACCTTCACCACACCCTGGGGAACATTCATGTATGCTAGGATTGTCTATGGCTGATGGTCTCTCTGGGTACAACCAAGTAGCTGTTAAGAAGGAAGATCAGAAGAAAACAACCTTCACCACACCCTGGGGAACATTCATGTATGCTAGGATGCCATTCGGCCTCATGAATGCAGGAGCTACTTTCTAGAGGGAAATGGATATAGATTTTGTGGGTGAAAAATTTGTAGTCATATATTTGGATGATGTGACTATTTTTTCAGATTTTAATGATGAAAACTTGGAACACCTATAGAAGGATTTCTTGAAATGCAGGAAATTTGGGTTATCATTGAATCCTAAGAAATCTTTGTTTGCTTTGGAGGAAGGTAAGTTTTTGGGACATATAGCTTCAAAACAAGGAGTTAAAATTGATCTAGCAAGGGTTTAGGCCATACAAACTATTCCATTACCTCGAAGTAAGAAAGATATCCAAATATTTCTAGGGAGAATTAATTTTCTGAGAATATTTGTTCCAAATATTGTCAGAAGAATAACAGATATGTTAAAGAAAAATGTTGAAGTAAAATGGGACAAAGATGCAAGAGAATATTTTACCAAAATTAAAGAGGCTCTTCAAGATGCTCTAGTTTTGATCAGCCCAGATTATCTGAAGCCTTTCCAAATATTTCATTTGCATCACCTTTTACTATTGATGTTGTGTTGTTACAGAAGAATAAAGAAGGGAAAGAGCAACTGGTAGCATTTTTTAGTAAAGTCCTCAAAGATGCAGAACTCAAATATAATATCTTGGAGAAGCAGGTATATTCTTTAGTTAAATCATTAAAAGCTTTTAGGACCTATGTACTTCATTCTAAAATAGTAGCATGTGTACCTAATTCTGATGTGAAAGATGTGTTGATTCAAAGTGATGTGGAGGGGAAAAGAGGAAAATGGATTGCCAAAATCCAAGAGTATGATTTAGACAATAAGCCTACTAAGTTAGTTAAGGGACAAGGATTGGCTAAATTGCTGACAGAATCTAATTTTCAAACTCTGGGAATTAATTTGCTTACACCTTTAGATGAAGTGATTAAGGAGACAAATCAGATTAAAATAAATTCAGCAATCAAATACAAATTTCTCTGCTCAGACTGGTATAAAGATATTATTCACTATTTGTATTTTTTCTCTTGCCCTCCCTCAATCAATAGAGCAAAGTACAGAGCTCTAAAACTTAAAGCTCAACCTTATGTTATAATTGATGCTAAATTATATTGGAAATATCCTGCTGGTGTCTTGTTACTATGTTTGACAGAAGGAGAATCAATGGAATTTATTAAAGAGCACCATGAATGTTTGTGTGGAGGTCATTACAGTTGGAAATTAACTGCTTATAAGATCCTTAAATCATGTTTTTACTGGCCCTCTTTATTTGAAAATGTGTATAGAGTGGTTAGAAGTTTTCAGAAATTTCAATTGTTTGCAGAAAATAAAAGGTTAGCCCCTTTACCTCTTCTCCCTGTTTTTATTGAAGAACCTTTCAGACAATAGGGATTGGATTTTTTTGGAGAAATTAATCCACCATCAAGTGGGTAGTTTAAGTGGATTTTGACTGCCACTGATTATTTTAAAAAATGGGTAGAGGCAATTCCTACCAGAAAAGAAAATGATCTGGTAGAAATGAAGTTTCTGGAAGAGAATATTTTTAGCAGGTTCGGATGTCCAGTGAAAATTGTAACAGACAATGCTCAGGTATTCAACTCAGTCAGGTTCATAAAAATTTTTCAAACTTATAATGTGATCTTGTATCATTCTACAACATATAATCCTCAAGGGAATGGATAAGAAGAATCATCTAACAAGATATTGGTAAAGATCTTGAAGAAAACAATTAATGAGAACCAGAAGAATTGGTACTCAAAGCTGATATTTTCTATCTAGGCAGTGAGATTGACTACTAGAAGATCCATTGGTAAGTCCCCTTATGAGTTAGTATATGGTACTCAAGCTTTTTTTCCCACTCAGTTAGCGAGACCAGTAATTTCATTTCTTCAAGAAGCGCAACAGGAACCTAATGCAATGATAAGAAGGCTTAATAAAGTAATAGAATTGAGTGAAAGCAGGAACAAAGTCAGGGACAGTATGGTCACATATCAGAAAAAAATGAAGTCAATTTTTGATAGGAAGGCAAAGGAGATTATGTTCCAAGTTGGAGATCTGGTATTAAGATGGGATACCAGAAGAGAGGAAAAGGGGAAGCATGGTAAGTTTGATCCTCTATGGTATGGCCCTTACAAAATTATTGAAACTAGATCAAATAACACTTTTATGCTGGAAAATCCTGATGGAGAAGCAGTAGGACTGCCTCTGAATGGGCAGTATCTGAAACATTATTTTCAACACTGAAAATATTTGGTTCATCATTGTACATATTTAGTTTTCCTCATTGTACATTTTTTATTATACATTATTTGACTTAATGCCCAAAGTGAAGGCACTAATCTGCAGGTTCCTAGTGTTTCGTGGCAAAAAACACTATCCCCAAGTGAAGCCAGATGTTGTGGATCATTTGCAATATATTTTATTTTCAATTTTTAAAATACAAAAAAAATAGAAAATTAATAAAATATGTTAAAGTATTAAAGTTTTTATACTTTAGCATGAAAATATTTCTACTCATTGTATTAGAGTTAAAAGTTTAAATAGTTATTGACTTTATGAAATTGGGTCCCGACTTAAAGTTCAAATGTCGATTATTGCAGCAAGCGGGATGCGATGATTTATTGAACACTGAAAAAATGGCTCAACCCGTGGGCACTACTAGTGCACGAATTAATATGGAGGGTGCCTTCGCAATTGACTATGTTGACTACGGAAGTAACACATATGAGCGGTGGAGATTGATTGCGGGGGCACAAGCCAAAATAATCCTTCGTACTTCGAGACCCCCTGCATTGACGTAATATTCTGAGTTTGTTACAGTTGTCTTTCACATTAGGAGTGCTTAACGGTCTTTTGGCACGTCTTATTAGCATTTAAGTTTGAAGCCGCGACACCTATTTAAATGCAATTCTCATTCTTTTCGAAATCATTTGCGATTAAGTTGATGTTTGAAATTTGTTTGTGTTATGCCCTTTTTAGTTTTCTGTCACCATATCAAGAATTGGTTTCCCTATAAGTCGTCCATTTTCATAACTTTGAATCATGGCTAAATTCTCATCCCTGTCAGGTTTTCCTAGTCATATCCCTCTCATGGATACCGAGAGGGATATTCAAGACACCAATTGTTCCTTGGTTCACCTTCCGTTTTACCAACAAGTCCTCTTAAATGATAAAGCTTCCCCAGTTTATACTGCCATGGCAAAGACTGGTGTGTTGTCTGCATGTATCCCTAAAACCCATCTTTTTCCTGAATTCATATATTGGTTAATATCTGTTATTTATCATGGCAAATGTTTTGTGATGAATTGTCAGGGGGAGAATGTTTTGCAAGTGTCTGCCCAGTTAATTTGCCAAGCCCTTTGTTACCCTGAGTCAGATTCATATGTCCAATTCTTTGATGATTCTTTGGTAGCATATTATGATGGCCTTACAGGTCAATATTTTAATTAGTTCATTCATTTTTTAAAGCCTAACACGCAAAAATTTCAGCCTGACAGTAAATATTTCCCTATGGAAATTTTTGATATCGAGGTTAAGCCAGTGTTGAGCAACATTGCAAAGATTCTGGGCAAAGATGATGAGAGCACAGTGGATAAATTAATCTTTGGAATGTTTTCCATGATGATCAACCCAGGAATGGTGCTGGATATTCCATCCTATTGGCAAGAAGCTATCAATTCACAACTCATGAGCTTATCATTAACAAGTTATTTCAGGTATCCTTCATTAATTATTTACTTATTGTTATATCAAAATGTAGAGGAATTCATGCATTTGGGTCTAAATATTATGGATATGAATAAGAAGATGCAATCAGTAGTATTCTAGACAAATATAGTGAGAAGAGAACAAAATGAAGTTGGTATGTTTGATTTTGAAAGTTATTTCATGTCAGTTGCATATAAAGTTTTGAATGGAATTCCTCCCCCCTGTTTCTTACCCAAAGCTCAGGAGTTCTTGCATTTAGGGGAAAAATGTAAATTTGGAGATTGGTTTGTTTTTTAGGATTATTCCAAAATTAGACTATATGAAGTGAATGTTGAGCCTTATAGGCTTCTAGTGTTTGTACCTATGAGGTTATTTGCTTTGGATTTTGTTCAGAAAAGTCTAAATGTTTATCAAATTCACTTTGTGCCCATGAAAAAGGGACATATGTTCAAACTGCCCATGACTGTAGGTCCTTTCATAGTTAATATGAGACAAGCATTTGAAGAAGTTACTAGAATTCTAGAAGAGATGAACTTGCTGTTAGGGGAAAAGTGGGCTTATGACCCTCACAGTGTTATTTCTAGTAGAAGAATTGATAATGGGTATTCATATTTCATTCATGAAAGCAGGCCAGATCTAGAGAAGATGGCAAGTAAAGGTGTTATGAGTTCAACATGCTCAAAAATTTAGACTCCTGTTATATCAGAAAAATCAAGTAAAAGAGGCAAAGAAACAGTGGTTGATTTGAAAAATGGGGAGCAGGGAGCTAAGAAGAGAGAAAATTTTAATGAAGAACCTGCATATACTCAACCTTGTTTTTCCTTACAATTGGGAGAGGAACAAAATGTTCCTGCTTCAACCAGGAGAAATGAGAACACCCATGAACAAGTGCCTCTGATCAAACAGATGTTTGCCCAAATTGCAGAGAGAAACTAGAAGATGAAGGCCAACATGGAGGCCCAAGATGAATATCAAATTGCTCCAGACCAAACAAGACTTTTAACTGCAATGGATCTTGAGAAAGATCAATTCAAAATTTCTCTTTCTCATCCTTCTGATATGTCAATTGGTTCTTCTAACAATTTCAATACTATGAATTTGACTGTGGATATGAAGAAAATCCCATTACTAGATGAGGTGAACCTACATATGCAAAAAAGTCAGTTGATTGTGAACAACCTGAAAAATACTAATGCAGTGGCAATGAAGGCAGAGAATATGCTTGGAAAAATGATTAAGAAGTTAAAGTTAGAGAAATCTTAACTCTAGGGATTTAACAATCCAGAATGAGGAGCTGAAGAAAATCATAGTAAAGATTGGAGTAGATCCTAATGATAGGACTTCCGTACAACAACATCTGCAAAGTGTTGAAGCAGAGATATTTGTATTGAAGAAAAAGTTAAAATTACCTATAGGAGAACATTCCCTAGCAGCAATAGTTGCAGAGGTAGAGAATGAGAAAGAAAAGCTTCTATAGCAGCTCATGCAAGAGAAAGAAATCTCCAAGTTAAAGAAAACTGCACTGTCACTGCAAAATCATATTCACAATAATTCTTGTACTTTTGTTTTTCCAACAGTTAATGAAGACCCACTAGCACAAATTTCTCAGTTGACTACTGAATTATAGATGGTAGAAAGAGATTGGAAAAAGGCTCAAGAATATTTAGAGACTACATCAAAGATTATTTAAGCTACAGAAAATGAAGCTAGTAAATACAAAATGGACCGTCAGAACGGTAATGCTGAGATTAAAAGTCTCAAAGGAAAACTGAAAGGGAACATATCTTTAATATAGGCAAAATATATCATTTGGAATGATATCATTTCAGAAATGAAATCAATTTGGAGCTTTTTGATGGTGGTTGTAGAAGAGAAAAGTCTCATCAAGAATTTGAAGAACAAGTCATGACAGAGAAACATAAAACAATCAATAGGGCTATTTGGGCAAGAAGATTCATTGATTTTATCAATTCTAAAATAGATCAAGAGTTAGAAGAAAATGAGATTAAAGATAGAATCCTATATGCAGTGGAGATCAATAAGATGATTGTCAAGAACGATTACAGAAAGGCTACAGAAAAGAAGTTGATGGAAATTAAAGAAGCAGTAAGTCAGTTTGATAAGTTATTTGACAAAATAACAAGAGAAGATCTGCCCTCATGTTGGGGACTTGGAGGAAGTATATTATCATGGGATTCTTATGAAAACTTACTAGTATTGACAAAACATAAAGTTGAAAATACACATGAAAAGACTCAGGTGCTTAAGTGGGCAACAGTAATCAAATTTCTTCAGAGACATTTTCAACTATTGTGGTTAGTAAAAACTATTTTTAGAAAGGCCATCTTTCAACCGAATTATTGCTTTCAGATTGGAGTATCACAACATGGTACATTCACCCAGAACAAAAGTCGAGATATGGAAGAAATGTAGAGCTTGGACGATAGATTTTGCAAAGGATCCTTTGACTTCAAAGAAAGGCAAATCAGCTGATCCAGGAAATGTAGCAGCATCATCATCAATTCACCTTCAACATATATATTAGGGTGTTAATCTTTATGTAATTCTACTCTTTCCAAGATGATGTAATTGTAATAAGACGTTTTGATGGTATGTAGTAGAGAGCCTACGAAGTCCTAAGAATTTGAGGTAGTTATGATCAGTTATAGCAGTCCCAAACTACTTTTTATTGTATTTAATGCAATAATTAAGTAGAAGAAAGGTTCTGAGTTTTGGACCTTCAGACTGCAATTTTTGTACTCAAAGATTTCAAATGATTAATGAATGAAAAGCAATTTTCTGGCATATATTAATGTTGATATGTCTTCAAGTTCACATTCTGTGTTTTCTACCTTTGAATAAGATGAAGTAATGAGTTGCAAGTCTCTTTTTACTAATGTAAGCAAGAGTTAAAATCCTTAATTGCGCTCCTTCATTTTAACTATTTCCTTTATATAATTCTTCTGAAGTTTAAGGTGATATATTTTGTGTAACAGTATATCATTTTGGGCTTCTTTCTTTCATTTTCTTCTGGTCATTTCATTCAATATCAGCAAATAATAGCATTGTGAGACATTCATAATATTTGATATTTGAGGGTTTAATGATAAATGTTTGAGGGTGGTTAAACAAAGACAAATATTTATGTGACATAATCATATAAATGTCTTAAGCACTGATTCCTTATCACTGAAAGGGAATTGTCTCTTAAGGTACAACAAGTTAAACAAATAATGGTTTTGGTAACAAATACATTTCAAATTCCTTTATTATTTGCTTCAATACTACATTATACACTTCCTATCTTGAAATTGAATATCCATTGTGTTTGTAGTTTCTTGATGAAATTCAAACAATTGGAGGGATTTGTTCCTTTACTATCTTTTTTTGAAGCCACCTTTTTGATAACCTGATTAATTTTAACATTCACATTTTTAAATTGTATTTTATTCAAGATTTTATTATAAACTAAATGATGTAATGTTATCGATACAATTAAAATATCATTTAGCTCTTTTTGAGCCAATTCCTCAGTCTCCATGACGCCTCCACTCAGTCTCCTCTCTACTTCTCTAATTGTGGATACTCCACAACTTTCTGAGTCTACTTATGAGGCTGCATGTCGAGAGGTAATTCATGCTCCCTCTCAACCACTAAGTCTCTGAACTTTGATTTTCTCCTCAAATATTTTCATGCATCTGCCACCTCAAGTGCATACAGATTCTTGACTCACACACCAATATGTCTCACCTGTACTGTGGCGATGTGTCTAAGGAACACCTTTCCTTTTCTAAATATGACATCATAACCACGGTCTTCCAATACTACTACAAAGACAAGATTATTCTTTCTTACTAGAACATAGAACACATATTTGATTATGAGAGGGGATCCAGTCTCCCATCGAAAGGTAATTGTACTTATGTCGGTCATGTTATACCTCCTGTCATCTCTAAACTCTATGTTTTTCTAGAGGTCCTTCTCCTCCAACTCACTGAAGAGATCTTTATTCCTCGTCATATGGAACGAGGCACCACTGTCTAGATACCACATGCATCTCATTACAGTGCTACCCATGCATTCAATGAGAGTAAAATCAAGCTCAAATTGTGAAGCTAGTGATTCACTTATTGCTGCAACTGCAGGCTCCTTGTTGCTTTCCTTTTGTGGAAATTTCGAGGCATAGTGCCCATGGTCATGATAGTGAAAACATTTGACCTTGGATAAGTCTCTCTTTCCCTCTTTTCCTTGGGACTTATTTCCCTTGGCTTTCTTTCCTTTTCTAACTAGTGCAAAATATTCTTCTTTGTCTATGTCGAAGGTCCCATCTCTAGTGCTCCGCCTGTTATCTTCTTGTACCAAGTCGGACCAAAAACACTCCCAGTCTGGTAGCTTATCCATCCCATTCACAGATGTAATATTCTAAATTTTTCCTTTAATAAATTGGAATATTAACTTTTGCTATTTTCACTTAGGAGTTGAATAATTGGGTGAGAAGGCCCATTCAAAATAAAAACATGGATAAATCCCTCTAGTATGATAGGGGGTTAGCCTTGGAACTAGATTTCACACCCTCATGTATGAAAGGATACATTTTCAAGAGGTTAGGTCAAGTTTGACCAAGTCAAACAGCGCAAAGATATGAGGTGGAAAGCATCCTATGGGACAACGCAGAGAAAGAGGAGGGAATATTCCTTGAAGGAGGAAACCCTAATAGAGTGGGACCCATGGAGAGGGAGCTCTCATGTGTTTAAAAGGAGGGCAAGGCAACCATTGTTTCTTAGGCATATGATTATTGATTTCTTGTATGTCTAGACTATTGGCATTCTCCAGTTGTTCAAATGAGTTGTCGTGCTGCTTAGCATAAGGATTACCTGCTTACGAATCCTTCTCCTTTATTGAGAAGCCTCTTGAAGGAGTTGTACAAATTTTCCTCACATCTAGGCTTGATGCCAAGCATCCTCCTCTAAGGCAGCGTTATTGCTGTAGCAGCATAATTCTGTGTTGCAGGGTGTTGTAGTGAGGGATCACAACACCTCTTCCATCACTTGTTTTTCAGAGGGAGAGTATTTATTTCCTTTGGAGGATCAGTTTGGAAGCTATCAGAGCTTATTGCGTATTTTGGCACTTGGCCAAATCATTCTATTCCACCTACAGCGCAATTACCCTCTTAGACTGCATTATTTTCAGAGTGCACTTGCAATGAGTGATTGCAGTGTTGATTAGAGGGTGAGATCTCAAGTGTAAGGATCGAAATTCCACTTAGGAGATCCATTGGACGAGGTCTACTCTATATTTCTTATCATCTTCAGCCTTCTCTATTTAGTTCCAGATTTGAGTTGCAGCTGCTACCCAACAACTCCAACATTTTTGCCATTTTGTATATTTCAGCCAATCCTTCAGAGGATTGATGTATTATTGTTTCTAAGGGTTAGAGCCTTGATCCCCTATTTCATTTGAGTTTTATATTGTCATATTCATGTATTAACACTATTTTGCAGCAGTTCTCCTTTATAGACTGCGCTGTCATAACCAATGGTTTCACATATGTAGCAGTGTTCTTCATTTCCTTGTACATGTGTTGTTGAGGTTTGCATTTCCTTTCTTGAGTGATTATTTCCTCAAGACATTGTACTCTTTTACTACTATAACAACATTTTTTGGCTATCCAGATCTTCATATGTTCATGGGTGTAAAATAACGCTGTCATTCTAGCTCTTGTGCATACATTGTTGCAACCCCCTTCATCGGGCACTTTTAGAGGACATCTAAGTGTGGGAGATCTATTTAACCCACTTAGAAGGATTTCATTGGAGCTTCCTCTTGGATTTAGCACTTAGACACATTGTTCTAAGGGATCCTAGTCCTGGTTTCAATTCCTGTAGTAGCCATTTTTGGAAAATGCGTTTTCCAGTCATGCCTTGCTAGCTGTTCCAGATTTGGAATATTACAGTGGTATCAAAGCATGATCTCTAGCTCAACCTGTGAGTCTCAGCCAAAGAAGATCATGATGATGAAGAAGATGAGTTTACTCTCATCCATTTTCAGATCTAGAGGATACCTCTCCAAGGAGGTCAAGGAGATTGAAGAAGAAAAAGAGGAAGGACCATGCACTTCCTATTCTCATCAAGAAGAAGACAAGCATGAAGGACACTTGGATTATCAGATTCTAAGTGATTACCTTGTTGAGTACAGATCTCAAACTAGAGCCTTCAAGGAGACTTTAGATTTTCCTCATTTCATCCAGTTGAAGAAAGAGAAGAGACCTTGCAGCAGAAGAGAAATCAGAGGTAATAGATTTATGTTGTCTACTTTTGATGGGTTATCTACAGCAAGAACTTGGGTGAGAAAGATGGAAACCTTTTTCCTACTACATCCTGTAGTAGAGGAATAAGTTGTTGAAATCTCAGCACTGCACATGGAGGGTGAAGCCTATGTTTGGTGGTTCAGCCACTTGAGCAATGCAAGGGTGAAAACTTTTGCAAGGTTCACTCAAAGGTTGATCCAAACCTTTGATGGAGAAAGAAAAAAGGAGGAAAAGCACACACCACTTGAGGAGCTTTGTCCTAACGCTGTCATACTCATGGAGGAGCAGCCACATGCTTCAACAGTTGGGGCAGCCAACACTTTAAAGGAAGGAACTCTTGTAGCCCTACAAGAAGTTCCAAAATATCATCAAGGTATGAAAAGATTTCCACAATCTATTATTGCAGCAAATTCTTTTGATAAATGTGGAGATTTAATTTTACATGACCAAGGGTCAAATAACACTGCTACCATAGAGAATATTGGTTGCACTACGTTGTGCAACGTGGAAACATTCAAGGAGGAATCAAACCATCATTCTCATGAGCCATTGATGGATTGTACATCATATTTGACATTAGGGTTTGAAGACTTGAAGGAAGATAGTATACATCTTGGAGTGAGAAACCCTTTCTCCTTTCAAGATGACACTTTCTCAATGAGCTCCTCTCAACTCAAAGAGGAACTTCTACTTTCAACAGATCCAAGACCTCATTGGTTTTGGAAGACTATTTTTGAGAGGGAGGTCTCAAGGAGAGATCCATTAAAGGTGCACTTCAACGCACCATGGAGTGCAATGATTTTCTTCCTTTCTCACAGGAGCAGATAGAATATGGAGGACATCTTTGGATGGATAACATCTTTCATGCTTGTGTTGGACATTCCTTGAGCCATACACATCATGATGAGAGGTTTTTTCCTACCACCTATTTGGGTCCTTATAGGGTCTCATTGATCCTTGAGAAGATTGCATTTCAAGATCCCATGAAGTGCAAAGATAGATATTTGGTTTGGGAGAATGGTAGCCCTCATGGGAGGAGTACCAAGATGAAGAGAAGGAGAAGACATCCATAGGTGATTGAGTGGATGTGGTTGATAAGCAAGGAGCTGGGAGGCTACTTGCAAATTTATGATACCGTGCAGCAGGAGGCTTGGCTGCGCTGGTTACTCTTGAAAGAGTTTGGCCATAACTTGGCATACACTCTTCCTAAGAGTAGGAGGAAGGAGGAGATATGGAAGGATACTTGCATCATTGGGCAACATAGAGTATGGATGCATGGTGTTTATGTGATACTCATATCATTCATTGTGTCTTCATCACATGAGTTGTATGATGGAAGTATGGGGAGGCAGCAAAATATTTTGTTGCTTTTCTTGTTCTTGGGAGAGCAAGAGCAGATTTTCTCTCACACTTTGCATGATGTTGCACGAGGAGGAGATGGAATTATCTCCTTGGCTTTTGATGATGGAGAGGTAATTTCACTTTGGGAGGAACTTCTCATGCATTACAGCATTAGAGGAGTCTTTGACAAGGAGCATGTCAAAGAACAGAGCTTTGTATTGACAGCTCTGCTCCCTTATTGCCATTCTTGCAAATAATATGTTAACATGTGTGCAGACAGTTTAAGTCATCATGTAGCAATTCTACCACTCCGCTGGAAAATAGCGTGGTCAGGCTTTGTTTCATCTTTCTGAAAATTGCTGTAAAACTCCCTTCACCTGCGGAGTTGTCATTTTTTTTATTATAATTCATGTTTGTTTCAATAAACCCAAAAGATGCTCTGTCAGCGTCGAATTTCAAACAGTTTATAACATATGGAAGAGAAAATTTAGCTAAAATTGTAGGTAAGTGCCATGGAGGAGCCCTGCAAAAGGGCCATTGTAATCTCTTCAAAATACAACACCACCAGCACCAAAGACATCCTCTTCTCTTGATCTCTCTGAAATTCACTTTTTTATGCAATTTTTTTTGTCAGAGGAATCCAAATTCACTAGATAATGCAAGGAAGATTGATCTGTACCTTCACAATACCTTCTCATCTGGTCATATGTTCATGTTGTCTCGAGTCCCCCACTTTTCCTTTCGGCATATGCACATGCCCTTTTGATAAATGAATCTCTATCTTTTTTCCAAAGCCCCTCATATATGAATCTCATGACATCTTGCAATAAATGGAGAAGAATGGGTGTCTTCCCAACATTAACACTTATAATGAACTGATCTTTGCTTACAGTAGAGTTGGCCTTTGCAACGAGGCAATTTCTTTGAAGGATACCATGTTGAGCAAAGGAATTCACCCTAATATTTATACTTGTACGAGTTTGTTTCCTGGTTTTGACAAAGTGGGGCAAGATGGTCAAGCTAAGAGGATTTTTATGGAGATGAGAAGTGTAGGCTGCAAACTGAATCTTTACATGTTCAATGCTCTCATGAGTATGTATGGGAAAAAGGGGAAGTTTGAGGAGACGATGGAAATATTTTGTGACCTTAGATTGAATGTGTGTACTCTTGATATTGTCACATGGAATACCCTATTATCAGTATTTGAACAGAATAGAATGCATGAAGAGGTTACTCAAGTCTTCAAGGAAATGAAGGTTGCAAGATTTGTGCTAGAGCGAGATACATTTAATACCCTCATTATTTCTTATAGTAGGTATGGGTAGGTGGAGCATGCTATGACGATTTACAGTTCAATGTTCAAGGCTGGTATTGGACCTCATCTTTCTACCTACAATGCAATGTTGGCTGCACTGGCTAGGGAGGGGCTTTGGAGACAAGAAAAGAAAGTTCTCTCAGAGATGAAGAGCGAGCACTGTAAACCAAATAACATATCCTACGCTTAATTGTTGCATGCATATGAAAATGGAAAAGAGATAGAATGATTGAAGCCTCTTGCAGATGACATATATGCGGGCATGGTCCATCCTAGTTGAGTCCTCCTTAAGACACTTGTGCCAGTCTACAACAAAGGTAACTGGCTCAAAGAAACATAACATGCCTTTTCAGAGCTGGAAAGAAGAGCTTGCATACCATATTTGAATACCTTCAATGCCATCATTTCCATTTATGGAAGGCTACACCGGTTTGAAAATGTGTACAAGATATTAGGATCCATTAAGGAAAAGGGCTTGAATCCAAATTTAGTAACATGCAATAGATTTATGAAAATGTATGGAAGAGATGGTCAATATAGAAAATCTGAAGAAATTCTTAGAGAAATGAAAGCAACTAGAGTGGAGCCAAATGTTATCTCTTACAAGAGAGTAATTAATGCTTGCAGTAAACATGGTATTATGCAGGATGCTTCCAGGATTTTTTCTGAAATGAAAAAGTCAGGCGTCACTCCTGACATTGTCACCTATATAAACAGATATTGTGATTATTTTGAGCTTCTTGTTCTAGATCCATAGTTAGTATTGGTAAATTTGGTGCTCTTGTTTCAAATTTTGTTCCATTATCTGGGTTGAATGAAGGAAGATGAACCATACATGTTGGTTCGAGCACAAAATTTACCAATATGATGAATCTAGAAAACCTCAACATAATTCAACTCAGAAAATCTTCACTTCAGAAATTGTAATTATTATGGTTGATAAGATGAAAGTGGGCATTGGCCAATGGCGGGCACCTGCTCTAATTACTCTTGTAGACATGATTTGCGTAGCTGCTATCATGACATGTGGTCTCACATTGAAGGCCTCCATTGATTACAACATTTCATATATTTCTCCCGTCAAAGTCTAGGTAAGACCCATTCTCAGTTTTATTCCTACCTTGACCATACATTTTTTCCCTACAATTGAATCAGTAGTTAAATTTGGTGGTATCAGAATGAAATTGAGGTCGATGTGAGGATTGTGGGTCACAAGGGAGGCCTTTCTATAGTAGTTGTGGAACTGAGAAATAAAGGCATAGGTGAACTCGTTTCTCAGGCTCGCCAGTCCATGCATAAGACTACAGCTTTGGATCATAGAACCCCACTCAGCAAAATTTGAGATTATTTTAGAAATGCTTATGAGTGTTGCTCACGTTGATACTTACATTGATGAACATATTCAACATATCTCAGCATGTATTCATTTATTTTAACTATTTATATTATATGGATCTTGGATTGAGGGTTCCATTTGATTTTATATCAGAATTTTTTCAATATTTCCTTAAAAATATCTCTATGCCCTAATTAAAATCACAGCACTAAAAGCAGAACACAAAATAATCAAAATTTGGCTAAATTTTACTCTATTATTTTTTTCGAAAAATTGGGCTTCTTTAAAGGGGTCGTGTGGCCAATGCAAACAACTTGGTGAAATTTAGTAAAAGGTTTCAGTCAGTGTCATATGTGCTCTTTATATTTTTTAGGAAGGGGTTTTGGTCCCTTATTCTTTACAAAAGAATGAGGCACTAACAACTGGCCTGTTTTATCCCAAATCCATATCTAGTGTAGTATAGTTTGTATCATATTTTCTGAAACATATTAGTTGCAATGCACAACTGAACTGAAAGTCATTTAAATGTTAATCAGGAGGTGCAGCAATCGATCCCTTCGCAGTCAGGTCCACATAGAACGATTTTTCTGGGTGAAAAGACGATGAAGAAAGTAGTTTTGGTCCTGTTTCTCCAAGTGTTTTTTAACAATGATGATGATCCCTAGTTCAATTCTCTCATAGTAACAACACTTCCATTCACGGAACTGTATAGGTACCCCAGTGATATATACGTAGCTGGACGAACCAAGTTGACTATCATCAATGTAGCTTTGAGTACCATGGTTCCCTATATTTCAAAAACCTTCATTTTTGTTTCGTCCGCGGGAGTTCACTTTCGATTATTAAATACAGTGTTTCACTGAGAAACATTTCCGAGGTCTGGGATGCTTCCTAGCTTCCCCTGTGTATTTTCTTCTTCTTGATCCTCAGTATATTCTTAAATGTACTCAAAGCCCCATATTTTGATTTTGCAAGTTAAGAGATTTATTGTTTGTTTTGCAATTTAATAGATTCAGGTTGTGCAGCAAGTTCGAACTATGTGCTTGTAGGAGAGATTTTCTGTCTAGAGCAATAGAGCTTCATCTTGGAGCAATGGAGTAAGTTAAACGGCACTGGCTACATGCTTAATTTTGAGGTTTTTTCTTCCAATCTGAAATACTCAATTTGAAAATCTAATAATTTAGAAATAAGATAATTGGAGTGTATTTAAATTTAAATTTTAATGGGTTAATAATACAGTGATATTATAAATGTTTTAAAAATAATAGGTAATATTAATATTTATAAATTTAAGAAAAAGTGGTTTTAATCTTCTACTTGGAATTCTAAAATTTCAAAAAAAAAATGTGTTTTTTTTTCATATATATATAATTTTTTTATTATATAATGATTTTCTTCAAAATTAATTATTATAATATTATTAATAATTAAAAAAAAAAATTAATATCCTTTAAAAACAGAGGAAGAAAATCTATAATTTTTTATCACTTAAATTTTAGGCTAATTTCAACACTATTGAAATTGAGATAGAAAACAAATTTCTTTTTCAATTACCTAGCTTATTACACTTAGAGACACTCTAAAACTGGGGATAGTAGAAATGTTCTAAAACATTATGTAAGGCCTTATGTCATGTAATGTTTTTTTTTTAAAAGAAAAACACTCATAATTTTTTCATCATGATTTTTTTTAATTTTCCCAACATGTTTCCCATTTTCTCTAGGACTTTGTGGTGCCCTAAAGGGAGGGGCAGATTTGATAATCTCACCCATAATTACATAGTTGAGACCACCATATTTTTTGCATCAAAATCTGGGAACCATGGGGTGATGCATAACTCATCTCTACCTAAAAACTAGGGCCCATAATTTAGGACATTCTCTAGATATTTCTATGTATCAAATTAAACAATAAAGAATCATTTGGAACAAAATAGATGTCACAATTGGGGTCCATGAAGAAAATACCCACTAGTGTAAAGTGTCGTCTCTAGGTAAAAAACCATTGAACTTGCATATTACAACTTTCGAAGATTAACCTCCTTGGCTGCTACATGTTCCACTTGTTCTACAATGTAGGGTCCCTGGTTGAATTAGGGTTTATCTACTAAGTTGTGAGCCTTCCCTTTCACCACGTCCTTGAATGGGGCAAAACCACTGGGATTTCTAGAACTCGAAGCTCCATCATGTAGCCTGAGACTTAGAATAATGGTAGAGTTCCATGAAATGTAGTAATATTTCATCTTAGAGGAGTCTTGTAGCATCTTTCCTTTGAATAACATGCATTGATAATTTGTAGAAATGTCCAACCTATTCTCAAGGAAATGTTTCAAATTTTCCACCAAGCTAAAGCATTCAATCTAGAAAAGGGTGGACTTTCCATTTATATGTTTTTATAAAGATATGAAATGCTTTCTTTTCCAGGTTAGCCCATCTTTTGACCATAAAAAAGGTGGGAAAATGATAGAGAATGCACCAATTTTTATAAAATAATATCAAAAAAATGGACTCCACTAAATTAGAAATATTTTCCCCTTCAATGTGGCATTTTGCACCGCATAAGGTAACATTGATGATATACCCTCACATGTAGCACAAGAATATAGTTTCCTTTCACATTCTAGGCTCTTCTTTCCAACATTCTTTTGCACCTCTCCATACAATTGCTAGTATATTTATTATTCATAATCACATTTACCTACCCTAAGAATGTATAGTGTATCAAATAACGTGTTTTGCAATAGTGACAACATATCCGAATAAACACATAGTGACAACAAATCCCCAGAAATAAACAACAAATCCCCAGAAATAAACATAGATATAGCAACGGATACATATATTCATTTTACAACTCATTGTCCATTATGTTAATTCTGGGATGACATTTTGACAATTAATATAAAATAATATTCATTTTTCATAATTCGTACAAGTGGTTCCAAATCATTTAATATAATTTAAGCTCCTTGTACACATTTAACCCAACACATAGGTCAATCCCCAAAATCCCCAATAGTGCTAAACGATTTTCAAAACCCAAATGTGATGATACTCGATATCAAAACCCAAATGTTCGACCATGCACATATTCATAGCCTAGGTTGCGTACATCATTGGTAATTTGCATGATAACGTAACATGTCCTTAAATACTTTTAAGAAATGGGATAATTTAAATGCATGCGAGTCACATATTTCACTCTGAAAATGATACACAACCTTTTTCTTAGATTCACGACAATGTATACATTATTGAAAACTGAAAAAAATCCAAGGTATGGATAAGTGACAACCTTACACCTGCCCAATTTGTTTTATTTGTTGGTTTGCTATACATTATTGCGCCACTGGGCCTGCATCACATAACGCTATCTTATCTTAGCTCCGTCATCATATTCCTTGTACCAGGAGTCATGCTTCCCTTCAAACACTTTCCCAAATGTGTTCATATTGGCTATGATTGTGGCCATCAATATTTTTGAAGTTTTAGTTTCATTAATGTATTTTTGGAGTTTTAGGGCAGTACATTTGTAAATTTTTGGATTGTATATTGTCTAAATCTAAAAATTGACTGAGTACATTAATAAAACTATATCTCCAAAAATATTGATAAGCATTAGTTAACACGCCTTAGATCTCTGAACATTTGTACCACTTGTCTGATGCTGAGTCTCTCCTCTGCCTTGGCAACACTGCATTTCAACGTGATTTGAGTCGTACTCACAATCTACGGCGCTTTCCATTAATTACCATCTGCAACAGATATAGCATAACCATCATTATCAGCATGGGACTTCATCTGCCCAACTAATATTTAATGCCTTCTGTCTCTTTATCAACTCCACCTCCTGTCTCTTTATCAACGGACTTCATCTGCCCACAGGATGATGTTAATCTCCTGTACAAAATTTAATGCTTCTGTCTCTTTATCAACTCTATCTTCTAGCTTGCTTTATCAACTCCATCTTCCACCTTGATCCATAAAGCCAACAACAAACTCATTATCAAAATTGTTTTTTTCAACCATGAGAAAATATATTACAACTCAGTTAATCAAGAAAATCTATCACAACTCAACAGTTAATCAAGAAAATCTATCACAACTCAAATATCAAACCAGGTGAAGACAGCCATCTCAACCAACAATAATTGTTTATATAATCCCACGTTCAAATTTATAATAATGTTTATAACAATAAGCCATAAGAGAACGATATCTTTTTATTACTGAAACGTTTCCATCCATGTTAAATTTTCATGCATTCAAACATGTTATGAATACTTGATACATACAAAAGTGGATATACACTTTCCTATCATATGGTTATATGATACATGCATTCAAACATGTTTTGAATACTTGATATAATAAAAGTGGATATACACTTTCCTATTATATTGTTATATGATACCTGCATTCAAACATGTTATGAATATTTGATATGATAAAAGTGGATATACACTTTCTTATTATATGGTTATATGATAAAAGTGGATAGAAACATTTTTAATTAAGTGTAGTAATATTTGGAATGGGTTTTGAGGAATTTAAAATTTTAAAATTATGAATGGTTAACATTTGATAATTTGGGAAGAATTTTATATATAATTTAAATTGTAATAATATTTGAAATTGGTTTTGAGAAATTTTAAGTTTTTAAATGATGAATGACTAAAAATTAATATATGGGAATAATCTTATACATGATTCAATAGACATGATGGAAAGGTGATAAAATGATTCAATAGATATAATGGAAGGTTTATGAATAGTTTTCAGTTTTTTTGCTTTGATCTAATATTTAATTTATTAAAAAATATTCATAAATATAGTCACTTTATAATTTATTCAAATATTTTGAGTCTAGAGGGTTATTCTACAATCCAGTATGATGCCATGTGTAAGTATGTCACATCTTCAAAAAATAATAAGAATAATTTTCATTAAAGTGAGCGAAAAAAAACAAAAAAAAATAAATAACCATATAAATAAACATTTAAAAATAGATTAACACAACAATTAACTTAGTTGGTTGATATTTCACTTTCATTCTACTTAATTTGTTGATATTTCAATTTCAGTCTTTTAAAAATAAGTAAATAAACATGTGTCTATGTTAAACAATATAATTTTATATAACTTTAAGAGATAAAAGATTAAAAAAAAACTTTTATTTCTTTTATAAATATATCAATATAAAATTTAAATAAAACACACACAAATATATTAATTAGGTGTGTATATATGTGTGCGTTAATGTTTACCTTAGTAAAAATTTTAACGTTTGAAAGGAAAAAGTAAATAAAGATAAAATAATGTATTTATTTCTTAACTAGCAATTGCACCATATGTTGCAAAAGAAACGTGGTAAGCCAATAGCATAGGAAAGAGTAGCCTATAAGAAATAAGAAGGCAATAATATAGGAAAGAGTAGCCTAGAAGAAATAAGATGTTGCAGAGAACAAGTCATCGTGAAGGAATGAAAGGAAAACTTTGGTTCGATGGAATCTAGTCGTGGAGGTTTAAAAGATATTGATGATAAGAGTTATCAAACAAAAAAAATTGTTATAGATTTTAGTTTTTTTTTTTTTTTTTTTTTTTTTTTTTTTAAATTTTGTAGTTCCTTTCTATTTTCTATTTTGTAAAGAGCAAGTTGCTATACAAATTTCACTGAAATTGGTAGCCTCAACTTGCCCGAAGGAAACCAGGTCTGTTGGCCACCTCAGAGAGTTATAAGCCAACCAAAATTGGTATTGTTTTATCCTTCTACTCACAGCTAATATCCCTTTACTATGTCCATAAAATCTACAGATAAAACAGAAACTATACATACTATCCTAAAAAAACATACAAAACTAGATACAGAAAAGTGTCAACCATTTGAAGAATCCACAGGTGCTGGATCCTTTGCAGTTGACCCTGGCATCTTCGCTTGTTGCATGTTCAGGAACTGTTGTTCAATCCTTCCTATTCGTGCATTTGCTTGTATTTGAGCCTTGGCCATTTCCCGCATATCCTATTTCATCTGCTAGAGTTCAAAGAGCAGTGAAGGATTGGCTTGTTTTTCTTGCATACTCAACATCGCCTTTGCTAATACAAATTAAAATTTCCAGTATATCTTAACTGATTGTTGGAATAGAGAAACTATGCCTCTTGTATTCCCTAGGTCAGAGATAAAATCCATTCTTTCCTCTTGATCTTTAAGATCATCATCTTCATCATCAATTTCCCTCTCCCAACCCTGAATAGTTTTACAAATGTGCATTGGAGTCCCTGTATCATAAATATTTGCTATATTTTCTAGAGTCTTCTTATTACTCTTTCTTCCTCTTTTGCTTGGACCAACTGCCTGAGGTGGTTGTAGCTTCTTCCCTTTGCCTTTTGTCATTCTGCCCTGACAGAGACTGTTTAATTTTATGAATGACATAGACCCTGTATAGCGAAAGGTGACAATTATGTGAAACTTAGGTTCAATAGTAAACTCCAGATGATTCTCTTTTACCTGAGCATTGAAATATGGATTGCGCATTGCAATCTTTAGAAAATTAACAAACTGTTCCCTCTCATTTCCGAATTGCTTCCATCGTTGAATTAACAATAGTAAGGTTTTCCTGAGAGAAAATAAAGTATACGCAATGCCATAGAAATTTGGACTGACCCAAAGAAATTGAGACTTAAGAGAAGAGTAAATCTGAGTTTGTAAAGACCTCCCTTTCTAGACGTAGGAATAGAAATTGAGACACCAAGATTTCCTAATGCAGTCCGAGACACTTGGATAGTGAATGAAAAGGCTGGAATGGCAAAGGATACGAAAGTACCAACAACCAAATCTACCCTTAAGCTTCTGATACCTGGAGGCCAATTCTTTCGGGAGCTTCTGAACACAAAGAAGAAACTTAACCAGACCATCCAAAACCAAGATAAAAGGATTCCAGAGAAAATATTCAATAGACTTTGAAAAACATAGATTTAACCCATGCGAATTGACATATCTGAGGTGCTGGAAATGCGAGCGAGGAGGATTACAGAGGACCATATTTTCATAATCATAAGAAAAACACAGACTTAACCCATGCAATTTTACATTATTGAGATACAGGTAAGGAGGATGAGCAGGGCTATATTTTCAAATGAACCCCCTCTACCATTACATGCAAACCATAAAAAAAGAAAAAGCTAACCGGGAATGGAAAATTCTCCGCAACACCTCTAAAAACTCCTTCTTTCATTGTCGGAATGCTAACAAGAAAACCTAATTTTGAAAATAGAGTGATGAGGACCAGTACATAACCAAAAATCCTCCGCCCGTTATGCTAAGCTTCTTATTCTTGCAAGTCCTCTGTCACTGATCTTGTCCGAATTACAGCTGTTGTTTGAAATAATGTTTTACAATAGCGAGAACTTACATTATTCATTCTCCTACCCCACAACCAACATACCTTCCCATTCTCTGCCATGCATTTCTGAATTGGAACGGCTTGCATCGTGATCATTTAGTAAGGCACATGCGATATCGATTACCACCGCGCGGTGTAATTCTAGTGCATGATTGTCAGCTGACAAGCCCCACCGCGTGGCATTGTCATGCTGCCATCCTCCCTTTGCTGGCCCCCTGATCAGGGATAATTTTGTTATAGATTTTGAAATAGGCGATTTGGGGTGAAAACATATATGTAAACCAAGATAATATTTTCACACATATACAAATTTTGTTATGGATATTGAAATAGGAAATTGAGGGTGAAAATCCTTTGGTGATTAATTATCCAGCACGTAACTCAAATAAGATATTTTAAATACATTCAAGTACAATCTATCTAGCATAGATGTAAATAAAGAGAATTTTTATTAACAAAAATAGAGTTTACTTCAAGTTCATCTACATATCTGAGCACCAATTGCATGCTTATCAGAAATTGTATATGAAGAACAATAGTCTTGGTATACAGAAAGTGAATGTCATTTTAATATGGAGACATTGTTGGAAGGAGATATTGTTCTTTATGTTATGGTTTATTTTCTTAACTCCAAACTTGGTTTATTCTTTCTCTATGTACATAAGAAAAAAAATACAAAGTAAATTCACAAATTTAAGTTACAGTTTTATATTTCATAATTACAAATCTAGTGTCTTATTAGAATATTTTACACATCCTAGGTTATTCTAAATTTATCAAGAGTATAGAATTATTAGGGTGGTGTTCTATGTGAACTAAAATTCCCATGAGGTCCATCACAATGTATGGGGTTCATTGCAACCTTGGATATATTCTATGAATTTTTTGATTTTTTGGTTGTGGCTACAACTTTGTTTTGGTTTTCACCTACTTATCATGATTCAAAACTTTGTTATCATCTTAGATCCTTATAGCATTATATATATTATGTGAGCTAATGTGATTTTTTTTTTTTGTCACAATGATTCAAAAATCAGTTATTATACCACAATATGAAATTTCTTGGTGTCTATTTTGTTTATCTTATTAAAATATTTTACACATCCTAGGTTATTCTAAATTGATCAAGAGTATAGAATTATTCGGGTAGTGTTCTATGTGCACTGAAATTCCCATGAGGTCCATCACAATGTATGAGGTTCATTGCAACCTTGGATATATTATATGAGTTGTTGTGATTTTTTGCTTGTGGCTACAACTTAGTTTTGGTTTTCACCTAGTTATCATGATTCAAAACTTTGTTATCATCTTAGATCCTTATAGCATTATATATATTATGTGAGCTAATTTGATGTTTTGTTTGTCACAATGATTAAAAAATCAGTTATCATACCACAATATTGACTTTCTTGTTGTCTGTTTTGTTTATGAACCCCTTAAAAAAACCAAAGGAACATTTGATTTTACAGTGTGATATTTCGAGCATGGACGGGGGTTTCAAAAATAAATATTTTACACATCCTAGGTTATTCTAAATTGATCAAGAGTATAGAATTATTAGGGTGGTGTTCTCTGTGCACTAAAATTCCCATGAGGTCCATCACAATGTATGGGGTTCATTGCAACCTTGGATATATTCTATGAATTTTTTGATTTTTTGCTTGTGGCTACAACTTAGTTTTGGTTTTCACCTACTTATCATGATTCAAAACTTTGTTATCATATTAGATCCTTATAGCATTATATATATTATGTTAGCTAATGTGATGTTTTTTTTGTCACAATGATTCAAAAATCAGTTATTATACGTTAATATTGACTTTCTTGGTGTCTATTTTGTTTATCTTATTAAAATATTTTACAAATCCTAAGTTATTCTAAATTGATCAAGAGTTGGATATATTCTATGAATTTTTTGATTCTTTGCTTGTGGCTACAACTTAGTTTTGGTTTTCACCTACTTATCATGATTCAAAACTTTGTTATCATCTTAGATCCTTGAAGCATTATATATATTATGTGAGCTAATGTGATGTTTTTGTTGTCACAATGATTCAAAAATCAGTTATTATACCATAATATTGACTTTCTTGGTGTCTATTTTGTTTATCTTATTAAAATATTTTACACATCCTAGGTTATTCTAAATTGATCAAGAGTATAGAATTATTCGGGTGGTGTTCTATGTGCACTGAAATTCCCATGAGGTCCATGACAATGTATGAGGTTCATTGCAACCTTGGATATATTCTATGAGTTGATGTGATTTTTTGCTTGTGGCTACAACTTCGTTTTGGTTTTCACCTAGTTATCATGATTCAAAACTTTGTTATCATCTTAGATCCTTATAGCATTATATATATATATATATATATATATTATGTGAGCTAATTTGATGTTTTGTTTGTCACAATGATTCAAAAATCAGTTATCATACCACAATATTGACTTTCTTGTTGTCTGTTTTGTTTATGAACCCCTTGAAAAAACCAGAGGAACATTTGATTTTACAGTGTGATCTTCCGAGCATGGACGGGGGTTTCAAAAATAAATATTTTACACATCCTAGGTTATTCTAAATTGATCAAGAGTATAGAATTATTAGGGTGGTGTTCTATGTGCACTAAAATTCCCATGAGGTCCATCACAATGTATGGGGTTCATTGCAACCTTGAAAAAATAACTTGTGAAATCCCTAGCCATTTTCTTTGATTGTGCATGAAGTTATAAACTAGAATATACTCTCTCTTGAGAAGACCCTACATTATATATTGGATGGAGGGAAAGGTTATGATAAAAATTGTAAAAAAACCCCTTAAGGTTGTCTCAACTTACTCTATTGTTAATCACATAGTGTCAATTTTGTAAAACTATAATCTACAATAAGGACTAAGTGGGTTTTTTCTTTTGTAAGTTTTGTTTGGAATTGAAATTTTTTTTTTTTTTTAATAAAAGCTAAAATTATGTAGTGAGAAACATTGTTTAAAATTTCAGAATAAAATGTTGAGTAAGTTTGACATCATATAATATGAAATTTGTTTATGATATAAAGTAAAAAACATGTAAGATTTTTTAAGTAAAAATAGGTAATTAAAGATATGTATATAGTTTTTTTTTTAACGAAAGAAAGAGTATGTATGTAGTTACAAAATATTACAATTAAGTAATTAAAGGTAAATTTAGTGTCATTTAAGAAATGAGAATTATGAACATTCATCATTATTTCTCAAGATAAATCATGTCTTGTGAAATAATTTGGAAATTTAAAAAGATCACATATTTAAAAAAAAATCATTATTAATTTAATTTTTTAGATATTAAGAAATACTACTCATCAATAATAAAACAAAATATATAACATAAAAACCCATGTATTTTTGGAATAATAAAATAGTTGTAACAAAAATAATATGGAACAAGAAAAACTATGTATATTTGGATGTATAAAAATTTAGATACATTTTATTAAGTGAAATTTTAAAAGAATAATGGTTATAAACATTAAAAAATAATTTTATTAAATAATTAGTTTAGATCTATATTATTGATGAGAGGGATCAATGAGGATTGCAAATCAAGACATTTGATCCCTCTTGGCTCTTGGTAGATCCAGAGTTAAGCCATTTTAATTTCCCCCTTTAGATAAATCACATTCCACATGAATACCATGATTCAATACCATGGGTGGTTTTTATAGTTTTGTAAATAATTTTATCAAATAATTAGTTTAGATCTATATTCTTGATGAGAGGGATCAATGACGTTTGCATATCAAGACATTTGATCCCTCTTGGCTCTTGGTAGATCTAGACTTCGACCATCTTAATTCCCCCTTTTAGATAAACCACATTCCACATGAATACCATGAGTCAATAACATGGGTTGTTTTTATAGTTTAGTATTATTTTTATTTTTTATTTGACCTAGTTAAAATGTTCATTACAATATGTCAATCTTCTTATTTAATTTACTTTTCTTTTTATTTTTGTGTAATTTGACAAAGTCACCAAAACCTAAATTCAATCACTTATTAAAAAAAAAACTAACATTATAAAAAAAATATATGAAACTTTTACTTGTGAATCTAATGGCCTAAAACATTTCAATCGTCTAACATTTATCCAATGGCTCAGACATTGACACAGTGACACCTAGGTGAGTTGTTTTCAAATAAGAACGTCTTACGATGTAATAAGAGGAAAATGTGTAATTTATTCAATTTTTAACTTGCATTAAATGAGATTAAATTTCTTGACATGCAATTTTTTTTCAAATTTTATATTATAAACATGAAATTTTTTTTTTGCATATAACATTGAAAAATCACCACTATAGATTTTTCTTAATCATGTATTTACCAAGCATTAAATAAGATCAAATCTTTTCACATATATTTTTTTTTCAAATTTTATATTCTTAAAAGAGATTTATATATAATAAAATCTAATTTTTCTAACACCTTGATAGATCCATGATTAAAATAAATCTATACTAATTTATTAAAAAAAAATGGTGTTTACAATTCATGGGTGTCACTCCACTGCGTTTGACATGGTCATTGAGTGCATCAGGGACCTGCGTTATCGTTTTTTTTTTTGTAATTTTCGTAGTGCTTTTCTATTTTCATATTTTTATAGAGCAAGTTGCTATACACATTGTATCAATTGTGGTAACCTCAAGCTGCGCGAAGGAAACCAGGTCTGTTGGCCATGGCAGAGAGTTAAAAGCTAACCAAAACTTGAATTGTCTTTTTCTTCTAATTACTGTTTTTATCACTTTACTATGTCCATAACATTTACAACTAAAATAGAAACTATTACTATTATTTGCCAAAAACATGAGAAGAAACTATAATCTAAACAAAAATCTCATTAGAAGAATCCACAGGGGCTGGGTCCTTCGCTGTGGTGCCCAGAAGTTCCACTCATTGCATACTTTGAAGTTGTCACTCTATCTTTCCAATTGTGGCATTTTTCTGGACTTGAACCTTCACTATCTCATGAATGTCTTGTTTTATTTGTTGAATTTCAAAAAGCATAGATGAATTATCTTCCTTTGCTTCCATACTAGCCATTGCCTTTGCTAGAACACATTTCATTTTCCAATATGTCTTAATTGATTGCTGGAAGAGAGAGACATGACCTCTTGTGCTTCCTGGGTTTGATATGAAGTCCATTTTGGCCATCTGTTCTTTCAGGTCTTCATTTTCACTGTCAATTTGTCTCTCCCAACCATGTATTGTATTTCGTATATGAACCAAATTCCCAGATTCATACACATCAGCTATATTCTCCAGGATTTTCTCATTTGTCTTCCTTCCCCTTTTACTTGGTCCAATAGGTTGATTGATTTGTTGTCTATTGTGTTTGCCTCTACCATTTTGGCCTTTGACCATGATGGGCCAACAAGAATCTGAGCCCAAAAACCTGGATAGGAGCCCTGTGTGTAGAGAGGGATCAGTGTTATGAACCAAATAAACTCTGTTGAATACCTTTGGAATTCCCAGAATCCCCAGAATCGTTGCAAACAGGGTTTTATCACAGTTGATATTGTTATGAAATAAGAACTCAGTGAACCATTTTGACTTTGAATTTTCTAGAAAAGAGACTGATGCGAAAGACAATTCTGCCATTGAAAAAAGTTTGACAACCATTGATAAAGCGAACCCAAAATACAACCCTTACCCCGACGGAGAAATATGGAATTCCATTCATTAATCCCCAATAATTCTCCAAGGGACATATTTTGAGAGCCGACAAAAGACTGCATGGAATTGAGCTTACCCATCTTACCCAAAATCAAACAAAGAGTCACGCAGTACTGATAGCCCTGTTCAAGAAAATAATTTGACAAACAATGGCAAACATTTATCCAAATGCAAGCCTTACCCCACAGATAATTTAGGAAAACCAAGGTTTGACATTCGAAACGACGTTGCATGCAATGAATCCTACCAATCTTATTGAACCTCAACCAAAGATTAAAGGAGTTAGGAACGAGTGTCGGGTTTTTAATGAGGCCCAAAGTAAAATACGAAGAGATACTGTCAAACAACATACTACTACAAAAATTTTGATGATTAAAATATGGAGGACTGCGGAAACAAGGCTCAATTTTCTGACTAACAACCTTAGCCTTTCGATAGCATCCAGAGAAACGAATCGACATGAATTGGAGCCAATTTGAATCCAAAGAAACAACAAATTGAACAGAGACACAGGGATGACATTCTTTTTTGTTTTGCAGAATGGGAAAATGAAAGTGGAATTGGAATATGAAAGTCGGTAGAACTATTACATACAAAATAAGCTTCCTCCGATGCTGCCAACTATCTTGCTCCTGCAAATTCTCCAACACAGACTGGACAGGGTTACACTGCTCTGTAACAATACTCTTTCTAAACAAGAAACTTGGTTTATGATAACTACCTTCTGGCTGCCAGCACACATTCCAAAATATGCCTCACAACTTTTGATTATGATTGACGGCTTCCTGCATACGAATTGATGATCGGTTATGTGAAGGACCGCCACCACCCTGCCTTAACTTCAACCTTGAGAGCTTTGCAAAGATCGTCCACCACGTGGCATCCTACTCCCAACCCTTTCTGCTTGGCACCCCGATCGAGGTACTGACTGCGTTATCGTTACCACTATTGTTTCATTCAATTGCATAATTTCCTTCAATTTCTTTTGTAATTCTTGTCAGCTGTTTGATGCTAAAGAAGTGGGTTCTGATGTTATTGTATTCACCAGGTTTACTTCGGTGTGGCAAATAAACCCACGCTGGATCAGATTAGAATGCTGGATCGGATCAGAACACTTGTTGGAATGGCTAGATCACTCGTTTGGAATTGTTGGTTCGCTGGATTCTTTCTACCTATATTTTTCATAGGCAGAAAGGGATTGCTGGTTCATCCCTGGTTCGCTGGGTTGTTTGACTTGCTGGTTCGCTGGTCCTCTGGATCCGATAGTGGAGTTCTTCAACTCTTTCCAACAGCAATAACGATCCCTAACCCATTACAGACATAAGATTTTGGTTGAACGGAATTGAGGTAACATTTACATTTAAGTTTCATTTGCAATTGTAGGCTTTCTCCGAACCAATGTAACTTCTTTTCTTTATTAAAGCGATAAGAAGGGGGGCCAGAAATCTTGATTCTGTTATAGTTGTCAAATTGTCATATATCAGGATTTCACCATGTGAATCCATAATATGCACTCTGCCTAATTATTATAATTTCCCAACAACACCAAAAATATATATAACTGCGCTCAAACCAGATACAGCTACCCATTTTATTCGATAGTTAAATAAAATATATTGATTTCATATACTGGAATTCGGTGTCAAGAGAAATATTCATATAAATCAATTCTTATTCCTTGTTTTCGATCTTTCAATTTTACTTAGATGACCCCAATGCTATAATCAAAATCAATTCTGTCTTTAATCAAAATTGGTTATCAGGTTAAAAAAATATCATTCATCTTATAATATTAAGTTTATAATATATCTTATATTAAATTCACCTTTTACTATATATGGCAACTATATTGATTAATGTAATTGTGGTAACTATATTGATTAATGTAATTGTGGTAGTATATATTATAATGTGTTTTGATATTTTTGAATTATTGTTTAGTTAGATTTAATTTATAATTTTTTTACTATATTTTTATTATTTATTATGATCTGTTTTTATTATTTATTATGATCTGTTTTAAAATTATTGAATTTTAATTTTTAAGTGGAATTTTATAGATTATTTTAGAAAACTATTAGTTTTAGATAATATTGATTTTTTTCTAGCTTAATTTATTTTTATTAGTATTTATTTACATGGGATGAGAAGACAAGTTTTTTTTTTTTTCAATACTTTTACCTCGTTTTTTTCAAAATGACATTTGTGTCTCTATTTTTATTATTTAAATAGGCAAAACATTGGACAACTTTGTTTGGTCAATGATATTTATGTCTTTGTTTTTTTATTTAAATAGGAAAAAACATTGGACTACTTTACTTTGCTTTTAAATAGATTTTTTTTTCTTATAACTAATAAGTAAACAATTATTATTTTAATAGAAATTTTATTTCTTATTACAAATAAGTAAATATTTCTTATAACAAATAAGTAAACAATTTGAGCACTTTTAATTTTTCTCCACTTTACATCATATCACCGAACAAGAATAAACACTAGACTCTCATTATTAGTTTTCAGGAATTTTATAATCTATGTGAAAACCCCACCTAAGTTCTGGTATGAGTTGCATTGTAAAAATAATGTACATATGTTGTAATATTTGGAATAACAAAAAAAGGGGGATTGAGTCTCAGGACATGGATTCATGACAACTCAAACCCTAGTCTGCCATTTTTCAAAGTCGCTAAAGCTTTCCATTCTGAAAACCTATGGGTTATGGTCCCATGTCCAGATGAAATCACCTATTCCGCGGCAAGAAAATTTTTAAGTTGCTCTCAATTGCACCCATGAATCATTTCAAACCCCTTTGTCGAAACGAGAACAAGAATAAAATTCTGGAATAGGAATTGAATTCCTAGAATAGGAACTATACATTCTTCTTCTGTTACTTCGACACAGAGCTACACAGGGTCACTGCTTCCAATATCGCCATGTGTACACATATCTTTCAACGTGGGGAGTATACCAGAACAACCAGAGCCAATTTTGCAATCCAATCTCATCATTATACTTCAAATCAATACGTATCTGTGACTTCCTCTTGGTGCCGAACAGAGAATTTTCATGTTGATTCCATTCCTGGGATGGTCGAACTGTGTCCTTGTCTTTAGCAATGCCCTTCAAGCTGAACTTCCACAACATAGAATTGAAATTAGGATACAACATGCTTCCTTCAAGTTTTAAACACAAATTCTCTTTCATAATTCAATTATGAGTTGTCTCTGAACAAAATGCACAGATTCCATTCTAGCTTGAATTTCACTAGTTACACATTGTGTGAAATAGAGTTCCTGGCTCAATCAGATCCAATTTTTTTATCCTTATGATCCAAAGACCATTATAACAAATGGATTCAATGACTTAATATACACATAACTACTTTAACTTTTATCAGATCATCATGATGATCACGATTAATCTCTCTGGTTCCACAAGATTCTTGCACAGAGCTCTCGACTAATAGCTCACACTAAACTTCATGCAAACACAGATTCATCCACTTGAACTATAACCAACCTTACCCAATCAGATATTCGACATGCTATTCCTATGTGACAATTTAATTGATTTTCGAACTCCTAACTTGGTTTCGCCTTATTACTCTGGTAAAACAAAGTTCTCCTTCATGGATCTGGATCGATCTTCATTTCACTTGGTGGATAGCATGAATGTTGTCAATCTAAATCCACCAACAGGGGCTCTGACAATTCACTCTCAAGCAATATTTAACATCATAATGAATTCACCTTCTCAATTTAATATGAACTAATATCATAATTGAAATACCGAATATATATCATTTGACTAGATCTACCATTACAAATCAATTCACACATAGGATCACTATAAATAAGCCAAGACTTAGACTCACTTACTCTTCATGCATAATTTCTAGATTTCACAACCAAGTGCACAATCAGTTCATCAATTATATTACTAACACAGCGGAAATATATAGAGATACTTAAACCCACATTTAAAATGCCATCTATCAATCAAATTTACATGGCTTGATAATATAAATGGGTGAATCTTGCCCTAGCCCTCTCCTCTCACCATCGCACTCGCACTCTACACTCTCATCCACATCTACCTCTACTTATGCCTCTCTTCTTCTTTCCATATGCAGGCTTACATTTATAGGAAAAATTACATAGTTACGGATCATTCTGGATCCATGATCTTCTCCATAGATCACTCAACTAATTCCTAAAATCTCTTAATCCAATTTTGACTCAACTAATTCCCTATTCTAGGATCCCTAATCCCTAAGATCTTTATGAGATATTTACAAGGCTAAGATCTCTCGTATTCTCAATTATGTGAGAATATTTACATTAAAACCTCACGCACCTATTTCTCATGCAAATTATTAAAAAATATACAAAATTCATATCAATAAATTAAATTCTTTACTAAACATTAGCCCCCTAAGTGATCCAAAAATACAATGGTTTTTTGAGTCGGATGCTCCTGCATCGGACTCGCAAAGTTGAAAACATTCATGATATCCTGATCATGTGTTTCATATGCTGATGGAAACCTCTAGGGTCCCAAACCTTAGTTTGAAATTATCCAAATGCTATGCACCTTTGTTGTTGTTGCATGTGTGTTATCTTCTGATTCATTTTATTTCCTTCAATCAGCTTCAAATTCTAATTGATCATCACTTCTATTTTCAACTTCTTCCATTTGGACTGTCCCATCATCAACTTCCACAGTTCTTCAATCACAGAATAAATTTCTGTTTTTCCCTGAAAAACATAATTTTTGATATGCCCCTAACAAGGCAATTCTTCCTTCACCACATCCTTTAGTGCTTGACCACCTGTAAACACATTTTATTGCAATTCCTTTCATGTCTCCATCCAAAAAATGGAGCTACCAATACCATCATTGAGCGTCAATCTCAGCTCAGGTTCACATGAGTGAATTTCCTCATCTTCATTCATACCCTCGAAAACAAATTCTTCTGACTGTCTATCAGTCTCTTCATTAACCAAATGTGCATTTGTTAGACTTTGTTTGTCCTCGTGAGACAAGATAGTCTAATTATCCATCAGAATACAATTCTAATCTTGCCTCTTTGAAATTCCTTTGTACATTTCCTTCATCTTCATGACAACTTCAAGGTACTGTCTATCACCTGATTCTCTTTTTTCCATATCACAATCTATGTGTTTAACTTCATCTCTTTGATCTTCATGCTGAAGTTGTCCTCTATTAAGTAGTGCATCTATGTACGTCTTCTGTTGTACCAGTTAAAAATTGTCTTCTTCTTAGAAGTATTCATCATCATGTATGGGTTTACAATCTTATGTAACATGTATAACAATTTTCAATAATTATTTTTTATTTTCTAAATCTACAACCACACACAAAATGTCAGAAATAAAAATATTAGGCCCATCATCCTCACTTATCAGCATATCAATTTTCCGATCTAAACTCTTCAAAGATCTCATGAGACTTCCTGCAAATCTCTCTTCCTCCTCTTACTCCAAGCAACTTACAATATCTTCAATAGAATTTTTCTCAACATCATCCTCCCCAAGAATATCACCTTGCTCTGGTTCACAACACTGAACTATTTCCTCTGTTGTTAGTGGCTTGTATCTGAACTCAGCTTCTCTGAGTTTTTCTGTCTTCATTTTCCTTAAAATCTTCCCAGTTTCTTTACGAATAATTGTACCACTTGCCACCAGATTGGCTTCTTCATATTCCATCCTCTTCTTTGGTTTACATCAACCTTTTTATATAGCAACTTCTCCATGTAACTGATTTCACCTATTATCTCAATCCTCTCTCTGTCAAACTCCTCTTGACTCATCACCTCTATGCCCTTTACTTTGGCATATTTCCTTCTGTTGTGGCTTTCCTCTGAACCTCTGCAATGACCTTTAGTGATCATTGGCTATTGCTTCTTTGTGAACTCCATCTTGTTCACTTATGGACTGCACTTAAGCATCCATTTTCAACAATTCCTATACTTGCCTTCAATATCTTACCTTACCAATCTGTCTCCTTAAGCTTGATCTATGGTTCTCTGCCTCTGGAACCATTCTTTGAGCAAAATATTTTTCTCTTTTAGTCTCTAGAGCTTCCACTTCCTTTTATAACTTCCACTTTTCCTCTCTATCTAACCTTTATTGGAATTCTTCAAGGTTCTACAATTGTTTAAGAACTCACATGCTCTTCCTCTTCAGAACACAACTAGTTATTTGTTACAAATCCTCTTAGATGTCTTTGCTGATTACACCATATTTATCTACAACCTGAAATATCCATACACAATATTCAAACCTAGAGATAAAAATAGAACATACCATCTCACCTTCAAGATTTTCTGTCACACTTTATCTCTGTGCACTGCTGCCTATCATATTTAAAATTTGATCCTTTCTTCATGAGTAATATGCAAACAAAGTAAAATAACTTTGTTTTCCTGCTTTGATATATCAGTATTTATTGATCTCCTCTATGCTACCACTATTATCTCACTTGGTAGGTTAATTTTCCACACAAACCCAGAAAATGGAACGAAGGATCTATCACACAATCACTCTGGCAACATTGCTAAGTTCTCGTATGTTGCTCCACACTCTTTCTAGTGCATTCGAAAATTAAATTTTACCACAACACTCAAAAAATATCTCTTGAAATGATAAACAAATTCACTATCCACAAGCTCTAGCTCCCTGCTCAATAATAGGCCACACAAATGTTCCACCTTGTTGACTAACTCTGTGATAGATTCACCTTATAGCATTCCATGCTTTGATCAAATCCACAATAAGGAGGGACTGAACAAACCAAAATTCAAAGTTGTATTCATCCTCGGTACGATAGAGCCTCAATCCACAACTTCAACTCAAGTTTGCGCTCTGATACCACTCGATGACAACTCAAACCCTAGTCTGTCATTTTTCAAAGTCATTGAAGGTTTCCATTATGAAAAATTGTGGGTTATGGTCCCATGTCTGGATGAAATCACCTATTCCGCAGTAAGAAAACATCTAAGTTTCTCTCAATTTCACCCAGGTATCATTTCAAACCCCTTTGTCGAAAAGGGAATAGGAATAAACTTCTGGAATAGGAATTGAATTCATGGAATAGGAACTGTACATTGTTCTTTTGTTACTTCGACATAGAGCTACACAGGGTCATTGCTTCCAATGTCACTGTGCATACACATATTTCTCAGCGTGGGGAGTATACCAGAACAAACCAGAGCCAATTCTGCAATCTAGTCCCATCATTATACTTCATATCAATATGTATCTGTGACTTCTTCTTGGTGCTGAACAGAGAATTGTCATGTCGATTCCATTCCTGGGATGGTCGAATTGCGTCCTTGTCTTCATAAATGCCCTTCAAGCTGAACTTCCACAACTTAGAATTGAAATCAAGATGCACCAGGCTTCCTTTATATGTCAAATGCATATTATCTTTCATAATTCAGCTGTGAGTTGTCTCTGAAAAAAATGCACAGATTCCATTCTAGCTTAAATTTCACTAGTTATGCATTGTGTGAAACAGAGTTCCTGGCTCAATTAGATCCAAATATTTGATCCTTCTCATCTAAAGTTTGTTATAATAAATGGATTCAATGAATTAATATACACATAACTACTTTAACTTCGATCAGATCATCATGATGATCATGATTGATCTCTCTTGTTCCACGGGATTCTTGCATAGAGATCTTGGCTAATAGCTCACACTAAACTTCACGCATACACATATTCATCCATCTTGAACTATAACCAACCTTACCCAATCATATAATCGACATGTCATTCCTCTGTAATAGTTTAATTGATTGTCGAACTCCTAACTTGGTTTCGCCTTCTTACTCTGTGTCAAAAAGAGTTGTCCTTCATGGATCTAAATCGATCTTCGTTTCACTTGGTGGATAGCATGAATGCCTTCAATCTAAATCCACCATCAAGGACTCTAACAGTTCACTCTCAAGCAAGATTTAACATCATAATGAATACACCTTCTTGATTTAGTATCAAATAAGATCGTAATTGAAATGCCGAGTATCTATCATTTGACCAGATTTACCATTACAAATCGATTCACACATAGGATCACTATAAATAAGCCAAGACTCGGACTCACTTACTCTTCATGCATAATTTCTATATTTCACAATCAAATGCACAATCAGTTCATAAATTATACTACTAACATAGCGACAGTATATAGAGATACTCAAACCTACACTTAAAGCACCATATATTAATCAAATTTACATGTTTTGATAATATAAATGGGCGGATCTTGCCCTGGCCCTCTCCTCTCACCATTTCACTCGCACTCTACACTCTCATCCACATCTACCTCTACTTTTGCCTCTCTTCTTCTTTCCATATGCAAGTTTACATTTATAGGAACAATTACATATGTATCATTCTCGATCCATGATCTTCTCCATAGATCGCTCAACTAATTCCTAAAATCTCTTAATCCAATTTTGACTCAATTAATTCCCTATTTTAGGATTCCTAATCCCTAAGATATTTATGAGATCTTTACAAGGCTAATATCTCTCGTATTCTCAATTATGTGAGAATATTTACATTAAAACCTCATGCACCTATTTCTCATTCAAATTATTAAAAAATATACAAAATTCCTATCAATAAATTAAATTCTTTGTTAAACATTAGTCTCCCTAAGTCATCCAAAAATACAATGATTTTTCGAGCCAGATGCTCCTTCATCATGGATTCTAGAGCTAGGGATGGATAATTAATGGTAGGAATGATACAATTTATTATGCAAAGAAGAGACATGAACTTGACGATAGGGATTAAAGGCTGACTAGTCCATGAAGTAAAGGGGATGGTTCTTGAAATTAAATGGTCTAAGGAAAGTATTCAGACCCATGCTTGTTTGAGATAATACAAAAAGAAAAAGAGGACATAATTTATGGAGGGATTGCAACAATAATTGAGGGACAAGAAGCTTTCTCCAAAAGAAAAAGAGGAATTTGGAAAAGAGGACATGGATAGAGGGCCAAATTCAGTTTCACTGAGACAAAAAAAGATAAATATTATATGATTTCTATTCAAAATTAATGGGTTATGCTACATTGTCCTTATAATAGATATGGATAAACAACAACTGTAATATGTGATGTTTTGTATATATCTGTGATGCAACAATGAAGGAATATTTTCCTGATTTGTATTTCCTTGTAGATTCAAACTCCTAAATGTAATTGACTAGAACAATAGGCTTGAATCTACTCTACCAACGAACAATATAAAATTTGAAATGAGAACTGTACACTCAAAACAATAACTCTATCCAAAAAAAAAACCATGAAAACCAACACAAAAACAAAAATTGTTGATGTTGGAATAATGGTTTTTTTCCACGGTAAATTTTCAATAGTTTTTAAAAATGGCAATAAACGCCATTAAAAACCAAATTTTTTGTGTGAAAAACAACTTGAAAACAAAAAGTGCTAATGTTGGAATAACACCATAGGTGAATTCTCAACATTGTTTAGCAATGGCGTTGAGGATAAATTATCATGGCTTCGAAAAACCTTAAAATTCCAATGATTTTGAGGCATGACATTAAGTTAAAATATCACGTCTTTGAAAAACCTTAAAATTTCAACAATTTTCAGTCATGGTGTTAAAGATAAAATACTTATAACTATTTTCAACCAGAGCATAAAAGATAAAATATCATGACTCAGAAAAACCTTAAAATTTTGACAATTTTTCAACCATGGAATTAAAACCAAAGATTGCAATTACATAAAACCTCAAGTTTCCAACATATTTCAACCATGACATTATGGAAAAAAATTATGATTGAAAAAACTTTAAAAATGAACACCTCCATCAAAGAGTCATTATACCAAGAGTAATTTCTTTTTTAAATTCTAAAAGTACAATGACTTTAAAATCTTAGCCTAAGACAACTTCACACATTGTAAAAAAATTAAAAATCAACCATCAAATTCACATGTAGTGTAGGCGAATTCGACCCATTGTAATAAAAACTTAAAGACCAACTATGAAATTGATACATTTTGGGGGTAGACGCAATCCATTAAAAGGAAAACTTTAAAATAAATTATCAAATTGGCACAAAATAGAATTGGGTTGTTGCTCAAGGATCTACACAAACTCTGCATTAAAAAAAGAAAAAAGAAAACAAAATTTAAATATTGAAAAAATCATAAAAAAAAAACAAAAATATACAAATTTTAAAAAATAGTAACAAGTAAATAAAAATATATATTTAGACAAATAATAATAATAATAATAACAACTAATAAAAATAATAATAAAACATATATTTTTTTTAATATGGAAAAAAAAAAAAAAAATTCAACACAAAAATTAAAAAAAATTAACCCATTATTTAAAAAAAATAAAATAAATTAAATTAAGAAAACAAAAAACAATATAATATAATTTAAAAAATAAAAAATAAATAAAAACAAACGAAATAAAAAACATTAAAATATACAAATAATACATTATAATAAAATTAAAATCATAAAAAATAATAAAAACTTACCTAAAAAAAGAATAATCATTACCCAAAAAAATATTACAAAAATTAATTAAAAAAAAATTAAGATTAAAAAAAGAAACTAAAACAAATATGTAATTAAAATCTTTCGGTGAAATCACATTAAAGTAAATTTGGTCGACGTGTTTTGAACAAGCCAGTGTGGTTCATCATCAGGACAAGATGAAAAATATGATCAGATAACCTATTTAAATAAATAGTAAAGCTCCAACTAGCCGTTTGCAAAATAACTGCTAGTTTCACTAAAATAGGAAATTATATATATATATATATATATATATATATATATATATATATATATATATATATAATTTTGAATTTTATATATTTTTTTTCTATTTTTTTTTAAGAATAATAATTATTTTATTTTATTTGCTTTTATTTTTATTTCTATTTATTTATTTTATCGAATAAATTAATGTTAAAAAAAAAAAGTAAATAAATTATAGTTATAGTTTGAATTTTGTATATTAATTTATTTTCAATAATTATATGTTATGTAATTCAAATCTCATAAAAATAGTTATCTTATTTGATAGGTAATTCTATTTAATTTAAAGCTTAATGATTTCATTAGGAGCATCTTTGATCGCTTTTCTTGCAATTTTATAGTCTGTCATACCAAGGATTGGAAGTTCTATTTTTCTACTTATATGAAGTCTCATTAGAGAACTTGTTAATGGTAGTGAATAGGGTAGTAGTAAAATGGTAATAAATTTGATCAATGTTGTTATTGTAAGTTAGGGAGCCTAAATCCCTTAAGAAAAGGTCAACATTACTTCTATCAAAGCAAATGTGTATTTTTCTTTCAATGGTATCCTGCATGTGGGTGGGCATAACAAGTTTGAGGGATAAAGACAAAGGTCTGTGGTCAGATTCAGGCTCATACCTGTTAAGTAGCTCAAAGTATGATGACATGTGTGTCAAAAATCACATAATCCACGACACTGCTACCTAGTCCATGGAAACATGTCATATGACTAGAGAGAGGCCACTTGTTGATACCATTACAAATGATTAGGTCCTGGGAACTACAAAGTTTGAGGCCAATTGTCATATTTTGTACATTGCTTGATCATATTGAATCCATTGATATACATAAGGTTGTATAATTCCTACATGGTATCAGAGCACAATAACTAACTATAGTGGAGGAGAAGTTGAGTTTGTGACTGAATAGAATTCGAATTTGCAAAAGTATTCTCGGTGCGATAGGTGAATCATGATCGAAATGGATTTCAATGGCTTGAGATTGGAGTATGCACTTGAGGGTTGTTCCAATTATATTGCATGGAAAGATAAGATGGAGGCAGTACTAGAGGACAATGGGTTGAAAGAATTCATTGATAATGATGTTCCCAAACCCATTGTAGCAGATGCTGCAAATATTGATGCTTCAAAAAAGAAGGTTGCAAGGGTGAGGAGGATCTTACTGGAGGGAGTACGAGACCACATTGTCTCAAGTCTCCATGGGAAAGCAACTCCATATGCAATGTGGAAGGCTTTGACAGATCCATTTCAGAGTAGCAGTGATCATAGAAAATTGGCACTAAAGGACAAGCTCAGGAAAATCAAAATGGAGAAAGGCAACACTATTCCAGTATACTTGACCAAGTTTGTCCAATGTCGAGATGAGCTTGGGAGTGTAGGAATTACTATCGTAGATGATGAATTGGTGAGCCTAGCTCTTCTAGGACTTCCCAATACTTGGCATAGTTATAAGGACTCTATCAATGGGAGGGACAAGCTACCAGATTGGGAACGACTTTGGTCGGATTTGGTGTAAGAAGAATTCGGGTGGAATACCAGGGATGGATCTTCATCTAAGGAAGATGATGAAGAAAATTGTGCCTTGGCTAGTAAGGTGAAGAAGGGGAAGGGAAATAAATCCTATTCCAAATTTGAGACAGGCGAAGAAGGAAAGGAGCGCGACATGTCCAGAGTGAAGTGTTTTCACTATCACGAGCATGGACATTATGCCATTAGTTATCCACAAAAGAAGAAGAACAAGAAGGCTTCAGGATCTGCAGCTGGTGAGGCTTTGGCCTCACAATTTGAGTTGGACTTCTCGAAGATCGCATGCATGGTGTCAAGTGCGATGGGATCAGGGTGGTACTTAGATAGTGGTGCATCTTTCCACATGACAGGAGACAAAGAAATTTTTAGTAGCTTGGAGGAGAAGGACCTCCATATGGATATAGAAATGGGTGATGACGGAAGGTATAACGCGATCGAGGTTGGTACAGTTGCTTTCCAAAGACAATCAGGTAAACCATTTTTATTAAAATATGTAATGCATGTACCAGGCTTGAAAAATAATTTAGTTTCAGTCGCAATGTTGGAAGATAGAGGTTATGATGTGGTTTTTAGTGAAGGGAAAGTTTTCCTTCAATACAAAGCCATAGGAAAAGCCAAGAAGATTGGGATTCATATGAAGAATCTCTATAAACTTGATGTAGATGGCTGCGTAGCATTGATGGGTAGGGTAGACAAAGTGGTGAGTTAGGATGAGGGCGAGTTATGTCATAAAATATTGGGCCATCTATACCACAGAGATTTGAAGGTCATGCATCAGATTTCTACGGGGCTTCCAAAGGGCACTCCTGTGCAGATAGACACATGCAATGGATGTACCATGGGGAAGTGTGACAAAGCCATGCGATTGTCCCTTGAGAGGGAGCTTGATTTGCATGCAGATGAGGAACTCCTGGTTCCAAAGGATGAACCTCAAGATGTGGAGCATCCACAAGATGAGGATCATGGAGTGGCAGAAACCATTCAAGTAGAGACCTCCAAGAGGGGGAAATTTCAAGCCAGATGGCAAAGGGAGTACATGCAGCTATACCTCCAGGTGTGAGGTGGAGCAATGTGCAGAAATTTGGGCAGGATTCATTAAGAAGGTGTGTCTCATGGATCAAACCTTGCTACGAGGAGCCCATAGTACAACAGTATTAGGATCGTTTAGATTGATGTAGTCAGATGTCAAGAAGATATAAATCAAAGTGGCAGTTGTCAGATACTGGAGCGGAGATTAGAGGTGGAAGTAGTGCAAATTACATGGATGCAGATGTCAACAGCGCATAGATTCCAGTAGACATGTGTAGTAGTTAGCAGTAGTCATAAGACTCTGATGAAAGATGAATTATACTCATTCAGTTGTTTGGAGGCTATTCAATTTCATAAGTGTTGCATGCAAGAGTTGCATGTTCAAACAACACCAGATAAGTGTTGCATGCAAGAGTTGCATGTGCGAACAACACTAAAGAAGTGTTGCATGTTCAAGAAACACCAGAGAAGTGTTGCATGCAAGCGTTTCATGTGTGAACTACACTATATAAGTGTTGCATGCAAGAGGTGCATGTGTGAATGTAAGGACATTCCAAGGTACTGGATCGAGACATATTGATTCCTTTCTTGTTGAGAGGGAGTGTTGAAACTTGCAACAAGAAATAATGAAATTGGCATCCAGAAAAAACATGACAACACCTACACTAGTGTGGGCCATAGGTCATGTAGTGATGGGTCGTAGCGATACTTTAGTGTGCAATTAAATTTATTTAATAAATTGGAAATGTGTCAAACTTAATTATCCCTTAATTAAATTGGACAATAAATTGTAATCTTATCTCATAAACACTTGTAATAGTTAACTGAGTGTGATAAACTTAGTTAGCTCATGAATTTTGAGTTGAGGGTGGTTGGTGAGGCATGCAGAGTGATTCTATGTGTTTTAGATTTCAAGTTGCAGTTAAGTGCATGATTTTAATGCATGAGAAATCAATTAACTCAGTTAAGTGAGTTAAAGTCAGTTGAACTAGTTGTAACTGTTTATTGAACTAGTGAGAGATCAAGTGAATTAAATTATATTTAATTCACATGCAGTGATGTGTCATGCAATTGATGATTTACTATTAATATATACATGCATGTCAGATCTAGTGGAGACCCAGTTGAGACAAAGGTTAAAGGGAAGTTGACTATCAGTTGTATTATTAGAAAATTGCATGGATGTAGTTAAAACACCACAGGATTACCCATGATACTTGCACAGTTGAGGAAGGCTGAAATTCCTAAAGAATAGGGATTTAATTCATCATGAATTGCGTGAGCAAGGAAGACTGAAGACAGACTGAGAATTGGCTAAGTGTTGGCTCGATTTGTCTGGATCAATCTGAGACGATAGGAAGATTGCAAGAGACTATTGTGAGAAGAGTGAATTGTAATTTTTTCATGTTTCCCTGTGGAATATACAATATATGATAGAGGGGTTTAATTGAGCAGTAAGATTTCCCCGAGAAAATATGTGTGTTGTGGTTTGATTTGATTCTTTCTTTACTTGTTGTGATTGGAGATTGTTTATTTTCCGCAATTGGTTTGTAGAAGGATTAAGTATCTAGCTTTAGTGCATTGTTTGATCGGATTGAATCCATTGATATACATATGGTTGTATAATTTCTACATGAACGTTGTAGTTGTCAGAATCGAGGAGGATGAGGTGGCCATGAGTGCCCATGCTTCTCCTAGTGATAAGTGCGATGATATTGAGTTGCAGTTATTTTTACTTTAGTTGGGCAAGATCCTTGAAGAGCCCATCGAATTGATCATTACCTTGCTACGGGAGCTCATATTTGCAATAGCGTGATGGAGGAGTTTTCAGTGAGAGCTAAGGAGTGATGGAGACAATAGTGCAATAGATAGTAGTGTTCGTTTCTGGAGCAGCACAGAGCAGAGGCAGCAACAGTGCATTGCACAGTGGTGAAGTGCTTACAAAATGCAAAGCAGCGACAATGCAGAGCATCCGAGGGATAGCTCTGTAGCTATCAAAAATCATATTTGCCAGCACTGAGCTGTATCCATTGAACACTTGTTCAGTTTTGGGTGAGTTTCAGTTGTTTCTCTCAAAAGTTGAGTTGTAGTGCAAATGCAGTGTTAGCAGTGGCAGTGTTAGTAGCATAGAAAATCCACACTTGAGAGGGAGCTATAGTACAAATTTAGCAGTGGCAGTGGTAGTGTCACGGGCAACAGTACAGTGTCAGCAGTGGAGTCGTTGATGGAATTTAGCAGCATGGAGGATGCTTCAAGGTCAGAGAAATATGCAACAAACATTATTGCTAGAGCATTTTCCTCACTAAGAGGGAGTTTTGATTTTTGTAGCATCAAAAAGTGATCTAAGCCTCAAATTTGGTGTGGAGGCTCAGACTCTAGTATTCCAAAGAACCCAGAAAGCGTTTGTGGAAATTCCACTCGTATTTTATTTTATTTGAACAATTAATTATTTTGATGGGGACCCTAAGTCTAAACTTAAGGAAATTAAATAATTAAAGGGTATCAAATAAAATATAGTGTGAGTCTTCTAGAGGACATGGATCAAGTCATGTTATAATCTTAGTCATTGATTAGACATCTAATCTGGCCCATTGATATGTCAACAAGAAGACTATAAAGGAAGGCTTGAGGGTCATTAGGAAAATACACCAAGACACTGAATTGATCTAAGATCGAAATTTCTGGGGCAGGTTTGCTGAGAAATTTGAGCTAAAGATCTGACCAGTGAGGGGTAGAGATAACATCTAGAGAGGAAGATATTTTCTCAGCCGGTGGAGAATCAATCAGAGAGAGGCATAAGAGATCTAACCAAATCCAACACTGAAGGAAGAGGATTGACGCAGTGACTGCGTAGACTCACGTAGAAGCATCGCAGAGGAAAAAGAAGGGTTTTTAGAATTATGCTAGTGGATTAGTTTCGGAGGCCGGGAATTGGAAAGTGGCACTGGGAGGTTGTTCCTCAAGGTCCACAGAGGAAAAGATACATGTTTTAGGACCAACTCTGAGACTGGAAGGGGGTGATGCACTAGCTAGGAGTTCCAGCGTTGGATTTGCGCAGAGCTTCTATGGGGTAGTGTTTTCTTCATCTAGATCAGCTAGAAATATAATGATTGAGTGAGGTAAATCCTCACAAATTCTTCTGCCAATATTTATATCTGTAATTGAATCATCCTAAGGGTATTCAGATATATATTCAAACATTGCTACTGCATAATAATAAAACCCTCAAATATGTTGCACTGCTTTTCCCTCATTGGGTTTTCTTGGGGAATTATTCCAAAATAAAGGTGTCATATGTGTGAATGATTTCCTTGTTCAGTTTCCTTGTTTCAGAATCATAATTATTGTAGTGTAGGCTGCTTCAATGATTGCTTCAGTATTTCATGAATGTATTCATATATAATTGTGTAAAGTAAATTACATAATAGATGAAGTAATTCAGATGGTTGCAGTAAGATTCCTTAGATTAATTGAGATCTAGGAATTTTCACAAAGAAATTGCTCAAAACCCCACTATCTATATATTCCATATGGTCAAGATCATGAAACAATACAATGTTATTCCTCATATTGAGAAACCTCTGCACTCTGTTGATTGTCTCACTCTGATCCTGCTCGAATTTGGCACCGATCTAAGAAAGTTTGATTCAATATTTAACCTCTTGCTTTCATATGCTTGGCCAGCCTTGCTTACGCATTCCTCGGCTAATTGAGACCTTATTAATTATTAAATTCCTAATTAATGGTTTCACAATACCTTCAAGGCTTCCCGATGACCTCATGCATGATTTGTAAAATTTTCTAATTATACAACTAATAGTTATCTTCCCTTTAACTTCAATCTCAACTGGGCCTTCCTTAGAACTAACATGCAATAGCTATTTATAGTGAATTATCAGTTATATGATTGATCATTGCATGTGAATTAAATCAGATTTAATTCATTGGACCTCTCACTAGCTCACCTCTTAGTTATAACTAGCTAAACTGATTTTAACTCAATTAATTGATTTAACTAATTACAACTCACAAATAACTATAATTTAACCCCCTAAAAATAGGAAAATCCTCTACATGTTTCCTCTTAGACCCCCAACTCAAATTTCCTAAGCTAACTCAGCCTTTCTAACTTAGTTAGCTAATACAAGTTGTCATGTGATGGAATTACAAATTTTCTTCCAATTTAATTAAGGGAAAATTAAATTAGAAGCCCCCTATGGTGCCATTTTTGGGTGCAATTTCTGGATGCCATTTTCAATTTTTTTTGTTTCCAATTTCAACAAAGTGGAACTGAGATTTATGCCTCATGAGGGAGGGATACTAGAACTAAAAATGGTCCAGATCAAAGTTGGAATTTTGAGACCTCATGAGGCCTTTAGAAACATTGCAGTAAGCATGATTGAATGTAATTTTCTAGTCAAATATTACTCCATTATGCATAGAATAATGTAAGGCATAGAGAACATACTCAAGAACAAAGTTGATGGACTATTAACCAAGAATTCACACAAATAACCATGTAAAGTCCCGTCAAATTTGTTGGCATTAATCAACTCTTTTGTTGGCTTCATCAAGAAATTCTTTAGAATATTATTCCCTCCATTGTGGTTCATAAGTAAGGCATCAACATTTTATACCATGAAAACTTGATTGCCTTCTGTAAGTCTGAAAGAATTTTTTTGAACACACTAACAGATAGAGGAATGGGGGTCTTGGAAAATTTTGCAAATCATATATGGCTTTCTCTAGTGTCAGATTTTTCATTCCACCATGAAACCAATTTTGAAAAATTTAAAACTCCAGTCATGCACCCAATGTGCATACTTCTTGATGTTCAAGCTCTATTATTGTTCGTCACTTCTAAATCTAGTTTAGAATACCATTTGTAGGCCATAAACCATTTGAAGTCATGATACTGCTGAATTTCAGAAAATTGAAAACTTCAGGCATGCACCTAACATGTACATCTTCTCTTCTAAGTCTAGTCCAAAATATCATTTGTAGGCCATGTACCACTTGAAGTCATGATCATACTCAATTTCAAAAAACTAGAAACTCCAAGCATGCACCCATTGTGCACAATGCTTGATTTCCAAGATCTATTATTGTTCTTCTCTTCTAAGTCTAGTGTACAATACCATCTATAGGTCATAGACCACTTGAATTCATGATCCTACTCAATTTAAAAGAAATGGAAACTTCAGGCACACACTCAACATGCACAATTCCCAATGTCCAAGCTCTATTATTATTTTTTTCTTCTAAATCTAGTCCAGAATACCATCTATAGGCCATAGACCACTTAAAGCCACGATCCTTCTCAATTTCAAAAAATTGAAAACTCTAGGAATGCACTAGCATGCACAATGCTTGATGTCCAAGCTCTATTAATATTCTTCTCTTCTAAGTCTAGTCCAGAATACCATTTGTAGGCCATAGACCACTTGAAGTTATGACCCTACTCAATTTTGAAAAATTGAAAACTCTAGGCATGCACCCAGTGTGCACAATGCCTAATGTCCAAGCTCTATTATTGTTCTTTTCTTCTAATTCTAGTCTAGAGTACCATCTGTAGGCCATAGACCACTTGAAGTCATGATCCTACTCAATTTGAGAAAACTGAAAACGTCATGCATGCATCCAATGTGCACAATGCGTGATGTCCAAACTCTATTACTGTTCTTCTCTTCCAATTCTAGTCAAGAATACCATCTGTAGGCTGTAGACTAGTTGATGTGATGATCCCGTTGTCCAAGTGTGTTAAGGTTATCTACTCAAAAGGAATTTTTGTTCATTACTTATTAGCATTCTCGAATGGCTGAATGAACTAATAAGTGACCAATTTGAAATATTAGGTGGTATTAACGATGTTATTAACTTATGTTGTATGAATACATGCAAAGGGGAAGGTGGTTCATAAATTACAAGTACTGTATTGATTTGGAAGGATAACAATATCTCAATGATAAATGTGCCTTACTTAATATCAAGGTGATCTTCAACCATGTGAAGCATGCATTGGCCTTAGTGACTTAATGCATCTTTAAAGAGGAGCAACATGGGCATAATGAATTTGGGATGTGGGATATGAATATGGAATTTTCTCGAGGAATGCCTCTCGAATCTACATGCTAAAGGAAAGAAAGTGTAGAAATGAATTAAGTATAGAGGAATGCCTCCCGCATCTACATGCTAAAGGAAAGGAAGTGTAGAAATGGCTTAAGTATAGAATCATGTGGGAGGAAAAGATAATGCATGGGGAAAAGGTCATGTGGGAGGTTGGAAAAGGTCATGTGGGAAGTGGTCAACCTGCATACAAGAGGAACAACTAAATATAAGTATGCAAGAGAGAGTCATGTGACTTAGATGTCATGTAGGAGGAGAGGTGAAGAAAATCCTTGCATAACCTGCATAGATGTAAAAGTGACTAAGTATAGATAGATGTGTAATTTGTACGCTGTTGAAGTGCAAGTGCAAATTGTAAAATGTGGATGCAAATTGTAGAATGAGAATGTGTGAAAATAGTAGAAAAAAAAATACTTAACAACATAAATGTGATAAATGTTTAAAATTAATTAAACATAAACCATAATAATAATATAAAAAATTATATACATCTTTTAATAAAAAAATATAAATATAATATATTATTATTAATATATATATATATATATATATATATATATAATATTCTTTATTATCCATATATATATATATATATATAATTATTATTAATATAGTTGTTATTCATAATCACATTTTTTATTACCAATATATATTATTATAAATTATTCATAATCACATTTACCTACATTAGGAATGTAGGTTGTATAAAATAACATGTTTTACAATAGCGACAACAGATCCCAGAATAAGCAGAGATATAGTAACGCATACATTATATTTGTTAGTCATAATCACATTTACCTACATTAGGAATGTAGGTTGTAACAAATAACATGTTTTACAATAGTGACAACAGATCCCAGAATAAGCAGAGATATAACAACGCATACATATATTCATTTTACAACTCGTTGTCCATTATGTTAATTCTGGGATACAAATTTGACAATAATATAAAATAATATTTATTTTTCATAATTCGTACAAGTGGTTCCATATCATTTCATATAATTTAAGCTCGTTGTACACATTGAACCCAACAGATAGGTCAACGCCAGTACTTGTAAACAATTTTCAAAACCCAAATGTGATGATACTCGATATTCAAAACCCAAATGTTCGACCATGCACATAATCATAGCCTACGTTGCGTACATCATTGGTAGTTTGTATGATAACGTAACATGTCATTAAATCAGAAAATGATACACAGCCTTTTTCTTAGCTTCACGACAATGTATACATTATTGAAAACTGAAAAAAATCCAAGGTATGCCCATAAGTGACAACCTTACACCTGCCCAATTTGTTGTATTTGTTGGTTTGTTATACATTATTGCGTCACTGGGCCTGCATCACATAACGCTATCTTATCATATTCCTTGTACCAGGAGTCACGTTTCCCTTCAAACACTTTCCCAAAAGTGTTGATATTGGTTATGATTGTGTCAATCAATATTTTTGGAGTTTTAACTTCATGTATATCTCAATTTTATATTAACAAAGTACTCCAAAAATAATAATAAGTATTGGTTAACAAGCATCCGGGTTCTGAACATCTGTACCACTTGTCTGATGCTGAGCCTCTCCTCTGCCTTGGCAACACTGCATTTCAACGTGATTTTGAGTCGTACTCACAATCTATGATGCTTTCCATTAACTACACTGGCACGACTCCATCTAGCAGAACCATGGGACTTTAGGTGCCCAACTGATGATGTTGATCTCCTTTACAAAATTTAATGCCTTCATGTCTCTTTATCAACTCTCCATCTTCTAGCTTGCTTTATCAACTCCATCTTCCACTTTGATCCAGAAAGGCAACAACAAACTCATTATCAAAATTGTATTTTTCAACCATGAGAAAATATATTACAACTCAGTTAATTAAGAAAATCTATCACAACTCAAATATCACACCAGGTGAGACAACCATCTCAACCAAAAATAATTGTTTATATAAACCCACGTTCAAATTTATAATAATGTTTATAACCATAAACCATAAGAGAACGGTATCCTTTTATTGCTGTAACGGCTTATTAATTTTTCCATCCATGTTAAATTTTCATGCATTCAAACATGTTATGAATACTTGATATAATAAAAGTGGATATACACTTTCCTATTATATGGTTATATGATATGATACAAGTGGATAGAAACTTTTTTTAATTAAAGTGCAGTAATATTTGGAATGGGTTTTGAGGGGATTTAAAATTTTAAAATAATGAATGGATAATTTTTGATAATTTGGAAAGAATTTTATATATGATTTAAATTGTAGTAATATTTGGAATTGGTTTTGAGAAATTTTAATTTTTTAAAATGATGAATGACTAAAATTTAATAATATGAGAAGAATCTTATATATGATTTAATAGACATGATGGAAAGTCTATAAAATAATCAATAGACATAATGGAAGGTTTATGAATAGTTTTTTAGTTTCTTTGTTTCTATTTAATCTTTAATTTATTAAAAAATATTCATAAATATAGTTACTTTATAATTTATTCAAATATTATTGAGCTTAGAAGGCCATTCTACAATCCAGTATGACGTCATGTGTAATTATTTCACGTCCTCAAAAATAAATAAAAATAATTATCTTTAAAGTGAGCTAAAACAAAAACAAAAAAATTTAAATAACCATACAAATAAACATTTAAAAATAGATTAACATAACAATTAACTTAGTTTGTTGACATTTCACTTTCATTTTACTTAATTTGTTGATATTTCAATTTCACTCTTCGAGTAATAAATAAATCAATCACTGTCTATCTTAAATAATATAATTTTATATAATTTTAAGAGATAAAAGTTATAAAAAAAAAACTTGTATTTCTCTTCTAAATATATCAATATAAAACTTAAATAAAACACACACACACACATATTAATTATGTGTGTATATATGTATGCGTTAATGTTTACCTTTGTAAAATATTTTAATGTTTGAAAGGAAAAAATAATTTAAGATAAAATAATGTAATTACTTCTTAATAAAAGAAAAATGTGTAACTCATTCAATTTTTAACTTGCACTATTCGAGATTAAATTTCTTGCTATGCAAATCTTTTTTTCAAATTTTATATTTAAAAATAAAAAAGATTTATATATAATAAAATTTAAATAATGAAAAATGATCACTATAGATTTATCTTAATCATATATTTACCAAAAACTAAATAAAATTAAATCCTAATCATATATTTACCAAATACTAAATGAAATTAAATCGTATAGATTTATCTTAATCATCTATTTACCAAATACTAAATAAAATTAAATCTCTTCCCATCTAATTTTTTTTCAAATTTTATAATAAAAAAAATTACATTATTAAAATAAATCTATTCTAGTTTATTAAAAATAGTGTTTACAATTCATTGGTGTCACTCCACTTAATTTGACATGACCATTTGACATAGCCATTGAGTGCGTCACTTACCTGCGTTATCGTTACCACGATTGTTTCATTCAATTGCATAATTTCCTTCAATTTCTTTTGTAATTGTTGTTGTTGGATGCTAAGGAAGTGGGTTTTGAAGTTATTATACTCACCAGGTTTAGTTCGGTGTGGCAAATAAACCCACGCTGGATCAGATTAGAATGCTGGATCGGATCAGAACACTTGTTGGAATGGCTAGATCACTCGTTTGGAATTGTTGGTTCGCTAGATTCTTTCTGCCTATATTTTTCATAGCTGGATTGCTGGTTCATCCCTGGTTCACTGGTTTACTTGATTTGCTGGTTCGCTGGGTGGCTGGTCCGCTGGATCCTTTCTGCACATATCTTTTCTTCCGATAGTGGAGTTCTTCAACTCTTTCCACCAGCAATAACGATCCTTAACGCATTACAGACATAATATTTTGGTTGAAAGAAATTGAGGTAACATTTACATTTAAGTTTCATTTGTAGTTGAAAGAAATTTGGTAACGCATTAGATCTTGATTCTGTTGTAGTTGTCAAATTGTCAAATATCAGGATTTCACCAAGTGAATTCATAATGTTTCTGGAACTTGGGGACGATCTGGTGTTGATCCAGGTGTATTTGCTGCGGGGTGGCGGCAATATATTTCTTTGGGTCTTGGGACCTGACATTCTCGACCTTTTGACTTATTCCTTTTTTTGATTGTTTATTCCTGTGAAAGACGTTTTCCGTATATTGGGGTTTATTCTGTTAGGTTGTTTGTACCACATCTCAGGTTGTTTTGCGTGCCACGTTAATTATTGTCTCGTCTTCCACGCGGCGATCTGACGCGGGTGCGGGTGCTTTCTTCTTCCACAAGTAGTTGACATCTTTTTGGGATGGCGGAGGAGAACTTTCTGAATTCTGATATTTCTCGGTCGAGTAGTCTTTAGTGCAACTTTTTGAAGGCTTTTATTTATGGTGTAATTTCTCTAAATTCCGGCAGGAATTTATTGAAAAGAGAAATTTGATTGCTAACTTTACACAATCGAAGTGTCCTAGAGGTTTTTGAGGGTGCTGAATCCATATATAGAGTCAAAAAACCAGTTTGAATAACAAAAACCAAGATTTTACTTCAAAAAATTTCACCGAATTCCGGCACCTGAAACTTCAAAAAGTCGCACTAAAGACAACTCCTTTCTCAGCAGTAAGCACATATCCAAGGATGCCGTAAGGTCTCGCGATGCGAAAGTAATCTCCAAGTGGATGCCGATTTAATTGCAAGGTCTTGCTTCTTCCCCTCCATTACCTACGATGGGGACGGTCTGAGTGTTAAGCATAGCGGGAGTGCTGGTGGGACATTTGGGGCCGGTGCAAAACGTCGTCAACAGAGGGATCGTTGTTTTAAGCTTGCTATGGTGATCAAGGAAGTAAACATGGAGTATGATGACCTGTGGGGTAGAGTTACGAGCCTCAAAAAGCGGGCTTTAATTGGGCGTTGGATGTTTGCAGAAGGCAAGGCGATTAATATGGTGGAATGGGTCAAACAATGTTAGTGCCCTATTCTGGGTTATGCGCCAAAGGTTAGTATGTTGTTAAACCAGTGGTTTAGTATTCATTCACTGAAGGAGGAGGATATTTCTAAGATCCTTTAGAGGATGTGGGTCAAGGGAAGGAGTTTCATGCAACTCATTCCCTGGTATCTAGGGTTTAACCCTGTGATGGAAGCTCCAAGAAGCAACCTAGCGTGGGTGAAATAGCCGAGTCTCCCTCTTGAATTTTGGATGTTGAAGGCACTGCGGGCGATTGGTGACTCCATCGGAACTACGAAGTATATTGACCCTCGCATTATTGGTACATGAGACAAAAAGATTGCATGGTTACTTGTTGAAGTTGATTTCAAAGGTGGTTTACCTGCGGATGTAGACCTGATTTGGGGGTTACGGAGACACAGGCAGCGGGTGGACTATTGGGGCATTCCCTTTCGATGCTTGATTTGTCATCGCACGGGTCATCTAAGGAATTGCTGCCCACTGCGTTTCAAAGCTGATCACAGGGGTAGGGATGGTAATGGCCATGTCGATAAAGTTGCTTCTAATACTCCTGTAAATGGCACTGTTGTCCATAATCCGGGTAAGTCTCTTTTAACATCCTCGGGTGATGAAGGCTATGTATCTGCTTTTGAATATGGTGAAGATATCCCACATCCTGATATGGAAATTCCCTATGAAACTGAAATTCGTATGCTTGTGTTTTCTCAAACCTTGAGGGAGAATCAACCTCGTTTGAACATCCAAAATTCCACTGGGTCTCTGATGTCTAATTCTCATAGGCCTTTTGAATCTCTTGGAGTTTCTGCTGTGGGTTTGCGGGGTGCGTCGGATGGTTTGCCAAATGATGCTGCTAGTTAGTCGATGGTTGTGAATGACTCCCATCCACCCGATATAAATCTTTCTACCTCTATTCCCGGTCTTATGGTGGAAAGTGGTCCTTCTCATTCTCCTGCTGAATTACCTATATCATCTGAAGTGCAATCCCCTCCCTCTTCGCCCGTGCCCCAACCTCTCCTCTCTCGGCAGGGACCTGCACCCTCTTCCCCTGAACATCTATATGTGTCCCCATCTATGCCGCCTCTAGAATGGGCCTCCCCTCCCCTTTCTCCTCAACAGGATGTAACTCTGGATATCACAGATTCTCCTAGAAATTCTGTTGGAAATGATTTTGAATCCTTGATAGGAAACCCTCACTTTGACATTGCTACCCTGACGGTTTTTGATAAACCTCCTCCATAACATGAGATTGTTATTTCCTCGGAATCGAGAAAAAACATTACCGTTAGGATGGGCTCTAGGAAGGGATCGAGACATTTCCGGGGAAGGCCAAAGTCTAAATCCTTGTTTAAAGATGATTTTGTTGATTTGGTGGACATTCTTATTTATGTTGTGGATGACAACGAGACGCTTAGAGCATGCAATCCCTCTGAAATTTCCAAATGACTTCTATTCTTTCTCTGAACGTCAAGGGTATGGATGACCCCTCAAAACTTCTGCGCCTCAGGGAGATGTTAAATTGTTTGTGTCCCAGTATTGTTCTTGTTCAGGAAACTCTATGCGAGAGAGGTAAAGCTATCAGATGTATTCTATCCATCAGGCCGTGTTGGCACGTGGTGGCTGTTGATGCTGTGGGACATGCAGGTGGTATCTTGGCTCTATGGAACCTGTCTTATGCAAATTTTAAGGCCTATAGTTTTTTTGGAGGCGTTCTTTTATTTGGAAAGATCCGCGGGATCAAAAACACTCTAAATATTCTCAACCTATATGCTCCTTGTCGAAATAGACAGGTATTTTGGAGACGTATGGACTGTTCTAGTGTTTTTTTTGTCCGTAATCTGATTGCTATGGGGGATTTTAATTCTACCCTCCGGGTTGATGAATCATGGGGACATCGGGTTCGGGCTGACCCGATGGCGGCATACATTAGTGGGACTTTGGAGAAGGCAAAGATGGTTGCTATTCGCCCTTGCCCAAATATCCCCACCTGGACAAATAGGAGGGCAGGCGAGGAGTTTATTGGTAAAAGGATTTACAGGGCTATGGTTAAGGAGCATATGATGGCCTAGATGGAAAATATGTGCAGTATTACTCACATATCTGACATTTCGGACCACATGGCCGTTATTCTGTTATGGCATTCTGAGAATAGAAAAAAGTGAGTGCCTTTCAAATTTAATTGTGCCTGGTTACAAGATGATGAATACAATGGGATCATACGGAAACAATGGAAGGATTTTTCTTCCCTTCCAAATAATGTGGGATGGCCTCGTTTCAATGCGAAGCTACAAAGGATAAAGAATATTACAAAAGAGTGGGAAACTCGCAAAAATATTAAGCTTAGAGCGGAGTTAGATGATATATATAAAGAATTGAGAAATATCTTCTCAAATTTTGAAAACATGCCCCCGAATGGAAAGACCTATTCTCGCATGAACACTTTGCTGCAAAGGCGGGAGGAGATTCTGAAGATTGAGGAGATTACATGGAAGCTTAAAAGCAAAATTATGTGGCTAAAAGAAGGTGATCGGAATACTAAGTTCTTTCATAAAAGTGAAAATGTGAGAAGAAATCAAAATGCAATCTGGAGTATCCTGAAAAATGATGGGACCTATGCTATTACAAATGATGAGATTATGGAGGAGGCTTTCAGGCATTTTTCAAATTTTTATAAGATTGATCAGAACATATCTCCCGAAAATCAGGAATGGATCCTTCATTATATGCCACGGATGTTCGAGGAGGCAGATATCCAGCGTCTTGATTCCTCATATCTAAGGAGGAGGTTGAGTTAACATTGAAGTCTTTTGCTCATGATAAATGTCCTGGCCCCAGATGGATGGCTTGTAGAATTTTTCATACACTTTTTGATATTATCGCTGATGAGTTAACAAAGATTGTTGAACTAGGGAGGACGACGGGACATATTCCTTCAAGCATGAACTCCACTTTCCTCGTGCTCATCTCGAAGTCCTCGGATCCAAAGAGTTTTTCTGAGTTCAGGCTGATTGCGCTGCGTGATATTGTATATAAGATTACATCCAAAATAATTACAAATAGGATGGAGTTGACCTCGTCTAAACACATTTCCAAGGAGCAATACGGTTTTCTGAAAGGTCGATCAATTCACGATGCAATCACGATTGCACAAGAAGTTATGCATTCAATGCATGCCCACAAGAAGGAAGCCATCATTATGAAAATAGATCTTCATAAAGCTTATGACTCAATTGATTGGTCATATATTCGTATGATGCTATTGAAGATTGGATTACTTGTACACATCATAAGATGGATTATGGCATGTATCTCCTCTGCGGTTTTCACTATCATTATAAAAGGATCTTCGAAAAAAAAATTTGGTGCTGAGAGGGGGATTCGGCAAGGTTGTGCTTTATCCCCCCTCATTTTCATTTTGGTCATGGATGGCTTCAACAGGTTAATGCATATGGTGGTGACATCCGAATACATATCAAGGTTTGATTTCTCAAAATATGTAAGTATCACTCATTCTCTTTTTGTCGATGATTTACTAATCTTCTGCAAAATTCTCGGAAATCATTGGTTGCTATTTAACTCGGTAAAACTTGTCTATAATCGCAAGACAATTTACCTAACATTGGTTTTATATGCACTACCTCCTATGCCACTTTGGATGGGCTACTGGTCTCTATATGAACAAGGACAAATCTTTTCTGATTTATGAATATGGTGATGAATATGAGATAAAATTTATTACTAGCTTCATGGGTGTCTATATGAAGAAGGTGGAGGATGGTTTCACTTATTTGGGATGTATAATAAAGTCATGTGGGTACCGGATTGAGGAGTGGCGGTGGATGTTGGAGAGGGTCACAGAAAAAATATGCAGATGGTCCCATCGCTGGCTCTCATTGGGGGGTAGAGTGGTTATGATTCAAGTGGTTCTCATGCAGTTGAATTTTTTTTAGGGACATTTATACTATTTCCCTGAAAATATTGTCCACAAATTCAATCAAATACTGGCTAAGTTTTTATGGGGCGGGGCAGGGATGGAAAAAAAAATTCACCTATGTAAGTTTTATTTGTTATGTTTACCCAAAAAATTCAGGGGGTGGGGACTGCTCAATATCCGACTTTTTAATACTTCCTTGCTCACCAAATCTTTGTGGAGGGCTTTTACAGGGTCTGATATATGGAACGCGGTCATTCACACAAAATACCTACACGGTGATTCGCTTCTACAATTATTCAATGGATGTTTTGTTTTGCCCAAAAATATTCCGGAGATTTGGCTGGGTTTCAAGAAGATTCTGCCTTATTTTGCAAACAGACTTGTCTGGCATTTTGGGAATGGTTTAAATATTCCTTTGGTCTCGGCCTGTATTTTTGGTATGGGCGATAAGTGCATGCCCCCCATGCGGAGTGTACACAGGCTCTTGCATCAAAGGATTTTTTATTTTCATCAAATTATACAACAATGGGCTTACGGGGCTCCCATTCTGTAGTCGGCTGAGTCTTTAGGGTTGACTGGCATGGACTCGGAGGTGTGGAGCTTATATTGTCAAAACATGAGAGCGACAGGTTTGTGCTACAACAGCGAAGGTGACATGATCTCATGGGATGGTATTATCAAGAAGGGAGCGATCAATGTTCATGATTCATATCTTTATTTAATTTCTCTCGCTGTGGGGGATGGTATCTCTATGGATTTCTAGCCTTTATGGGGAAAAAACATTCCTCCCAAGATACTTCTTTTCAGATGGCTGGGTTGGAGGAATAGGATCCTCACATGGGATACCCTTACGCATAGAAGCTTTCAAGGGACGGGGGTTTGTGTCTTATGTTGTAATGATGATGAGACAGCTAATCATCTTTTCTTTACATGTCCGATTGTACTTCTCATATGGAGGATTTTCAGTCAGCACATCATCGATCCCTCATGGGTTCCTATGGATTTCATGGAAGCTATGCGTAAGTGGGACAGCACCAAGTGAAAATTTCAAGCATTGCCATTTTTTTTCATTTGGGAGGTATGGTTGGCCCACAACAGGAGGATTTTTGAAGGTAAGGCTTTCTCAAATGTACAGGTTCATGCTTCCATTATGAAATGAATTGATTTTAGAATGCCTGTGGAGGGTTTTGTTTTTGATGAATCCCGCAAAAATAGACCTCATCCTATTTCTCTCCCTGCGATATTTTATGATGGGGCATGCCAGGAGGGGATGATGGGATGCGAGGCATGGATAAAGATCTCCAAGATGGAAAGAATCCAAATATGTTGGAATGGAGGCCATGGAAACAAAATCCTTGCGAAAGTCATGGCTCTATGGGGTGGATTACTTGCTGGTTACAACAGTGGCCTTAGGGAGGTTTTTATTTATGTTGGTTCGCGCACTATCATTGATGCAGTGATAGATAGGTCTACCTTAACACAACCTGCTTCTCAGGGATGGCTGAAGAGGACACAACGCTTATGGAGGAATATGGACATGCCTTCTTTGACTCACATCTACAGAGAGTTGAATACTAAGCCAGATGGTCTATCAAAGAGGGGGATTGGCTTGGATTTTGGCATCATGCAGGTTCAACATATTAGAAGCGGTCATTGTATTTGGGCAGACAATATTCCTATTCCATAGCATGCCAGGGCATACAGGACACTGGAATGTGCAGGTGCGGATGTCTTATTATGTTTTCTATATGCAGGTTTATGTATATGCGAGGCGACTAATATGTTTGCATGTAGGCTGCTATGTTCACACACAGGCGGGCTGATTTTTGTTTGATTTTCAGTAAAGGAATGGAATAGTATCATGATATGGATGATTTCAAGGTTTTCCTGGAATGTCATTATGCTTATTATGTTATATGCAAAGTCCATGTCTTTTATATGGATGATATTATCTTTGAAAAGGCTGATGTATTCATATCTAGATTAGCCTTTGGTTTTGTAATGGGCTGTACTTTGGTTCTCAGATTTCTAATATGGAATGTATCCTGTTCTATGTACTATGTTTTCTCATGAAATACACAATGTTTTTTCTTCTTCTAAAAAAAAAAATTATTATAATTTCCCAACAACACCAAAAATATATATAACTACGCTCAAACCAGATACAACAACCCATTTTATTCGATAGTTAAATAAAATATATTGATTTCATATACTGGAATTCGGTGTCAAGAAAAATACTCATATAAATCAATTCTTATAATTCTGTTTTTGATCTTTCAATTTTACTTATATGACACCACTGTTATAATCAAAATAAATTCATGTCTTTAATCAAAATTGGTTCTCATGTTAAAAAAAAATATCATTGATTTTATAATATTCATGAGTTTTATAGTAAAACAGGTGGTTGGGTAGTTCCTAAAACACTATGGGTGGAAAGGATTTTTGTGAGAATATGAACATTAAGAATGAAAATCACTTCCTCATTAGATCTCAGTTTCATAATCTTTGTTGCAATACCTACCTTCCTAGCATTTGACATGTCAAAATTATAGTGATATCTAGTGAGGCTTCTCTCTAAGGTCTTTGGGCATAGGAGTACAATTTTAAAACAAAATAAAAATAATTGATTTCTTTAGGTCTGATAAGTAAACTTTAACCATGGCCATCATCATGATCATCACTATAATATTAAATTTATAATATATCCTATATTAAATTCACCTCTTACTATATATAGAAACTCCATTTATTATATTAATATAGTTGTGGTAGAATATATTATAATGTGTTTTGATATTTTTGGATTATTGTTTAATTAGATTTAATTTATGAATTTTTAACTATATTCTTAAATTATGATTACAATAAAAATATTTTAGTAATTTTTTAAAATAATTTTTTACTTTTGAAAAAAATTAAAAATAAATATCTATTAAATAAAAAAATATTTATAAAATTTAATAATATTACCATTTATGATATGTTTTAAAATTCAAATTTTGATTTATAAATTACATTCTTTGAGAATATTCTAATAAATTATTATTTTTAACGAAAATTATTTGGTGACATGTGACTATTTATTTGTATACATGAATTGTGTGCATATACTCATACACATAAGGAAAATTTAGGCCTAACTAATTCCTAAAAACAAAGATAAAATAAGTCTAAGTATTTTGAAAGTAATTCCAAACTATTCAATTTCTAATTTCTAATTTCAAAATATTGAATTTTAATTTCTAAGTATAATTTTATAGATTATTCTCAATTCAAGAAAAACGATAATGAATTTTAATTTCTAAGTGTAATTTTATAGGTTATTCTTAATTCAAGAAAAACAATAATAAATTTTAATTTCTAAGTGTAATTTTATAGATTATTCTTAATTTAATAAAAACATTAGCTTTAGGATAATATCCAGTTTTTTTCAAGCTTAACTCATTTTTATTAGTGTTTATTTACATGTGATGAGAGGACAAGTTTTTTTTGCAAAAAATACTTTTACCTAGCTTTTTCCAAAATGACATTTGTGTCAAGTTATTATTTTTTATTTAAATAGGCAAAACATTGAACAACTTTGTTTGGTCAATGACATTTATGTCTTTGTTTTTCTTATTTAAATAGGAAAAAACATTGGACTACATTGCTTGGTCGTTTTTCTTATTTATTTAATAGAATTTTGCTTTCTTATAACAAATAAGTAAACAGTAATTTTATTTCTTATTAAATTTTTTCCACTTTACATCACATCAACGAACAAGAATAAACAATAGACTCTCATTATTAGTTTTCAGGAATTTTATTATCTATGTGACAACCCCACCTAAGGTTCCGGTATGAGTTGCATCATAAAAAGAATGTACATATGTTGTAATATTTGGAATAACAAAAAAAAGGGGGATTGAGTCTTAAGACATGGATTCTAGAGCTAGGGATGGAGAATTCATAGTAGGGATGATAAAATTTATTGTGCAAAGAAGAGACATGAACTTGACGATAGAGATTAAAAGCTCACTAGTCCATGAAGTAAAGGGGATGGTTCTTGAAATTAAATGGTCTGAGGAAAGTATTCAAGCCCACGGTTGTTTGGGATAATACAAGGAGAAAAAGAGGACGTAATTTATGGAGAGATTGCAACAATAATGGAGGGACAAGAAGCTTTCTCCAAAAGAAAAAGAGGAATTTAGAAAAGAGGATATGGATAGAGGGCCAGATTCAGTTTCAGTCAGAAAAAAAACATAGATATTGTATGATTGCTATTTGTAATTAATGGTTTATGCTACATTGGCATTGTGATAAACAACAACTGCAATATGTGATGCTTTGTATATATCCGCGATGCAACTGTGAAGGAATATTTTCCTTATTTGTATTTCCTTGTAGATTCAAACTACTAAATGTAATCTACTAGAACAATAGACTTGAATCTACTCTACCAACTAACAATGTAAACTTTGAAATGAAAACCCTACACTCAAAACCATAACTCTAGCCAAAAAAACAAAAATAGCCATGAAAAAAAACACAGAAATGAAAGTGTTGATGTTGGAATAACGTTTTTTGTTTTTTTTCACGGTAAATTTTCAACAGTTTTTAAAAATGGCAGTAAAAGCTAATAAAAACCAATTTTTTTTGTGTGAAAAACAACTTGAAAATAGAAAGTGTTAATGTGCGCCATAGGTAAATTTTCAACATTGTTTAGCAATGGCAGTGAGGATAAATTATCATGGCTCTGAAAAAACCTTAAAATTCCAAGAATTTTTAAGCATGACATTAAGTTAAAATATCACGTCTTTGAAAAGAATTAAAATTCCAACAATTTTCAATCATGGCATTAAAGATAGAATACTTATAACTGTTTTCAACCATAGCATTAAAGATAAAATATCATGACTTAGAAAAAACCTTAAAATTTTGACATTTTTTCAACCATGGAATTAAAATCAAAGATTGTGATTACATAAAACCTCAAGTTTCCAACATATTTCAACCATGACATGATGGAAAAATTTTATGACTAAAAAAACTTTAAAAATGAACACCTCCATCAAAGAGTCATGATACCAAGGGTAATTTCTTTTTTAAATGCTAAAAGTAAAACAACTTTAAAATCTTAACCTAAGACAACTTGACACATTGCAACAAAAAATAAAAAATCAACCATCAAATTGACATGTAGTGTAGGTGAATTTAACCCATTGTAATGAAAACTTAAAGACCAACTATGAAATTGATACATTTTGAGGGCGAACTCAATCCATTAAAATTAAAACTTTAAAATCAACTATCAAATTGACATACAATGGAATTGGGTTGCTACTCGAGGATCAACATAGACTCTACATAAAAATTAAAATAAAACAAAAAAATAAATAAATTAAAATGAAAAATACAAAAGAAAACAAAATTTTAATAGTGAATAAAATATAAACAAACAAAAATATACAAATTTAAAAAAATAATAACAAGTAAATAAAATATATATTGAGACATAAAAAAATTAAAAAATAATAACTAAATAAAAAATATATCAAAACAATATTTTTTTAAATATGACCAAAAAAAAAAAAAAAAAAAATTAACACATGTTAATAAATAAAAAATTAAATATAAAGATAAAAAATAAAAAATAAAAAACAATATAAGATAATTTAAAAAATAATAAATAAATAAAAACAATCAAAATAAAAAAACATTAAAATAAACAAATAATACACTATAATATAATTAAAATCATAAAAAATAAAAATTTACCCAATAAAAAAAAAAACATTACCAAAAAAAATATTACAAAAATTAATTTAAAAACATTAAAATTTAAAAATAAAAATAAAAACTAAAAAAAAATTGAAAATTAGGGCCCCATGGGGCTAGGGCAGGGGAAGCCCAATCCTGAGATTCAGATCATAATCGGGCCTCCCTTCCCTGGGCCCCCGCCCAACCCCGTGGCCAAACAGGCCTAGGGCAAGGGAGTACTAATTCAGAATAGGCCCTCCTGCCACCCTCGCCACATGGGACAATAATTTTAATTTTAATTTTTAATGTTTTTTATATGTTTTTTTTCTTAATTTTTTAATTGTTTTTTCTTTAATATTTTTTATTGTTTTATATTTATTTTAATGATGATGATAATGATGATTAACGTCCACTAAGACCAATTTAGTCTTTCAGACCTCAAGGAAAGAAGAAGAATATAATTTTTATTCTTCAAAATCTTGCTTCTGTGATAAAAATGAAGAGAAAGAAGTGCCCAAAGATCATTATAGTTGGAATGGCTTAATAAGTCAAGAAGATTGGAAATGTGGAAGATGTTATTGAATTGAGAGCCGATGTGAGTAAGAGCTAGACAATCTAAAAGGAAGTGTTTTTCACCTTCCACCTTCTTAGTATCAAAAAACTGATAGATTCTATCATCCCAGGGAGTCTTGGGAGTAGACCACCACCGAGTTTCACTTTGAAGCTCATGAGAATTCTAGCGACGTTTATTTTTTTCTTAGTGCTGGTCAACACAGGTAGATAATTATGTTTATCAATGGTGGGTTTGATCACCTCCTTGTAGTATTTGAGCTTCCTTTTACCCTCCAACTCCTTATCATCCCACAACTTGTCCTTAAAATTATAGATAATAGTATATTTGACACTGTCATTGCTTCCCATGATGATCTCCTCAATCCCCCAATAGTTGAGCCAAGACTGGGCATCCTTATGCCACCCATGCTTGAGGTGAAGGTGGGGGTTTTGACTAAATTTAGAATAAATTTTTGGGAGCCTCTTGGATTCCATGTCGTAAAGCTTCTTCTTATACATCATATATCTAAACATAGTCGTAATTTCAATTGGGGACATGTCAGCTTTGATCAAGAGGATAGGATAGGGAATGTTTCCCTTCATCTTAGGTTGTAGGCTATGAATCGCTTTTGATTCATCTCAATCTTTCTCCATGACTCTTTGGATATAATGCAACCCCAAACTTCACATCTGTATAAGACAAAAAGGGTGACGAGAGTCTCAAAGAGGAAAACTTTTTAACTCCAAATGCAAAGATCGAACGACTTACAATTGTTTTCAAGCTCATAATAAACTTTCCAACCTCCAATAATCCTTTTCTCGATGCTATAATTCTAGTTGATCTAACGAGTAAAGTCAATACCCGAATATTTGTAAGAATAAACCTGCTCTAAACAATGGTTATCATAGACGAAATTACTATGGGTGATCTCTTTTGATTTAATGATATTGACTTTAGTCTTATCGGTATTAACTTTCATACCCATCTTGGAGCAGTAGACATAAAGAGTATTAAGTTTCTTTTCTAGGTCATCATGGCTCTTTGCAAGAAGACTGATATCATCAACATAGAGGAGAAGAGTAATGATTATACAGTCAAGCTCGATGCCCTTGCAACCTTCAGTTTCCAGTAACTCCTCAAGATTATTGATGTAAATGAAAAAAAGGGTAGGAGATATGGGACAACCTTGGTTAACCCCAATATTGCATTTAATATATTTAGGCCACCCTTCGTTGGTCCTAATCTTGGTAATGATAATCTTGTAGAGGTGGATCACAACAATCTGTAGTGCACGAGGAACTATGATCTCTTCAAATCTCTTTCATAGATTATCTCGAGGAACAATGTCGAAATATTTTCTAAAGTCCACAAAAAAACTTATAAGAGATCAAATTTACTATTGAGACATTCCTCTGCAATGATCCTGAGAGTGACAATATGGTCGATAGTCGAGTGATGTCTCCTAAAGCCAACTTTTCTTTAGCTCTTCTACTATGATTTTCAAGCCAAAGGTTAAGCTTCTTTTCCAAAATGAGCCCATATATCTTGACTAGGACGTGACTAATCATAATGGTCATGTAGTTAGAGGGAACTCTTTTGTCCCCATTCTTAAAGATAGGCACAATAAGGCTTTGCATCCAAAACTTATGGAATCCATGTTGCGCAGTTAAATTGACAAGCTTGCGGAGATGAGGAATGAAGATAGATCTTCCCATTTTAAAGATCTCAGCTTGGTATCCTTCAATATCTTTAGCTTTCCCATTATCGAGCTTATTAATCCCAGACTCAACATTTTCTAGGGAAAATATATCTTCCTTAATAGGATTGTTTAAGGTGGTGCCCATGGTATCTGGAGAGTCATACAAATTCTTAAGATAGATGTACCAATTTTCTAGGGGGATAGATGTCCCACATTCCGCGAAACTTTCCTAGGTGCAACTTCAGAAAGGTGGAGAAGATGCTCTTGTCTATTATTAATATATGACATATTTTTACTCTTGATTAGAGATTTGTATTAATTATATTCCAAATCTTAATGATTTCATTAGGAGCGTCTCTAATTGATTTTCTTGCAATTTTACAGTCTTTGTCATACCAAATATTGGAAGTTCTATTTTATTACTTATACGAAGTCTCATTAGAGAACTTGTTAATGGTAGTGGATAGGGTAGTATTAAAATGGTAATAAATTTGATCAATGTTGTTATTGTAAGTCAGGGAGCCTAAATCCCTTAAGAAAAGTTCGATATTACTTCTATCGAATCAAATGTGTATTTTGCTTTCAATGTTCCCCTGCATGTGGGTGGTATGCATAACAATTTTGAGGGATAAAGACAAAGGTCTGTGGTCAGAGTCACGCTCATACCCATTGAGTTGCTAAAAGTTTGTAATACAGTTGAGGACATGGGTGTCAGAAATCACATAATCCATGACACTGCTACTGAATCCATGGAAACATGGCATATGATCGGGGAGAGGCCACTTGTTAATACCATTACAAATGATTGGGTCTTGGGAACTACAAAGTTTGAGAAGCTCGGTGCCGAATAAGTTCTCGACTATATCTTTAGAGTTTCTCTTGAATCTATTAGCTAAGTTACTATCTTCATCAAGCCACAAGGGGTCGGGGTTAGAGTTGTTACTTAACATAATAGCTTGGTTAGTAGCAGTTCTAACATTAAGGTCCACAAGAACAAGGATATTACCTTAATTCCTTAGGTTGTAAATGTCTTTTCTAGTGTATTGAAAGGACAATTCTTATCCGATTTGTTTTTCTTATAGGATGTAAAGTTGATAGGAGTGAAATATCAAATTTAAAGAAAGACCCTATTGGTGGTAGAATCAGAGATATTGATCCAAATGTATTGATTGAAGGGGTCGATTTTATGAAGACGGATGTGAGAGGAAACATTGTTTCTTATATAACATGTTATACCACCAAAACCCATTTGGGAGGATTTCTTATTTGAAGTTGACCAAAGGGTGAATCTGTCATGGTGAGGGACCCTAGATTCATTGTGTTCCAAGTTTCAACTAAAAGAACAAGATCAATATCACTCGGGTTCCAACTTAACATAAGAATTTTACACCATGGTAAACCAAAACAATTGCTTGTTTAATCTTTATTGATTTTAATGTTTTTTAATTTTAATTTTAATTTTTGAAACCTGTATTATTTAATTTAATTTAATTTAATTCTTAATTTTTTTAAATTTAAATTTTATTTTAATGTTTATTTTTCAATGTTTCTTTTAATGCCTTTATTATTTTTATTTTTTAATGTTTTTTCTTTTTATTTTTAAATTTAATCACTTTTTTTTAAATTTATGTTTTTAAGGTTTTGTTTTTTTTTTTTTTTTAAAATTTAATTTTTGTTTTTTTTTTAAATTGTATGTTTTTTATTTTTTATTTTACATTTTTTTTTGTTATTTTTACTTAAAATTTTATCTGAAACATTTTTTTTTGGAAAAAAAAAACTTCAAATATCATCATTTTTTAATATGAGATTCATACAATTATCATAAAATTTCCTATTTTTCATTTTTGTATTCAATTTTTTAATAATTGTTTTTTTTATTTAACATGTTATTTTTAGCAAAAAGGTCTTGAGATACACATTTTGTTTTAATTATATCTATATGCAAAATGTATATTTTGTGTCCAGTGTTTAAACTTATTATTTCTTAGTGGCCATTAGTTTATGTGCATTGAAGTATTAATTAACGATATACAAAAATATAAAAATATTAACCTCAAAATATTAATGTTATTATTATTATTTTTTTCAAAATAAAAATAAAAAATTCATTATAAAAAACCATTGCAAAGAAATACAAAAATCACATGTTTAGAAAACCCTTGAAAAAAAAAATGTAAGGACGAAAAATAAGAAGAGGAAATAAGCAACTTAAAAATGGTTAAATAATCAACATTTATAAATAAATTTGTGCATACTTAAGACATAAGAAGATTCAAAGTGTAAAAAATGAGCTCTATAAAAGAAGCAGTTGATGTTGCATCAACACTTTTCAAATTCAACTTGAAAACCACTAACATTTTAGAAAACTTATTCATATTTGATACATAAGAAAACTTAATGTGTCAAAAATATGCACAAAAAAGGTGTATTCTGAATCAACTGTTTTCAAAATCGGATGATTTTTTGCTACCTAAAAAAATGGGAACTCGGTATAGTTCCCATTTAATAGTTTACAATGTTAACTACGGAAACAATTAAACGATCGCGAAATTGCGAACATACAAGAGAAAAAATTCAATTAACACACTACACAATCATTTCCCAAGGAAAGCCACAACTAAAAACCCCTGCTATCTGTATATTGCATTAGTAAAAAATGAGAAGATTACAATGATTTTCTCAAGCCCGAACAACCTCTACTCTATCTCTATCTATCTCACTGCTTCTTAGACAAGCCTTGGCCAAAAATTAACCAAATTTCTGCTTGCCCAAGTCCCTATTTCTTTGCACTGTTTCCTTGGGAATTATCCCCTATTAATTAGGGAAATTTATCATCCACAAATGCACAATACATTGTAGGCCTTCCTCTGACTGCATGCGTCACCTGTACAATTTGGATAATTATACAACTGATAGTACATTGCCCTTGAAGTCTAATCTCAACTAGGTAAGTCTTAGATCACACATGCATGAGTTATTTATGGTTGATTTATCAGTTAATTGGTTGAACACTAAAGTTGTTCTCTATTGCTAGACCTCCTACTAGTTCCTCCATTAGTTGGAACTAGGTTAACTGACTTTAACTCAATTAACCTGAATTAATTAATTACAACTCAAAATAAACTCAATGAGGGCTCCTATAAAAACATAGTTACCGATCAAACGTGAACTATTACCTCAAAACGATAACTCTAAAAAACAAAACATTAAAAAATCATGAAAAAACAACCCGAAAACGAAAAGTTGTATTCTGGAATAACCTTTTTTTTCGAGGTTAATTTTCAACATTTTTTAAAATGGAAGTAAAGTCAAATTTTTTGTGCAAAAAACAACATGAAAACAAAAAGTGTGGATGTTGGAATAACATTGTCAATTTTTTTGTGTGCAAAAAACAACCTGAAAACAAAAAGTATTGATGTTGGAATAACGTCATCATTTTTGTGTGTGCAAAAAACAACTTGAAACAGAAGTGTTGATGCTGGAATAACATCGCCAATGTTGTGTGTGAAAAAATAGTTTGAAAACGAAAAGTTTGAAGCGTTGATGTTGGATTAATGTCATCAATTTTTTGTATGCAAAAAATACCTTGAAAACGAAAAATATTGATGTCAGAATACCACTTTTTTCTTTTCGGGGTAAATTGTCAGCCATTTTTGATAATGACATTAAAAACAAAATATAATGACTCTGAAAAACCTTAAAATTTCAACGATAAACACTACATTAAAGATAAAATATAAAAAATATTTAAATTCCAACGATTTTTAGTCATGGTATTAAAAATAAAATATCACTTGTAAAAATAAAAAAAATTAAACCAAAAAATAAAAACTAGACAAAAAATAAAAAAAAAATAAAAAAATAAAAAAAACACACAATCTATATAATATAAAAAATAAGTTCAAAAAAATTATTAGTAATAATAAAAAATTTGCATAGTTAAAATAATTAAAAAATAAAAAATCTAAAAATAATTAAAATTAAAATAAAAAATAATTTAAATTTATAAATTTAAATTTAAAAAAAAAATTAAACCAAAATTTAAATAAAAATTTAAATTTTCAAAAACAATTATATAAATATATGAAAAAAACAATTTTGAATTAAAAAAAAAAAATCATTTCTTCATAAATTAAAAAAAATTAAAGTAAAAAAATTGAAAAAAACAACAACAACAACATTTTTTAAATTAAAATTAAAAAAAAAAAAAAAAAAAAAAAAATTTATCATTTTTTTTATAAAATATTAAATAAATTTAAAAATATAAATTAAATTTAAAAAACTAATAAAAAATGAAATTTAAAAAACAAAATAAATAAAGAAATTAAAAAAAAAATACATATTAAAAAAAAAAAGTTTTGCGGACCACAACCCGCCTGGGACTGCGAGGTTCGGCCGATGGGTGGCATGAGGGTTGGCAGCTCTCCTGCCATTTTCCAGTTGAGCCTCGCGGCACCGGCGGCGGTGCTCCACAAAAAAGTTTGTTTAATTATTTTTTATTATTTTATTATTTTATTATTTTTTAATTTGTTCTTTTTTTTTTAGTTATTTCTGTATTTCTTTATTTATTAATTTTTTTTTCCTTTCATATTTTTTTTTGTTATTTTTTTAAATTTTATTTATATTTTTAAAGTTTTATTTGTTATATATATATAATTTAAATATTGAGTTATGCTTTTTTAATTTAATATATATTTTTAAATGTATTTTTTTGTAATTTTAATTATAAGACTATTTTTTATAATTAAAAAAAATGAATTATACATTTTTAAAGTTATATATAACCTATGGCTTTCGATACGATTCCTAGAAATAACCAATGGAATAGATTAGAAGAGCTAAATGTTCCTTTCGAGCTAAGAGCGACCGCTATAAGGTTATACGAGAATGTAATTGCCAAGTTAAAGAGCAATGAGGGGTGATAGAAAGATATTAGTGTAATATTGGAGTTAAACAAGGTTGTCCCCTCTCCCCTACCCTATTTGGAATTTACACCGACAAGCTAGAAGGTTGTTTAGAGGAAGCAGGATGTGCTGGCATGATCTTAGCTGGGATAATCATCATCCTTTTTCTCGATGTTGACGATATTGTTCTTCTCGCGAGATGCCCATCTGATCTTGATAAGCAACTTCGACTTCTTAAGTATTTCTTCTCTACCATGGATATGTCTGTTAACACTGAAAAAACAAAATTTATGATTATCAAATCCAAGAAGGACACTTATGCTAATTTTATGTATGACGATAGTAACTTGGAGGAAGTGTCTTCTTACAAGTACCTAGGAATTGATATTCATCACAAGCTCAACTGGAACTATAACATTCAGAAAAGGATTAATGGGGGGTGGAAAGCTTATTTTGGTCTTGAAAATAATTGTAAAATGGAAAACCTCATAATGTGGGATACAAAGAAGTTCCTCTTTGAAACTTTAGTCACTCCTGTTATCTTATATGAATGTGAGGTTTGGGGTTGCAGCATCTCTAGAGAATCTTGGAGAAATATTGAGCAAATCCAGAAGCGTTTTATAACGTATAACCTTAAAATTAAAAGCAATACACCCTATCCTATTCTACTTATAGAAGTGGGCCTTTCCCCTATCGAGAGCCTAGCTGTGACTAGGCTTCTGTTGTACAAGCACAAGCTTAATAGCATAGGAGACCATAGACTTCCTAAGCTAGCTTTAAATTCCAACCAAAACCACCTAAGTCTTAAACGAGGTTGGTATAAAGACACCAAGGTCTGGTTAAACCATTGGGAGATTGACGAGAATGTTGCATTGCAAAACATCAATAACATTAAAAAAATTGTGACTTATAAGTTCAAAGAAAAAATGTGGTGTGAGAAAGATCTAGTAGCTAAAAGAAAATTAAGGTATTGTAAGGAGGTCATCAACCCCACCTTAGAAGATCAAAAGTGTTTCTCCGTTTTAACTAGCTCAAAGAAGAAAATTAATATAGCTAAGATTAGAACGAACTCTCATGAGCTCCATAGTGAAACAAGTCGTTGGACAGTTCCTAAAACACCATGAATGGAAAGGATCTGCCATCTTTGTGAGAATATGAACATCGAGGATGAAAATCACTTCCTCTTAGAGTGCCACGCGTACAACCACATTAGAGCTCAATTTCATAATCTTTGTTGCAATACTGACCTTCCTAGCCTTTTAAGATGTCAAAATTATAGTGAGCTCGGGAGACTTCTCTCCAAGCTTTTTGAGCATAGGAATAAAATCTTAAATCAAATTAAATAACTCTTTTCTTTAGGTCCGATAGACCAAAGATTGGTCTCAGTGGACGTTAACCATCATCATCATCATCATCATCATCATATATATATATATATATATTTCATTTAATTATTATTATTTTTTGTTTTTTAATTTAAATTTTTATTATTTAATTTTTTTATGTCCTTTAAAAAAAATTCAATTTAATTTATTAATTTCAATTATTTTTTATTTTAGTATTTTGATTATTTTTAATTTTTTAATTTTATGATTTTTTTTTAATTATGTTATTGTTTTTTGGTTTTTTTTTAAAATACATTTCAAAATTTATTTATTTATTTTCTTTAAAATTTGTGTTTTTTTATTCTTTTCTTTTCTTTTTATTTATTTATTTATTTTTTATTTATTTTTGTTTTTTATTTTTTCAAAACTTTTGTTTAAAATTTTTTATTTTTGAAATATTTATTACTTTATTAATTTATTAGTTATATATATATATATATATATATATATATATATATATATATATATATATATATATATATATTTGATTTTGTTTTTTATCATGTTCTTTATTTCATTTTAAGCATAACAGATAGAAAAATCACCACTCCAAACAAAACTTATTGATGTTGCATCAACTCTTTTCAAAATTAGCATGAAAATCACTAACGTTTAAAAACAAATGTTCATACTTGATAAATAAAAAATCATCACTTTTCAAAATCAACATGAAAATCATGACATTTAAAAAAAAATCAAAGAAAATTTAAAGTTCCAAAAATATGCTAAAAAAAAGGTGAAGGTAATTCTACATCACCATTTTTCAAAATTGACATAAAAATCATGACATTTAAAAAAAAAATCATAAGAAAATTTAAAGTGCCAAACTATGCTAAAAAAAGGGTGATTTTGCATCACCACTTTTCAAAATCGGGTGCTTTTTTTTGCTACCCCAAAAAAGTAGGTACCAGTTCAGTTACCTATTTCATCAGTAACTATGTTTAAAGTATGATCCATTGTACATGACTCAAGTTAGACCCTCAAATCGAATTAACTGAACCAACTAAGTCAAAATAACTTAGTTAACTTGTACACATTTTCATGTGAAGTGGAATTACAATTTCATTCTAATTTAATTCAAGAGAAAATCAAATTAGAATATTTCTTGGTTCCATTTTCAACACTCCCTCTCACTAAGAAAGGGATTATCATATACCCTAATCCTCCCTCTATGGAACTCAAATTTTCCTCTTGACAGTGCCTTAGTTAAGATATCTGCATAATGTTCTTGCGTAGGAATGTACTCTAGCAACATGATCTGCCTCTGCATACAATCTCATTGACGACGGTACTGGATGTCGATATGCTTGGACCTACCCTGCAAAACTGGATTCTGAGAGAGTTTGATACAACTCTAATTGTCATAGTAAATCAATGTAGGATCCATATGCTTACCAAATAATCCAACAAGGATCTTCCTCATATAGATAGCCTCACAAGTTGCTTGACTAGCAGCCATGTACTCTGCTTTTGTTGAACTAAGTGCAACTGATCTCTGCTTCCTGTTATACCATGAAACTGTTGCTAAGTTGATGCTGAAGATTCCCCCTGATGTGCTCTTCCTGTCTGATGGAATCCTTGCCCAATTTGCATCTGTGAAGCCTTGAAGATTTTTCGGCTAAAAATAATAACAGGGTTAAGGACCCAAGTTCAGGCACAGGGGCAAACAAAGCTCTATCGTATTCTAGCACAACACTGAAATTTTCACCTTACCCAAGACTCGATAAGGATTATCACCTAAGGCATGTCGTGACCTTAGTTATATGGAGGGTAGAGATTCGATATCGGGAAGAATCCCATCAGTTACATCAGAATCAGAGCATACCCAAATATATCATGCCTAAGCTCATTCACAACATGCCATGCATATTAATAAACAAAGACTAAGACACACAAATTCAAAAAGTTTTTAAAAGCTAACTAACTATGCAATTATAACACAATGATTTTGAAATGTCTTGTTTTCATTAAACTTCGTAAAACATCATTACATAAGGCTCAACAACCTCTTTCCATAGTGTAGAATATGCAAAGGTGAACATTACAAAATCATACAACAAAATAGATACAGAGTGGATCTACTATCTCCGCATTAGCTCTTAGTACTCTCTCCTTCTACTCTTCTTGCCCATCCTTCCTTATCTTTCCACACTCGTGTGACATGTCAATTCCTTCCACCTCCTTCCTTGCTCATCTTTCCTCACTGCTTGGATTTTACTTTGATTTTCCCACTGGATTGTGGCTATTTTTTCCCATCGTTCCTCCATAACTACTAGTTTTCCACAAGTTCTTTTTTCTTTTTTGTTGTCCTTCCCACTACTTCCCAATGGTAGTCTCTGCAACTTGTCATCCTTCCATCCTATCGAAATTTTTTTAATTCTTTCCATAAATGAAGGCCTGAACATGCCTTGACCAAATTTCATTGACTCGTCCTCGAGTCAATCTCTCATGGGTGTTGTTGGTGTTGTCACATGCTTCTTCCATTGGTGTCATTGTTGCTTTTGTTGGTTCTTCCGTTGGTTCTACTTGCATAGTTTCCTCCTAGCCGGTTTCTCCAAATGAAGGCCCCAACTTAGGGACTGAGTTAATGGCAGATTCTCTAGATTGTTTGAATTATTTGATTTCTTCTTGCCATGAGTCTGTGAGTGCAGTTTCATGGATGAGGAACTGAGTTGTTGTCAGTTGCTAGTTGATATGTTCATGCCATTGAGAATGAATTCGATTATGTGTGTGTCGTTTTTGAGTTGTTGTAGAGTTTCTAAGTGTTTTTATACCAACAACCTGAGGTCCCGAAGTATTTGTTTTGTTTTCGCTGACTCATCCTTAATTTTATGAATTTGGGCTTCTAGAACGTCTACCTCTGCATGTATCTATTGCTGCATAATTTTGTCTTTAGTGTTACTCGCATTTCCCAATAGCTTTTTGACCTGGTTACAGAGCGGATAAACTAGTTGATACTTCATTACTAGACATCTCGACCAGTCGTGGACCTGTTGCAGAAGTAAGTGGGCTTCCTCCGTAGCACCAATGACCGACTCTTTGAGTGTGGCCACATCTGCCATTTTCCTGTTCGATTTCAGCTTCATATGTTGTTGTACGATATGGTTGTGTTTTTGTGTTGCCGCAAGTGTTTTCTTGAGCTCATGATTAGTGGAAATAAAATCATTGCAGGTTTTTTGAATATGGTCACAAAATTCCACTAGTGTGCAGGCAACAAAGTATTCTAGTGCGTTGGGTACTACATTTGAAACGAAAGGCCACAATCTGTGAAACTTCTCATTGATATGCTCTAATTGATTCTGAAGGTTGTGATTGTCCTAGAGCAATCAGTTGTGCTTCATAGTGAACGCGAGGATCTATTGTTGTTGTTGCTAATGTTCTGATAATAAATTGTTATGCAATGCCTCTGCTTGGTGTGTGACTGCCTGAATGAAGTTAAATAATTTGGTTGCTAACTAGCCCTGAAGATCATGCTGACTCATTTTGGATGTTTCTCGAAATCTACTCTATAGTGGCTATCCATTGGCACTGAAATTATCTAAATGTTCGTGAGGTGATGTAGCTTGATGCAAGGGTTCAATGAAATGTGGACTAATGTGGACGGAAATTGGTATGGGTGGAATCGAAATGATGGGTTGAAGTGGTAGTGATAATGGGTGTGCGACAGTAGTGAGTGGAGGTGTAATTATAGGGGAAGTGACCGTTGTTATGCTTTATTCCAATACTAAATATAAAATGGACCCAGGTGTGACCTCTGTGTTGGTAAATTCTGTAACAGACTGGATTACGGAGTCAACCTCCATCTCCATTTTTGTTCTGAGTAGTGTCCCAGATGGGATGGTATCAGAGATAGTGGCGAAGGTAGAGATTGTTTTTGGTGATGGGTTCCATGAGCTTAGTGATGCAACTGAGGTTGAGGGTGGGTTTTCCTCAAATATGGGTGATTAAAACTATGATTGGGGGTCCTTCAGAGTGACAGTGGTCGAATTATTTCTTTTCGTTGGGATTAGAGGTTTTGTACCCTTCGGCCATCGGGTTTCGGGGATTATTGGTTCATACTGAGAATGTGGTCCATTGAATATAAGTGCACTCACTAGGAGAGTATTGACAATGGGTTGTTATTTCCTTAAACTTTAAAACTTAGAAAAATTTGGGAACAATCCTATTGATACCCCCATGCTAACCATTGTCTGCTTGATTGCATGCATTTCTCTTTCTAGGTGCTTGATGATAGGATGTAGTTCCACTTCAGCTAGCCACTTCCTTGATTCTTCTGGCATCTCTCCCATCAGTGGATGGGGTATCATTGCTTCAAAGGAGTATATATGATTTCCATCCCGAATTTCCCTTGTAATGCTTGGTGATGACGTTACCTCTATGTGAATTTCCTCCTTTGTTAGAAGAAACTTCTCGACTCTAATTAGGAATGCTTCTGAATGCAAATATATTGGTATTATCCATGCATGGTTGTGGCTGACCCCAAGCTAGACCTCATGCGAGTATTCGTCCAACCGTACATTTGGAATCCTTTCCGTAGCCTTCACAACATCCAAAATAAAAATATTTATGGTGCCAACCCATGAATGAAGCTTCATTAATCTCCTTACAACTTGGATCTCCTGAGGTTCACCATGGCATATACTTGAGAGTGATTGACTAATCTTCCGTGATATGGGCTAACTCCCAACCCTATGGTGGACACCATTTCCACATTTCCAAAGTAACAATTATATATCCATAAATTAATGTAGTTTCTCTTTTATAGTTCTCCTCACACACCTCGAATAATTCATGAAGCAAGAAGGTACACCAATTTAGCTATGCACCTGGTACGCAATGTTCCATAACTAAGATGGTGTCCATTGTATACCTTTCCTGCCATGATGTATCATGCGAATTTGATATTGGCCTTGTTGATTGGATTGATTTGAGTTCCTTTTCCTCCCCTCTTGGTGTTATACTTGTCATAATAATTTTTTATCCCCAGTCTTCTTGCCCACTTAAAAGATGTCTGGAAGGTCGCGGATACTACATCTCTTGTCACTGATAGACATGTTAGACTCTGTATATCTACTGTGTGAATTGGAATTTCCTTGTCTAACCAGAGTGATCCCCTATGCATTCTACTGAGAAGTAGTTTTTTGTACTGCATTGCTACTCTAGTGGTGCCGAACACATGAAAAATTATTAGATGCAGTAGTGTTTATCTCTGAATCCCTCAGAAGTCTTCTATTACCTTGATGGATTTTCTTCCAACCGTTTTTACCATTGGTTTGCTATAAACTTCTCACTTCAATGCTAGGAATTGGAACGAGTCTGCGAGGTCATTATCTACCAACCCTGTCTTATCATACTTTCCATACACTGTTTTTGTCTTTGTAATTATATCATTGAATTCAAATTCTTAAATTGATACTATGGTCATTTTCATCTTGCATCGACACTAATTATAGATAATAGACACAACAATCTTGGACTTGAACTTAGGACAAATGGAACCAAACCTAGACTCAATACTTAGAAAATTTACCGCCTTGGCTTCATACTCTAAAGAACTCAACATGGCCATGCAAATTAAGTAGAAAATATTTACACGACGTTTTCTAACAAGACCTCTTAACTAATTAACACGAGAAATTTACCCACTCAGATTCAAATGTGTCAATGATGATGATAAGGTCTAAGATGGACCTGATTTAGATGAAGCAGAACTAGAAGATGCGGGTGGAGTTTATGGATAATTATGATGCTGTGATGGGAATTATTTATGAGTTGATGATTTTTATTATGGGAAAAATTTAACAGAAATTCGAACTGAAAATGGGAATTATTTCCTAATTATGATGACTAGGACACACGACACGTGAAAATTCCCCAACCACAATCAGTTGCGATGAGGAGAAATTTTATCTGCAACTGGAAATACCTTGGTGGACAATTTATTCTTGACTGATATAAATGTAAATGGATAGCTAACTAAAATGAAAATAGTTGACAGACTAGGAATAACTGACGCAATTAATGTATGACTAACATAACTTACTCCTATCTAATCCTACCTATTTCTCCTTGCGGAGATTCAAACAATCTTGAATTGAATTGGTTGTTCCCTAGAAGGGCTTAAGGCTTGCGTCATTCACCCATACAGGTAGAAAAACACCATTGATTTGCGCGAGATTTACAACTCATAATTATTTTACTTACCCAACAATAAAATATCCCAGCCAATGCATCTGAAACTTCCCTGGGAATATCAAGAACTTGATGTCATATGATAAAACATGCCCTCCCACAATGATTGACTTCTGCTTCCTATTATGCCATGCCTTTTTCCTCTGCTTTTCAACTGTTTGGTGAAACTTTTCCAAGAATATGGCTTCGTCTTGTTCCCACAGCTCCTCTATCCTCATAAGAATTGATTCATCTTTGGTCATATGTGTTACTTGTGCAATAAACATGTTGGGAATTTTGAAATATATGGGTACAACCACCTCGCACCCATACACCAGCTGGAAGGGCGTATGCTTGTGTATTCATTTAATAGTTGTATTGTAGGCCCATAAGGTAGCAGGTACCCTATCATCCCAGTCATCCCTGTTGGTAGAACATACCTTAGTTAATCCCATATCTATGATTTTGTTGAATTCCTCAACTGTACCATTGGCTTGAGGATGATACAGGCTAATTTTGTGGTGTTGTATCATGAAGTTCTGTAGTAATGATGTGATTGTATCATTAATAAAATGGATACCTTGGTCAATAGTTAGGCTCTTGGGACATCCGTATCTGATGATTATATTCTCAAAAATGAATCTAGCGGTGGTGCCTACAGGTGTATCCTCGACCCATCTCGTTAGGTACTCTGTTACGGTGATGATGTACCTGGATTAGAAATTGTGTGTTGGTGGGTTGATGGGTCTAATTGCCCATTTCTAAAAAAGTTACAATGCTCGTACTTGTTACAGTGGAAATTAGGCCTGATGTCATGGTTTCCCAACTCTTTAACAAACATTACACTCTCTTTCATATTCCTTAGCATCTTGTAAAATGTGGGACACCAAATACTTGCCTATAATATTTTACTTGTGGTGCATTTCCCACTAATGTGACCTCCTGCAACTTCTGAATGGAATTACCATAATACATCATTCCTCTCATAATCAAATACACACATGCGTATTATTTGATCAAGGCCTAACTTGTACAATTTCACTGCAATCAACCAGTAATCTACTGCCTGGAAAACCATATGTATACATTGTGTTGTGGTGTATTCCTCTAGGATTTTTCTGGTAGCTAAGAATGCTGCTATTTATTCTAGGTAATTTGGCACCACCTCAATTCTAAATAAATAAACATCTAGTAGCTAGTCATCTACAAATCCTCCACTTTCCCCTGATTCTAGCCTTGAGAGGTGGTTAGTTCCCACATTTAGTCGTTCTAGTTTGACAATCACCACAAATTTAAATTCCTAAAATAATAAGATCCATCTGAAAATTATTCTTTCTAACACGAGCTTGTTCACCAAACACTTAAAAGTAGAGTTATCTGTGAAAAACTTGAATGGTCCTCCTAGAAGGTAATGTTGAATTTATGAAGTGAATATACCATCGCAAGCACATCATGTTTTGTTGTGGTATAGTTCTTTTCTGTTGTTGAAAACTTTCTTCTTGCAAAATATATCAGATGATCAAGGTTTCCTTCTCCAGGATGAGCTAAAATTTCTCCCAAAGAAATACTAGAGGCATTAATATGGACATGGAATTGCTTGTTCCAGTTCGGGTAAACTAATATCGGTGCACTAACTAAATTTTCTTAAAGTACATTTAGAGAAACGTTACATTCTTTAGACCATGTGAATTGCTCATTTTTCTTGAGTAACTTATCCATTGGGGCAGTAATCAAAGCATAATTGCAAATAAAAATCCTATAATATCCCGTCTGACCTAATGTAGACCTGAGTTTCTTAACATTGGCTAGTGGGTCCATGTTTACGATCGTTGTGACCTTGGAAGGGTCCACACATAATCCTTCTTTGCATACAATATGAACTAGTAGAGTTCCAAAGGGAACAAAAAATATGCACTTCTTTATGTTCAATGAAATTTGTAGTTGCCTGCACCGATCAAACATGACTCAGAGCAAGCTAGAGTGTTTCTTCAGCAGACTATAAACAGTTCAATCATCCATGTAGAATTTAATAAACCTTTGTATATAATCCTTAAAAGGAGAAATCACAGGCCTTTAAAATGCTTCTAGTGTGTCTTTTAGCCCAAATGACATAACATGGTATGCATATGGGACCTGTTTCATGGTAAAATAAGTCTTCTTCTTATCATCCTCTGGAATTCGGACCTGATGGTAGCCACAAAACCCATTTGTAAATGAATAAGATTCATTGCTTGTTACATTATCTATAACTTCGTCATTGAAATGTGCAAGGACATGATCATGGACACAAGTATTATTCAAGTTACAGTAGTCCACGACTCTAATTTTGGTGGTATCCTTATTATTTTGTTTCACAATTGGACTAACCCACTATGCCTCACCAATAGGAAATATTAGCCTTGCATCCAACATCTTGTCTATCTATTTTTTCACTTTCTCCTTCACCCTTCGATTTAGTTTGTATGGTCGATGCTTTGCTAGTTTTTCATATGGATTAAGCATGATATTCATTTCCCCTATATATCCTTTAACTCCTTTCAATTTTGCAATATACGAGGGAAACATGTCCTCGTATTCTCTTAGAATATCGAAGATCTCTTTAGTAGCTTTATCATCCCACTAGTCACCAATTGAGGCTAGCTTTGGATTTTCTTTAGCCCCTATGTTGATTTTTTGAAACTTCAGTGGAATTTGATGTGGACCTTCAATTGTGGGTTTGTCTTTAACCCCTCATTCCCCTTCCACCTCATTGAAGGATAGATGGCACAGCTCTTCTAGATCATATTCATCCAACTCTTTTTCTACCTTCCCACAGGATACCACCTCATTGTATGTTGACTCATATACATGTTGCATAGTATCATAGTTTATTGTTCCATCTATCAATTTTCCAATTTAATTGTAATTCTCTTAACAGCCAGCAGAGCAATGACAATCCTTCCATAGGTGTCTGAAAAATAAAAGTTAATGACAAATTGGATTTCCAAACAATCCCAATCACTAGTTAGTCTCTTTGCTTCTTCCTTTACATAACATGCTTTAGGGAAGGTTTCCAATGTATGCACAAAGTCATGCACCCATAATTATTTTGAAATTTTTTCTCTACCCCTTTGATCTTCACATTTTTGCAAGTTCTGTTGAGGGTCTAAGTTGCCCCTATATTTTATTAATGCTTGAGGCCCCCTTGAATGTCCAAATATAACTTTTAATGTTGCATTAATTCCCCCCCATTCTCTGATATTTTTGCGATGGAATCCCCACCACCTGGTCAATGTTTCTTGTAGGTAAACACTCATTTGAGGCACCTTATGCTCTTCGGGAAATTGAATCCATACCATTGAAGGTGGGGTATTCTCTTACCTTAGTGCCGACCCAGTTGATTCCTCAGATTGTGGCACAACTTTTGGTGTTGACCTCATATCATCCTTTCTTCTAGTCATCCCATAGATATTCTGAGCCAAATTATGAATTACTAATATTTTTCCAACTCGTTTATCCTTCCACAGTTGGGTTAATATAATCTCCCCTTCTTCCTGATGTCAAATGGTATAATTGATCTAATAGTCCTGACTCTTCTTTATCGTTAGTTGGTTATGTGAATCTCACCCCTTGTTTAGTCAATTTAATGTTCTTAAATTGCTCACATAAATTATCGACCAGAGTTGGTAAACTTGTGAAGTGCAAGTGAACTATATATGCTAGAACCCTCTTTTAACTTAGTTTACTGGTGTGATGATTAGATTTGTAGAGATTTCTTCTAAGGGTGTTTTTATTCTTTATGAAATTGATTAAATTACAACTAGATTCTAAAAAAAATCAACATGCTTTCTCCTTCTAAAAAACTAGAGCAAACCTTTTCTATGTTATGAAGAAAACTTAACTAATTTTTTAGTCTCTAAAAATTCTAACAGTCTAGTGTATGAAGATAAAATCAAATTCTAGAAAAGAGAATTTGTATATTTGTATGTTTTTGAAATGAAATTCTATGTAAATGAAACTTATAAAGAAATAAATAAATCATTATTTCCTTGGACAGAAATCGCTCTTGAACTAAAAAGCACTTACTCATACATTGAAAGTAAATCACTTAAGAACTAATTCTTGAAAAGAAATCACTCGTGCTTTTGAAAAGAAATCACTCATGCTTTTGAAAATGAATCACTCAAAAACTGGAAAATAAATCACTCAATAATTTCGAAATAAACCACACATGAATTTGTAAAACTACCCTGCAATAAACTACTGCTGCTTGGAAGAAAAAATATGAATCACTCTGCAATTTAATAGTTTGAAAGGGAAATGAATATACCTCAAATGAAAAAGGAAATTTATGTAAGCATCTACTTCAAAATGACAATGTACAATTCTGGAAACAAATACACCATTGACAGAATAGAAACATGAATTTAAACTACATCAAATAATAAAATAAAAGTATGAAAAAAATCTCATTGAAAGCATGAAATGCAGAACCTTCTCTGTTTGTAGGGGACCTCAACAAATAGGTGTTTTCACGGTCTAATCCAACTATTAGCTACGCATCAAATCTCCACGATATTTCTTCATTAAAAGGAATAAAAACATAGCTTAAAACTTCACAATCACATCACAAATTCATATTGTTTAGGTATTTGGTTGCCCTATATTTATAATAGCCTGTGAATAATTGTTTGAGGATTTTATGCCTACTTAGACTAAATGAATCCTATCTTGAAATTATAACAAATAACAGAATATTGTTTCTTCACGATTTGTTATTTTGAAAATAAAATTGTGAAAAGTGATTGACTTGGACTCTCGCTCACCTGTTCAACATTGTGTTGTTGACCCACTCCTTTGACCATGCAATCGACCAGTTCTCTTGGTGATTTAGATCAGATAGAGGAGGAAATCCTTGAAGGGATCAATATCCACATGTCTATATACTCCTTTTCTCAGTTGGCACCTCAAAACTCGACAAACCATGGATATGGATACAGAAACACGGATCATCTACAAAATCATGTCAATTCTGTAGCTACTACGAACTTTAACTTAATAATAAGGAAAATTATTGAATATGAAAGATAGGTCATGGTATCCATGATAACACTTAGGTTAGTCTAGGTTGGCCTACATTTATGTTTTTAAGTGTACATGAAGTTGATTTTGTCACTCCTAGGAAGACACCAAGATCCAAATCCATTACTCCAGGGAAATACAAGCTATTTGAAGCAAAAATTGTAGTTGAACATGAGGCAGAGATGCGGCCTATGGAGCTGGGGGTTGAACAAGTGCAAAATATTGTGTTTCTAGAGAATAATTCTACAATAAGTCAAATAAATACATATACAAGGACATGTTGTAACATATCTTGTTTTGATAGGTTAGAAATTGTAGAAGAAAAAAAAATGTTAGGCATAGTTAAAAAGCAATAAAATAATAAAAATTGCTTTGTTTCAAATAAAATAAAAAGAGAAAAGAGCACGCCACTTAAAATTCTGCTTAAAAAATAATTTAGAATAAATTATGTTTTAAAGTACTAATCATATATTTATATGGTTAATCCATTATGTAATAAAGTGACATGATATTGGTAGGTGAAATAAAAATCTTGAAGTGCTGAGATCTTATGTGCTCAAATCAATGACGCGCATCCAAACCCACACCCCCTAGTGCTTCCGAACGATATCCATAGGGGGAGAGGGGGGGGGGGGGGTGGGTTTCAGGTAAAGTCGTTTCTCAAAACCACCGTCGCTATGTGTCATTATCCAGTTGAAACTGCGCCCTGCACCACCCCCCCCTCCAAGTAGGATACAATGCCGCTCTTTGACTATTTGACTTAATCCCACCATCTCGTCATCACTCACATTTCATTTCACCTTCCAATAATAAACTTCCATGTGTCTCTTTATTACCTGCTACCATTTATTGTTATTATATCTGTTAACCGTAACATTTTCGTAATAAATCATCCTGTGCTTATTAACGTTCACCATTCACCTTGTTTAAAACTTCACTCCTCACTGTCAAACAAATATTTTCTGCCATTCTATCTACTCACATTGTTTCCTAATTATTCCCAAAATCTAGTAAAGCACAGAAGCATAACCGACCACCATTCAACTCCTCCAAATCTATGATCTGTGTTGAATAATTAAAATTTGTTGATAACGAAAGGAGTGAATGCACAACCTCCTGGTGTCAATTCTCAAATGCTTGGTAAGATTTTTTTTTTAGTGGTAATTAGATTGAGCATTTAAAAGCCAGAGATGGGGCATTAAAAGACAGGTGATAGTTAAAAGGTCAACACTATCATCAATAGAATATTCAAGGAAAAATATCAGTATTTGGGTTATTTATAGATCCATAAAAGTAGAGCATCTTGGGTTGACCATTTTTAATGGGGAAGCTCAGAAATCCACTCCAAATGGCTAACATGGCTAAACAACTCATCAATATTCCACCTCACATAAATGGACATCTCATCATCAAATCAGTATTATGAAGAACTTAAATCTAGTGTATTAGATGGCTACCTCAACATGGAAATTTGATTCGATAGGGATGAAAAAATTGGGTTGTTAGACATTTTGTTTAATTAATTAATGGTCATAGAGTAATTTTTATTATCAACTCTACTAAAACAAAAAATATCGCTATTATTCCTCACAGTGATGTAATCCTAGTTGAATTAGGTCCCTTACATAGGAATTCAAGGTTGGCCCAGGTGGAAAGCGATTGTATGAGACCTCACTCCATAAATGAGGAATTTTTGGAGTTTGAAAGGGTTGATGATTGTTATGAAGAAGCTACTATGTAAATTTTATCTATCAAGCTAATACATAATTGCAACAATTGTCTTTCAGACCCAATATTTATCTTGAGCATATGTGTTTGTTTTTTTCCATTTCTCATATTATCATTAGCCTCATAGTATCATGATTACTTGGAATTCATAATATTATGCTTCAATTTCCTTCATGTATTATGTGTTTTATGTAAAAAGTTATTTTTTAAGCTTAATTTCCCTAGCTTCCATGAACTACATTTTCTTGTGATTGAAGGCCATAGATGACTCCATGCCAAATGGTATCCTTTCATACATCTTCCACCTGCAAAATCACTTAAAATACAAAAAGAGTTAGGCATATACAATATCAGTTTCATCTCGAGTGTTCATTTGTTTTCATTGAGAGTGCCCTCTCTGAATGTAAGGACTAACTTTCAATCCAAAGTGGTTTGAAATTGTTGCATTAGGTTAACCATTGAACAACCAATTGGTCCCAAAATAGTGATAACAGGTCATTTTAATACCTTACCATATCAAAAACCTGTAGTTTGATGCTATTTTGAGTTGATGATGATGACCAAAAAGAGGAAAACTAGGTAAAAGAAAGTATCAAAATGAAGAAATCACGAGGCTCTACATTCCCCCACACGGGGGTCATTGCATGTCCTCATGAAAAAATGAAAAATTGGACCCTTGTTAAATACTGCATTTTCCCTGAGACTTCTTCAAAAACATACAAATTTATATTATTTTCCTTCTTTCTAGCCATTGCCATCCTTGGCTTTTTCATCAAGATTTTGTACTTCAAATTGATGACCTGTCTTTTGAGGCTTTTATTCATTTTATTTAATTCCTTGTTTTTACTATACCATATGCCCAAATGAAAAATAATATTGTCATTCTTGGTTTTCTCAATTTTTTTCTACAACCTTAACGCCTCATGCTGTTGTTGTATGTGTCTATTTAGTGTCTCGAGCTCAAAGATTTCTTGTTTTAAAGTGTTTACAACTGGAGGTTCTTGTGGAATACTTGATTGAGCTTCTTCCATTTGATTCAAGAATGATGTTTTCCTTGTATCTCTCTTCTCTAGGGATCCAATGTAATCATAAATTTGTTGTTGCACAGGATAAATTTCTAGTGTTTTTCAGCCTAGAATAGGAATAGGTGAGATAATAGTCAGTGATGTAACCCTCATTCTTCTTCTATATTAGTATATTATGTGCTCTTTGGAGACGGTTCTTTCATTTCTTGGTTGATCCTCACACTCCTTCTTACACTTGATGGATGAGGGTTTTGAATTCTTTCTCTTTTCTTCTCTATTTTGGACTCCTCTGATATCTTGGATGAACGTCCTTCTCTTCTGTTGTCTTTCTTTCTTCTAAGACCTTGCTTCTTAATAATTCCTAAGATTTATTCAATAGGATTACCATCCTCTGACTAATCTTGTGCTTGTTGTACATTTTCAATGGAGTTCTCAATTTTTCTATTTCTCCCTCTCTTTGTTTTTCTACTACTGGATTGGTCTTGGTGTCCTTCCTTGAAATGGTTCCTAACTAGAAAGCTATCCCAATTATCCCCTAGAATTTCAAGATGATACTCAATGAGTATTTTGATAAGTCCATGGTGATACATGGTGTTTTCTATGAATTCACTACTACATTTGGCAGAAATTCCGACACTTGTTTTCGACGCTTTTGACCAAATGTCGGAAATTTTCCCAAATTTTTTCCATCCCGCCCGAAACCGTCGCTATACCGACGTCTATAGAAAAGTGTCGCAATACCGACACTTAAAAACATGTGGCAATTGCGACGTTTAGAGGAAGACATCGCAATTGCGACACCATGGCCCAAAGCGTCGCTATTGAGACGACTCTAAACGTCGCAACTGCGACACAATGTCTAGGTGTCGCCATTGCGACGTTTGGAGGCACCCGTCCTAATAGCGACGCCTTTCCGCCGTTGGTATAGCGACAGTTATTTTTGCGCTACATAAAAATACCAAACTTATATGTGCGCTACATAAAAAATCGAAACTTATATGCGCGCTACATAAAAATGATTTTATTGTTTCGTATTTGTCGCAATAGCTACATTAACGTTTGATATCACGCGCGCATTCGCCCTCTGATCTTGCAGAACAGCATTTTCCCTCAGCATTCACGCTCAGCTCTTGCAAAACAACATTTGCCCTCAGCATTCGCCCTAAGTGTTCGCCCTCAGCTCTTGCAGAACATCATTCGCCCTCAGCTCTTGCAGAACAGCATTCGCCCTCAACTCTTGCAAAATGGTAAGTTCTTACTGTAGGCCCTTCCTCCGATAGTAGGGTTGAATCTATTTGGGTTTTTTTGGTCAATTCCATTGGATTGTGTTAGGCTGTAGAGTTCTCTGTAGATGTCAAGAGTCAAGATTCAATACCCTCTATTATCTTCATCACCCAATACAAGATTTAAATTTTTCCCAAAGAAACGCTTATTAATTTGGCAGCCATTATTTCTCCCTCCTTTAAAAACCCTACATTTAAATGAAAACAAGCATTGCATTTCAACTACAAAAATCTATTAGTGTTCAAATGTACATGTGTGCTACATTAACATCTGATATCACGCGCGCATTCGCCCTCCGCTCTTGCAGAACACCATTCGCCCTCAGCATTCGCCCTCAGCTCTTGCAGAACAGCATTCGCCTTCAGCATTCGCCCTGAGCTCTTGCAGAACAGCATTCGCCCTCAGCATTCGCCCTGAGCTCTTGCAGAACAGCATTCACCCTGGATTCGCCCTCAGCTCTTTCAGAACAGCATTCGCCCTCATCTCTTGCAACATCATTTTCTAGCAGGGGTCATGCGATCCGCTCTCGGCCTTCTAACAACTCCGACTCCTCCTCTTGCAAATGGTAAGTTCTTACCGCAGTGCCCTCCTCCTATAGTAGGTTGACTCTATTTGGGTTTTTTTGGTCAATTCCATTGGATCATGTTAGGCTGTAGGGTTCTCTCTAGATGTCAAGAATCAAGATTCAATACCCTCTATTATCTTCATCACCCAATACAAGATTTAAATTTTTTCCAAAGAAACGCTTATTAATTTGGCAGCCATTATTTCTCCCTGCTTTAAAAACCCTACATTTAAATGAAAACAAGCATTGCATTTCAACTACAAAAATCTATTAGTGTTCAAATGTACATGTGTGCATCACTTGTGTAGGGTATTCCTTTTCTACTTTCACATTATCCAAGAATGTGTGCAGTATAGTTCATATTTTTTGTGATTTAGATTATCTTGAAAAAGGAAAGGTAAATTATTTCCCATGGAAAAAGAAGGTTTTCCCTTTTTATAGGTTGTTTGGACTTACGTGGAAAATTTATGGTATGCCTTTCATATTATGGTAGTTTAAATTTGAATTAACAGATTATTCTACATGAAAATATAATTACCTATGTGATGTCCTTCATCACTAATTAAAATTACAGGGTTTCAATTTCCTAGACTCTAACTCATCAGATGCTAAATTCTAGGTTCTCATTGGTGGATCACTCTTCCATTGATTTCCTTTCCCTCTGGATCTTGTCATACTTTAAAAGTCATCAATGATACATATATTATTTCAAGTATCCCAAAAGGCTTTATAGTAGAACATATTGTGAAGTTTTTTGACACTTGAGGATTCTTTTTAGAACTGCAACGCGGTCTATGCTATCGAGTTATATACCAAGCAACTTGTCCTTAATAACCACACTATGAGGTAGGTTCAACCAGTTTGAACTTGTTGGGACATAGCATATGAATTTGTGTGATGAGTCCATATCACAGGTCTATTATGGTGACAAAAGTGAAGACACGTAATGATAGTTATTATGTTAACATTACTAGAAATATTTTCGAAATTATCCATGCTATCAAGATGTCAAAATTCTAGGCATTAGGTGTCAATACTCGTAGCTAATAGATAATAATAATAATAATATAAAAAATCACAACTTTATTCTTGAAATATGATTGTTACACATTGGTAACCTAGTTCATGAGTTACTATCACCCAAAGACTGCAAAACAAACTTAAAATATAAATTAAACCAACATGAGAATCCAACTAAGGGTTTTTCGACAAAATCATGCCATAACCTGGCATTTTGAAACCCAAATTTGAATCCATCATAAGTAATACAATGCAAACTCATATGGATTTTCAATGCATGTTTGCATGCTACACTTATTCTCTGTCTAGATATCATTTTTTAAATGGAACCATTAGTCAAGCCCACAGTCCTTTTTATGTGAAAATTTCAGCTCTATTTGAGCTCTTTTTTGCTCCACCACCTCCATAAACCAATGTTACATGGGGTCTCGCCCCCCCACCTAGGGGTCTAGATTCCTCGCCCCCTCGCGCTCCGGGGTCTTGGGGACTTCTAGGGGATGTTTCCCTCACGCCCCCTCACGTCCCCTCACCGCCCCTTTTAGTTTATGGTTTCGTGTTAAAAGTTGATGTGCCACTTAGTATATTTGAGAATCCAAGTGATTCTGATTCAGATGGTGACATGGTTGATCTTGATATATTCATGCAGAAGTTGGATGCAGAGACTAGTGGGGCATTAACTTGAGCATTTATGCTCATTTATCAATATGATGATATCATTTGATATTCATATGTTATGTTTTATGTTTTATGTTTCAGACATAACTTATTTGCGTTTAAGTTTTATGTTTCAGACTTGAGTTGTAAACTTCAGTTTAAACTCTATTTTGAATCTTGATACAATATGTCATATGATATCTTAAACTTTATTTTCATTGTACATTGTTAGTAGTTACATTAATGATTATATAGTTACAAACTTACAAACTTACATGCATGATTGTATGATGTATGTTTTAACTTTTAACTTTTAAATTTGTTTCAATTATATGATTTATCATTCATCGATTTGTAATTTTATCATTTATGATTTATCTTTCATGATGCAAGTGTATGATGACCGTATATACATTCCTTGCAAAAATATAGTTACATTTTAAATATTAAATTTTATAATTTTTATGACCCCGACGTCCCCCCACGTTTCCTGAAAATTGGTAGGGAGTTTTTGCATAGGCCGCTCCCGCGCTCCCTCGTCCCCTCGCTCCCACCTCCAGGGGACTTGGTGGAACATTGCCATAAACATATGCAAACATATATCATGATCTTGGAATCCATTACATATGTATGTGCCAATGTTCCATAATCTTGCCCTATCATCAATTTAAGAAATTTCCATTGACTATCAAATTATGGAGGGGGGGAACTTTTTGCTGCAACATTTGGCTCAAAATCAGGGACCATCTTCGTATGAGGTGAATGAGAACTATAGATATTTGAAGAAGTAGATTAGTGCCTTTTCCTCTGGCCATGGAGTCATATACAGTTATCCATCACAAAAATTTGTCTTTGTTCATTCTCACCTTGAAAGTTGCAAAAATTCATGCCCTAATTGAAACGACACTAAATTTGAAAGATATAATAAAATGCAAGCTAGAAGTGCCCTATTAATACAAAGGGAAAACCTTCCTACCTACCCTAACTGAGATAAATTTTGATTGAATAGGAAACATGATATTTCCTATGGAGTTGATCCAACAACTTGTTAAATGTATGGGACTAAATCATGCATTTGATTTCCAAGGAAACATACGCATGAAGAGAAAAAGTGCAGAATTAATGGAAAATCCATACATGCCACTTATAAAAACTACACCGAAAGGTCAAAAAATACTTAAGGCCTTAACTTAATTTGAATCCAAAAATGACAAAACAGGATTAGTGAAAACACTAGAGTGGTGTGGGTGAACAACATAAATAAAAAGTGAAGATACCTTTCCCCAAGATGCCTTTGTCACCGTTGTATGAAAACATGTTTTCCTTTCCCTTTACACATGCAAGTGAATGCATTATAGGTATGGTGTTTTCCCAGAATAGGAGAAGCCTACTTAAATATATCATTCGTGGATTGAATTTTTGGGTGCCTTAATGTGCAATGACATGTTTCCAGGACTGAATTCAATGCAAGGCATATTTGAAACTCTAACTCTGTCTTCCGGTGTCTTATTAGAAATTATTTCAATTTTCATTTTGTGTTTTCAAGTTAGATATTGTTTTCAAGTTTTTACATTTATAATTTTATTGCAATGTGGCAGACTGATCAGAGCAGTGCAGGAACAACCCCGAGACAGGATGATCGCGGAAAGAGGCCAGCGGAAGAACATGTTAAGTGCCAGCATTGCTCTATCTTTAGGTATTTTAGTTATTTACATAATTGAAATAATATTAATTTTGTTCAAATATGCAGACACCTAGCCATGGTACGCCTGATGAATCCCTCTTTGAGGAAGAGCTTTCTTCATCCCTATCTCCAGTGTTGTTGTTGCAAAAAAAGGCACGAGATGCAAGGTCGGAATTTAATGCTTTGATAGACGCGCCTCAAACACCTGAAACATAAGAGAGGATACAACATCTTATGAGGCAGCTAAATAGATATCAGGTAATAATAAAAAGTCAAAAGGATATTTTTTTTTTTCTGCATGAGATGAATTGTGATAGTTTGATTTTTAATTTTTACATTGACTAAACTAACAAAAAGTTCTTTTGTATGTAGCGTCTTCTGGCATTTGCTGAACCCGGTGTTGGTGGTAGTGGGACATAAGGGCAAGAGATTGCCCAACAACCCTCTCGTACACCTTCTACTCCTTTAGGTGCTAGCCAAGAAACACACCCTGCCCAAGCAGACACCCAGCCAACCGCTGAACGTGTTGGCAATGATGAGGCTGATATGGCCAACCACATTATTGCGTTTCCTGGAGCTACACGTGTCAGCTCCACAGGGACCATTAATGGCACGTTGTTGGTGAACGATGAGGGTGTCCCTATAAAGCATGTACAACTCCCAGGTAAATTTCAATATTTTAACTATTTCATGTACTTTATCTAAAACATATTTATCATGATTTTTATTTTTAAATTAATGATAATATCTTCTTTTTCTTTTGGTTTTATTCTGTGTAGGAAACAATGAGTTCTACAGGATTCTGGAGAGTCATGCGTTGGTAATTTTTGGCCCAACCATACGTACAGGGTGGAATTCCCAGAATTCCAACCTGAAAAAAGAACTTCTAGATTATCTAGAAGCCCTTTTTGGGGTCGGCACATTTGACAGAAAAGCGGTGGCTCAGGTAGCCGGAAAATATTTGAAATATACTAGGGACACCTATAGGACGCAATTGCAATTTAATCCTAGATATGAGCGTCCTCTCGCAGTTCCAGAGAGTGAGTGGAGAGCACTCATCCATGACGGAAAAGAGAAAAGGGCAAAGAAAGAAGGAAAATGCCAACTGGACCCGCAAGGTAAATTACAACTTTAATTCAATAGCTTTAATTTTCTTTATGTCTAAAATAAAAGTGTGCTACGTCATATCTGACTTCAATATTTTGATGCTAGGTTGCCTGACACCTCAAAGGCAACCAAAGCTAGGATTGAGAAAAAAGGCCATCACAAGCTCGGCCAGGGTGGCTACTTGAAATTAGCTGCAAGAATTGTAATTAAGTAGCTAAACATCTTATAATTAATTGTATCGCCTTCCAACGTTTTTGTAATCCTATCAGATATGATTAAAAATACACAATCATACATAATGTAGGGTGATGACTTTGGAACAATAACTACAGAGGAAGATAAAAATATTGCTTTCCGTTTTGGCTATCAAGCTGTAGTTGAACGTCGCAGAAGCTTGGGGCAGTCCCAAGATCTACAATGCCTGATAAGGTAAAACATTAACCTTTCAATATTTTTGTTTTCGTCCATAAATTTAATGTCTAACAACTTTGTTTAAATCAGGGGAGCAACATTACCGACGAGGTAAATAACCCAGTTTTAGAGCCAGATGTAGATGATCCTCTCGTGCAACCTGATCATTGTAGTGGGGACCAGGCCGACAATGCTGCTATCAGTGAGGGTCGTGACGGTAATTAATTTCCACTTATAATTTTTTCTAATTATACCTTTATGGTTGTCCTTATAACGTTTTTTGTTTAAATGACAGAGAATGTTTCCCTTGAGGATCTTACCACCAGAGAGGAAGACAGGGCAACAGTCCCAACGGCGACAACTGGTGCACCAGGTAAATAATCTCATTGCAATTTTTTTTATTAATATTACCGAACTAGTTCAATGATATTTAAAAACTGATAATTAAAATTTAATATTATCCGTTTTTGGAGGCGATGCCCCGTCACTGGATGAGACCAGACATCGTGACAATGCAACTAGGTCAGCGGCGACAACTGGTGCACCAGGTAAATAATCTCATTGCAATTTTTTTTATTAATATTACCGAACTAGTTCAATGATATTTAAAATCTGACAATTAAAATTTAATATTATCTGTTTTTGTAGGCGATGCCCCGTCACTGGATGAGCCCAGACATCGTGAATACGCAACTAGGTCAGCAGTGCGGGTTGAAAGGCACGAAACAGGAGCAGAGTACGATGATATTGATGATGTAATTAGGAGCTTTAAAAATAGGAAGAAGAAAAAGAAAATTTGACAATGTAAAATATTGTATTATTATAAGACAAACGTTACCATACTTGGAATGTTTTTTGCGTTATATAAAAAACTTATTTATCATACTATTTTTATGTCAAGCATTAATTGCAATGTTTCCTTGCGTACTTTTTGTTGAATTGTTTTTTATTAGTTATTGAATATTTTTTTTTATGCTCATGAAAGTAAAAAATGAAATATAGATTGGGTATTGGGGAATTGAGAGTGATGTGAGGGGGGGGGAGGGGCCATAAGAGCTTCCACCTTCACGTGGTTGGCCCCGTTTAGTAGAGAATAATTTATTGGAGCGATTTAATCTTGGAGCAAACCTCCCTTGATCCAGCGTAGCAACAAAAAAGTCACTGTTGACTTAGTTGCTACTCTTTCAGATCGTGGGAGGCTTGTTCCAAGTTCATGCGACTCCAATAAATTGTTCTTGAAACGAAGAGGATCTTATTCAAGTATGTTTTGACATTTTCAACATATGTTCTAACATTATCATAAGAATGCATCCTAGAGTAAAAAATACTACATCAATTACTTGTATTTATTGTATAGATAATGATGGATTTTGATTGACTTGGCAGTGCAGGTACAAATCCTCTTGCATCATGAGCAATACAACTTGTCAACCAGGGTCATGTCCAAGATATTTTTGCTTGTGCGCTTGACCAGGTTCTTAATGTCACATTTTGTAAGTTCCTTTACAGTTCATAATTCAATATTAAGCTTGTTCACGATTATTATCTAGGTTTTTTGTATGTGTTTTTTCATCTATTTGATTGTAAGAAGCTATGCATGTTTCCTATTGTTCACTATGATTTCTCCCATTACCACTCCCGGGATGAATCCGACTTTATTTTTACATAGGTTACTTTATTGTTACTATGATTTCTCCATTTACGATTTCATAGGTTACATCATGTAAAGTTGTCAATCTTAGGTTGGTGATGAGCTTTAGTTCTCCAGATTTGGGGCTTTTCTGATATTTTCTCCCTCATGTCATTCCTGCATCACCTCCTTGTTTGAGCATGCCAATTGTCTACCACTTGTACCAATTGGCACATGTCAATCTCTGAGTGGTGCCACATTTCACCTATTTTCAGTGAGAGTTTAGGGTTTCTCTAACATAGCTTCAGAAATCCGATTCAGTGCCTGCTTGAATATTGTCACATAATACTTATGGTTTGGATTGATGAGCATGTTTCGAATGGTTGGTTGATTCATAAGAACCACCCATAAATCTCCCTTCCTCTAACACAGAGAAAATAAAAATTTCTTTGACAGGAGACAGAGTTTCAATACTTTGAAAACAAACTTCTATTCCCTTCAATAACTCAAAAAAAAACTATTACACTTCTTCCTCACTGAGAGGGATTACGAAATTATGACTGCTACAAAACGCAGTGCATAAAACCAACTCACTGTCTGTTCAAAACAAACATACTCTGTCTCTAAAACACTCTGCTGTGTTTTTCCCTTTCGCACTGCTGTGCATACACACTTAAAAAGTTACACTCAGTTTTTCACTTTTTACACACTGCTATGTAATAAAAAATTTACGTACTGTCTATAAAAGAAACTACCAAGCTTTTTCGACCTTTTTATTTTTATATGCCGGAACATATAAAACATATTATAATAAACCCTCTTTTAAAAAAAATAAAATTAAAACTAAATTCTATGGCCCACCTTTCATTTTGCATATGATATATATATAACATATGTATATATTAAACTATAAAAACATTAAAGAACCCTTTCCGTCGGACTTCAAAAGTCTAAATAGATTGAATTTCAAACCAAATTCGCGTTCCAAAATGGGATGCTGACGTCTGCCTAATTTTAACTCGAATTTTCAATCCAATGTGCCCTATAAAAAATTCGGGTCCGGTTTTCAGGTTTTCAGATTCCCTTCAATTTCATGCGATCCAATATTAATGCTCCACGTGTCCTCCTTTTGAATTTACAAAACTGTCGGGTAAATTTCTGTTTGTTTAATTTCCGGTTGGTGAATTGCGTTAATGCTGGCTGTTGTGTTTAAATACAATCCTGTACAGAAATATGGCTGTGGCCGTCTACAAAAAAAACTTGCAGGAATTTTAAATGCTGAATTAAATTTCTGGATGGCATGCAAGCAACCTCCAAAAAAAAATGTTGCTGCTGCATCTGTCCTTCTGCTGCAGCAGTTGAAGTTAAAATTCAACAGCACAGGGTTTAATAAGTGAGGGTGTAAAGGTAACTTTTTGTCGATGGTACTGGATTAAGATCATCTATTCATTTTTGTAGGGTCTTATGGTGTTTGGTTTTTTAGTTTTGGGTTGGTTTTATTGAGTCTAAGATAGTTTTTGAGTGAAAAAATTGCTATCAGGTATTAAAAAATTTTGGTTCTTTTGTCAAAATTTATGAGCTTGTTAGGAAATACAAAACTGACAATGGTTGTATCTTAAATTTGTGGAAAATAATTTGAAATGAAAACCTTTTTGTTTAGGTTATTGCAGCAGGTGCAAACCCCATTCAAATTACTAGGGGCATTGACAAGACAATAAAGGCCCTTGTTTCGGAACTCAAAATTTTGTCAAAGGAGGTAAACGCTTGCCTTTTGAGTAGGCTGGTTTTCCTTTTTGCTGATGGTTTGGTGTATCTAATTGAATTAGTTGCCCAAGGTATTTTTGGTTGCAAACTCCTTTTCATTTTTCATACAGTATTGGCCTTGTGGAATACATTTGATTGTGTGGTCTTGTTAGATCTACAACATTTGTAGTTGCTTAGTCTTATGGCCGAGGTGCACTTTTATTATGGAAATAGTTGATGCAATATTGTCATTTAATCCTTACTGCAGGGTAGCATGTTGAGAAGTTTCTTGTGAAACATTTGGTATTCAAAATGACACTTGATCCCATACAACATCATGCACTTGACTTCAAAATTCATATTCAAAGTGTGCCAGACAATTCTTGCAAAATTTCAAATATTTATGTTGTTTTAAACCATTATCTTTTTCATGTATTGGATGCTGAAAATGTGAAAAGACTTTGGTATGAAACCAACTGGTGAATAATTTCCAGCAAAACAACCACTTCCAAGACATGATTTAGAAGTAGAACATATGTACTTATGAAGCATAGAAAGATATCCTCGATGCATTGTCAATGTTTGGCTAGGGTTATTTTTGGAGAAAATAACTCCTTATTCCTAGAATAGTGATCTTCAATACAAGTAAATGCCAGAGAAGAGAGATCATCGTGTGATGCAACAAAACTGAAATTGGACCCCCAAGGAGAGCTGGTGTGTCTACAATCGCTCTGTCAGCATTTTCCCTTGGTGTACCCGTTCTTTTCCTCCAGCCTGAGTCTTAATTGACTTCTTCTTTCTTCGGGTTTATTTATCAAATTCGTAGAATTTGATAAATAAATACTATCCACAATGGTTGGACTTTAATTTATATTCCTGAATTTATATTATCTCCAAGCCTTATAACCAATGTTTAAATTTCAACACTTTGTATTTACACTCCACGTTTCTTTTTAAATAAATAACTTGTAATGAACTTTCGGCTCTATATTTCACCACCCAGCCTTACAACAATCACGCTCCAGACTTATGCCAATTATCCGCCAATCGTTTAATTAAACAATTTCATTATACTCCGGCCCCACCTATATATATCAATAACCAATCAAACACTCGTATCGTACCTGGCTATCCTCCGCACACCTTAGTTAACCTCTGGGCAAGTTCAACGTGCGACCACCGTCCGATGGCTCTTCTCCAAATCAACGACTCTTGGCAATTTCGCTCGGCTTCCAACGTCGGGCTTTAACGTGCGATGGCGTGGGTTAAACGGTTGTTTTCCGGGGTCACTTCGCCACGTGTCGCATTCCCCATGGAATCGCTCGCGAATAGGAAATACCGCCTACTCCGCAAAAGCGGTGCGATATGGGCAACCCGCTTTTGTGATTCCGCTCGTGGTTTTGGTACAGGGCTTGACCACGGGTGCAAGTCTGGTTCCACTATCCTTTTGTTTGTTAACTCATGTCCAATCCTCGGGTCAGGTTGCGAAAGCACAACAATTTTGTCTCTTTATTAAGCGGGATTTTAATATGTGTATTATCAAAGAAAACCAACACAAATTTTATAAGATGGGATCAAACAAAATTGTTCTTAAGTCGAGCCCGCCGGAATTCAAACGGCGATAAACCATAATTCAATCCAAATTCGCGTTCCAAAATAGCTTGCTGACGTCGGCCAATTTTTTGACGCGAATTTCTTATCAAATTCGCCCTAATATTTTACGGGTCCGGATTTCCACTGCGCGAGCGGCCCAAACAAAGATCCACTCTAATCAATTTCTGCCACGTGTCGTCAATAACAACTTGCCCTGCTCCCGGCTGCGGGTGCATTCGATGGCGTTTAAGGTGATGGGACATGGATATGGCAATTTCATATCAATCGCATTAACATTTAACACTGTTCAATTAAGTTTTCACATCAAATCTGCATTCATTAATTTTTAACACTGTTCAAGATCGGACCTCCACTCCTCTGAGCGATTCCGCACGCTCCAATTTGATCCGGCCTTCGGCTCTCATTATTAATGATCAGAGATTAATTATGACAGGTGTCCTTTGATTGCATTGTAGATGGGTTGACATACAAAATGGTGTTTAGCCATGGTTTTTCAGACAAGCCGGTTGCTGGATTACACTGCCTGGTAACTGTGACGATAAGGAGAAGTGGCCAGCGGAACTTCTGCCTAGACTTTGCTGCATATTTCCATTTCTCTCGGTTCTGTCTCTATCTATCTTCCTCTGTTAATTGGAATTCTGCTTCTTCGTCTCTTGTGCCCACTGCGCCTGAGATTGCACCCATGCCTCGCGTGCGTCATAGGATGCGTTGCCGCAGGGGGAGCACTAGAGGTCAATCTCGGCGCACTCCCTCCAGCACCTCAACAGAGATGACTTCCGGCCAGTCCAGTGATTATTACTTAGGTCGATATCCAAATAATAGGAGTGGGCGGGGTCGGCTTGTAGCATCTGGCCATCGTATGGATTCCCTTACTCCAGCTTCCCCACCTGTTACACAGTAATTTGTCACCGTCCCTGCAATTCCCATCTCGCCCATTGGAGGGTTGTTTATGTGACCAATAAGCAGTGTCATGCCTTGTAAATACCATCATTTCATCCCTTTCCATGAGGAAAACATTCCTTCTGTTGATCATTTCCTGAGCAGACCCCTAAAAACACATGTTTTTGCCTTGGCGCTAGTAGCCCGTTATGTACTCGCGCCAATGGGGGAAAATTAACACTGAGCCTGTGCAAATTGGCGCTCTGTCCCAGTGTTGCACCTGCGCCACTCTGTTTATGGAAATTTTTTTAAAAAAAGAGGTGAAGTTTCGATTACAGCAACTTCGTGGATGAGTCATCAGGAGTGGTTTCGCCTGAATAACCACGGCCTTCCTCCTTTGGCCTCTTGTTTCCACCTTATGGGGAACCTCCCAAGGGATAAGGCCTCCCTTCCACTATTGTAGGGATCCCAACCTCCTCTTCTCCTCTATAAATATAGCCTTCATCCATTGATGAAGGGGCTGAAAGGCTGAGAGTCTTGAAGTGCCCAAGCTTTGAATCTCCAAATTCCCAAGGGCCTTTGTGCTGTAAGAGCCCTCTTTCCTCCCTTAAGGCCGACTCAAGTAAGGAGACTATCGTCGAGAGACTCAGGAGAGGTTTTCCCTTTCCCTGGCGAGCTTTGCGAGACGTGAACGACTGGAGACCCATCCGAAGGGGAACACTACGTCAGAACATTGGTTGTAATCTTTCTTCGTTTGTTATTTAATGAATGATTACGATTATGGTTCCACTCTGTTTTCGATGATGTTAATATGAGTAATATATTTTCTGACTGATATTGAGTTACGTATGCCAGATTTTATGCTTGTATCTGTTTGTTTCTTGCATGTGCAGGTGTCCATCCGCGGAGATCGTGGAGGATTGTGATCTGCCGGGGCTGAGGAACGGGAACGCTTTCTTCTTCAGATCGTAGCATTGGATTCCAGGTAGGCTTCTATCTCTAAGTCTTTTCATTCGTAACTAGGAACTTGCGTCGTAACATTTTCGATTGTTGCTAGACCCCTGCTGGGCTAGTAGGGATCGCCTCTGTCCGCAGAGGGGATTTACCTCCTCAACAATTTGGCGACTCCACTAGGGATCGTCTGGATTTCACTGTCTCGTTTGGATTGTCTCGTTTTGATTGTTTTGTGATTTTCCTTGCTTGGTCAGCCTTCTGGGTTGGGTTATTTTGTGTTTTGGCTTTTGGTTCAGCCCCAGAGGATCAGATCTGACCTCTGCTTTTCCGAATTTTCACCTTTTCATAGTTGGCTTGATTGGTGCGAGTTTAGCCCTGACAGTCGCACCAGTTGGCGCAGTTTGCTAGTTCATCACTCGCACCATCCCCTGTCTGGCGCGGATTACAGCTAGACAGTCACGCCATTTCCTGTAGGTGGTAGGGTTACCTTTGTTCGGAAGCTTCTTTTGGTCAGTACTTTGCTTCTGGGTTTGTTTTGGATTCTACTTGAAGTGGTGAGTCTGGTCTTGGTTGGGAGAAATTCTTTGTTTTTTCATTTTCAGGAGTTGGCGCTTGTTGTTAGTTAGCAACCCGCGCCAATTGGCCATTGGCGCTAGTTGTCAATGTACAAGTTGCGCCAGTTGGCACTAGTTGTCAATGTACAAGTCGGGCCAATTTCAGGATGTGTGAAATTTGAGATTTTTTCCCTAAATCCTTCACCAGTGTGTCATTCCCTTCCGGCCTTTCCTCTGTATGAGCATAGATTACATTGCTCATTGTTTGGAATGTCTTCTTTCCATGATTACTTGATGTAAAAGGGAATGAATTCCTTGTTTTGATCTCATTCTTTGGAGGTCCTCTTTGTGTTTTGTCAACTTTTGAGGAATTTTGTTACAAAGTGTTTTGAAACAACGATTGCATTCTTAGTGTTTATTTACATCTCTTTTGCATTCATCCTTCATTAAGAAGCTTTGCGTTTATTTAGTTTTCGTCTCAAAGTGTCCTTTTTGTTAAAATGCATTAGATCACATCGCATTGAAAAGTATTTTGAGATTTATCATTGAACTTAGATCACATTGTTTAATGATTGAAACTAAAAATCGATTTGAGTGCATTCTCTTTCATTAAAAGCATGCATTAAGTAGATTCTCATTTCATCGAAAAATGCATTGAGTGCATTCTTATAATTTGAAAAGAAAAAAGGAAATTGTGCATAGATTACAATTGCATAGTTTTCGGGAAAAAAGAGGATTGTGCATAGATTACATTGCATTATTTGCATCGTTGAATGTTTGAAATTGCTTTTGGATAGTGAAAGTCATCTAGTTTGGAAAAGTTTCGTTTTCAGTGTTGTTTTTTATTGCATGATTGTTTGAAGCTCTTCCCTTAACTAGATAGCATTCATCGAATTTGAAAGATTTCTTTTCTCATATAGCTGCATATAGGAGATTGTCATATGACATACGGTAGGGCCTTGAAACCGAAACTTAATTGAAGATAAACTGTAAAATTTATTCAATTAACCTAAGGCAGCATTGAAACTTAACGAAACATATTTAGAGGTCTAGGCTAGAGACGTGTTCCGGCGTCTTTAAACCTAGCAGCTGTCACTCGCCTTTTGGCTTTAGACAGCGCTAGTACGGACTTGTGCTCCCCATACCATCGCGTATATAAAGGGAGACCCCTCTAGGTTTTCAATCCTTTATCCATAGGAAGCCGAGTCTGCCGCCCTATACCCGTGATACACCGAACACAGCATTTGGGGAGACTACCTGCACGTACGAAAAGTCCTTGGTCGATTTCTGTTTCATTATTGAAACCAAGGTGTATATTGCAGTTCACAGATATTTGGTACACACTTTGTGCCTAGTATTTCCTGAGCAGTCATTTGGTCTTTTCTGACTCCCTAAACTTGAAAAGACCGTCAAGCGCTTGTCCTTTCACGCTTGTGTCAAATCTGAAAGAGATAGAGTCATCTTTTATCGTTTCTCGACTCTTAAAACATGAAACGGTAAAGTTTCTTACTTTTCAATGTGGTAAAAATTAATCACCCACGATTATACGCCCTGTTAGATTTTTCTTGTTGACAGTTTGATCGCGTGTCTTGACTTTTTTTCGGCCCGTGTGTGGTTTTGAGTTGATGACAACTTTTTCAAAGTTTACCAACCAAGGAATCCCCTCAGAAGGGAATCCTGGTCATTTTCCTCCTTTTGGAAATGTTGGTGCTCCTTACATGGCGACGTTGTCCCTTCCTAGGTTAACTGTTGGGTTGCCTGTTTGGTTGTTCTCAACCTCTGTAGTCCCGAATGTCTCCACTACTATTCAATCAGTTCCTCCACCTGAACAACATCATGTTGATTCCAAGGTGGACCTCTCCCCTTCTTCGCCTATTTCTGCATCCTCATCTTCTACTTCGCCTGGTGAAAGTCTGGATTCGAGTAACCAGGTGACTAAGAAGAAGAAGAAGAAGACAAAGAAGAATAAGTCCGATAAGCGAGAGGCTAAATGTACAGCTACTGTCTTTGAGGAATCTCCTCTTGATAGGCTCTCCAACCCTCCACGGAAAGTCAAGTTCCCTTGCATGTTGTGCACGGGAGACCATCTGCTTCGAGACTTCCCTGGCATTCCCAAGGTTCTCAAAGTATGGTCCAACGGTCGTCCACCATTGCCTTTGACTTCTGGGAGAAATTTCGGGGGCACATCTTCAACTGGTACTGATAAGGCTCCTAAGAAGCAGGGTAAGATTACCAATCCCTGTAGGTTGTGCGAAGGGCACCATGCCATTCACCTTTGTCCTTATATGGATGAAGCCAAGAGATTTTTGGACAACTTAACTGTTTCTACACCACGCCTCCCGGCTGGTTATAAACAACTTTCTTCGAGTCCTCCACCAGCTGATTCCATGATTGGTCAAGAGTCATCCTTGGTCAATCCCGCTCACTCGGAAATTCAAATTCAGGAATCCATTCCCGACCAACCATTGGTCATGGGATCGGTTGAGATGGACCCGCATATGGTGCACCAGGTCTTTTCCGTTGAGAGTGGATCTCACACCCCCCATGTCCTTCTGATTTCTTCAGATTCTTCAGACTTGGAGAAAAATCCTCCTGTCCCTGTACTTCAAGAAGCTGCTCCTCCGCCTCCCATGATGGAGGCTCCCAAAGGATCCCCCTCCCACCTTCGAAATGGAGGTTGTGGAGGATGCTCCTTCTTCCGTAGCATCAGGGGAAGACCTTCTCAGTTCGATGGTAGCCCCTCCGAGTAGTTTGGTCGCTTCCTTTGATTGGAATCGATTTGCAGGGTACCGCCTTCCGTCTTATGTGCCTTTCGAGATTACAGTACAGGCTTTTAGTCTGGTCGTACCCAGCACCATTATAGATGAAGGTGTGTCTGTTATTATTTTATCCTCCACTACCTGGAAAGCTTTTGGTTCGCCGCCGCTTGCGCCTGTTACGCAGAATCTGTTGGCTTTTAACAGAAGAACGAGTCAACCGTTGGGGATCCTTCCAAGGTTACCGGTTACTTTGGGAGGTAAAACCGTCCATATGGACGTGATGGTTGTTCCAGGCCCCTTGGATTTAAATCTGCTCTTGGGGCGCGATTACACCTATCCCATGGGAGCACTTGTCTCCTCCCTCTTTCGTGTGGTCTGTTTTCCGCATGAAGGAAGGATTGTGACCATTGATCAGCTTTCGTTCTTTGGTCCTGATGTGGCAACTGGTCTGCCATCATCCCTTCCTGGTTTTTATCCACCCATTGTATCTGCCCCACCGCAGGTCAACTATGTGGCTACCTACCCTGTGCCTGTACTCAATGATGATGCCGTCGTGCATAGTGTGCTAGGGGCATTGGGTCCTGATTTCCGGGATGTTTTCCTTCCATCGGGAGTGGAACTCTTGGAAGCGATGACTTCTTGATGAGGTCGATCGGAGCATAGTTCTTTTCCTTGTGTCAAGCTCCTTAAAAAATGAAACAAGCTGGCAGGAGCATGGTTCTTTTCCTGTGTCAAGCTCCTTAAAAAATGAAACAAGGTCTGTTGGAGCATGGTTCCTTGTCTTGTGTCAAGCTCCTTTAAAAATGAAACAAGGTGTCCTGAGGATAGTTCTTTTAATGTGTCAACCTCGTTAAAATAATGAAACATGTTCCTGTTCAATTCGAGTCTTTGATAAGTTCTCGTAAAATCCCAGTCGAGTTTTTCTCCATTGAGAGTGGATCTCACAGCCCCCATGTCCTTCTGATTTCTTCAGATTCTTCATACTTGGAGAAAAATCCTCCTGTCCCTGTACTTCAAGAAGCTGCTCCTCCGCCTCCCATGATGGAGGCTCCCGAAGGATCCCCCTCCCACCTTCGAAATGGAGGTTGTGGAGGATGCTCCTTCTTCTGTAGCATCAGGGGAAGACCTTCTCAGTTCGATGGTAGCCCCTTCGAGTAGTTTGGTCGCTTCCTTTGATTGGAATCGATTTGCAGGGTACCGCCTTCCGTCTTATGTGCCTTTCGAGATTACAGTATAGGCTTTTGGTCTGGTCGTACCCAACACCATTATAGATGAAGGTGCATCTGTTATTATTTTATCCTCCACTACCTGACAAGCTTTTGGTTCGCCGCCGCTTGCGCCTGTTACGCAGAATTTGTTGGCTTTTAACAGAAGAACGAGTCAACCGTTGGGGATCCTTCCAAGGTTACCGGTTACTTTGGGAGGTAAAACCGTCCATATGGACGTGATGGTTGTTCCAGGCCCCTTGGATTTCAATCTACTCTTGGGGCGCGATTACACCTATGCCATGGGAGCACTTGTCTCCTCCCTCTTTCGTGTGGTCTGTTTTCCGCATGAAGGAAAGATTGTGACCATTGATCAACTTTCGTTCTTTGGTCCTGATGTGGCAACTGGTCCGCCATCATCCCTTCCTGGTTTTTATCCACCCGTTGTATCTGCCCCACCGCAGGTCAACTATGTGGCTACCTACCCTGTGCCTGTACTCAGTGATGATGCTGTCGTGCATAGTGTGCTAGGGGCATTGGGTCCTGATTTCCGGGATGTTTTCCTTCCATCGGGAGTGGAACTCTTGGAAGCGATGACTTCTTGATGAGGTTGATTGGAGCATAGTTCTTTTCCTTGTGTCAAGCTCCTTAAAAAATGAAACAAGCTGGTCGGAGCATAGTTCTTTTCCTTGTGTCAAGCTCCTTAAAAAATGAAACAAGCTGGCAGGAGCATGGTTCTTTTCCTGTGTCAAGCTCCTTAAAAAATGAAACAAGGTCTGTTGGAGCATGGTTCCTTGTCTTGTGTCAAGCTCCTTTAAAAATGAAACAAGGTGTCCTGAGGATAGTTCTTTTAATGTGTCAACCTCGTTAAAATAATGAAACACGTTCCTGTTCAATTCGAGTCTTTGATAAGTTCTCGTAAAATCCCAGTCGAGTCTTTCTCCTGATCTCGTAATTTGAACCTTCACTCCATCTGCCTTTCAAATGGACTGAAGCTTGGGGGGCATGCACCTTGAATTGAGACACCATGTTGGGGGGCATGCTCACTTTTTCAAGCATAGTTTGTTTTCGTTTCAAGCTTGTGTAAAAATGAAACCGGTTTCAAGCATAGTTTATCTTTGTTTCAAGCTTGTGTAAAAATGAAACCATCCCCATTTTACCCCTTGTGATTGCCATTTTATTAGCCTGTTTTTTCCAGATGAACCTTGGTTTTCTCACTCCATCGTCACTATCTGCTTGGCCGATCATATGCCTTCACTTGGTTGTTTTACCCATTCCTGAGGAACCGCTGCGATGAGTGGTCTTGTTAGCCAGCCTCTTGACCTTTACTTGTTTTGAGCAGTTCCACCATTACCGGAACCAGTAGCTACCCTTTATACCACTCGTTCCTCCAGGAGGAGTTAAATTTCAACTCTTTTCTGACTCTCTAAACATGAAAAGATTGTCGAGGACCTTGTCGTTTCGATCTCATTAAAATGGACACGAATCGACATCTACCCAGTATACGTTTACCCCTTTTTCGGGCTGGGATGGATTGATTACGAAAAAGGAATACCCTAGCCTATCGCGACTAGGAGGTTTTCTCAGATATTGTTTTCTACCTTTTCGGATCTGAGAAACTATTTACGAAAAGGGACCTTTGGAGTTTACTTTTCTGTTGTTTTTTCAAACTCTCTAAACATGAAAAGATGCTGAGTTCTCCCTTTGTCAGACTCGTTAAAACTTGATGACATTGGATTCAGTCGAAATGACGTTCTCCGAGTTTCTCCTTCCTAGGGCTCGTTAAATGTACTAGGATGGATTTATATGACAAGCATATGGTATCCTCTTCAAGCTTGTGTAAAAATAAAGAGGTACTCGCCGAAATGGTGGGGAAAATGGAACCGTAATCGTTGTCGTGTCGGCAGTATGTCGCTCTTGAACATGGCACTTGTCTGCATTCGTGTCGGGTTGGGGACATCTCATCTCGTTTCTTCACTTTGCCTTCGTGGGTTTGGATGATCCCTTTTGACCTCTCATCTGCTCTTTGCCTCATCACTATGACCTCTGATCTTTTGATGTCAAATACTGCCAAATCCATTGTCGTGCCGTCAATATGTTCAAGAGAAGTTGACCTCTGCGAATATCAACCTTCCTCTGATTCTCATACGATCCTGATTCACAACAAAAACATCATGTTCCTCTGTCTCGTGTCGATGATGTGGGAAACATTATGGCCCACCTTCGATCAAGGTCATTTCCTGTCGACGTCAGCTCATTATCCAGGAAGTTAGACTCCTTTATGGTACCTTGGAGCCTGCATGCCTCAATGGCAGGTTCTTCGCATTCGACGTGAGGTTTTCATTATTGGCCTCCGATCAAGTGATTCTGTGGGTGTTCGACACCAGATCATTTATTCACACGCCGTGGATTGTACCTATAGTACCTTGAGGACCGTCGTCATCATTGGTGGTTTCTCTCGCGTCTGTTAACAACTTTCATCATTGGCTGGTAATCAAACGATGTTCTTGCATGTTCGACTTCAGCTCATATATTCGCATGCCTGAACTTGTATTATGTTTGGGTCGAGATGGAGCGCAAGACCTTGGATTGTGTCTGTTGTAATCCAGGCTGCGATTGTGGATTATTATAATTATGTACATGACTCACTGATTGGATGGCTGCGACCATACCTGAGTCTATTTATTTGATCCTTGCTGGATGGCTGCGCCCATACCCTGGATCCGGATTATAGTGTACTCTGTTTCGGATGGCTGCGCCCATACCGCATATACATCATGTACTTGAGATATCAGTTGTATTCTTCTACGCAGGTTTTCCGACGGCGGGGCTTCAGTTGAACATGTTCTCGTAAAGCATTTCACCCCTCTCTCTCTCTCGGGCCTCATGCTTTAGGGGGTATCTGTTACACAGTAATTTGTCACCGTCCCTGCAATCCCCATCTCACCCATTGCAGGTTCATTTCTGTGACCAATAAGCAGTGTCATGCCTTACAAATACCATCATTGCATCCCTTTCCATGAGGACAACATTCCTTCTGTTGATTATTTCCTGAGCAGACCCCTAAAAACACATGTTTTTGCCTTGGCGCTGGTATCTCGTTATGTACTCGCGCCAATGGGGGAAAATTAACACTGAGCCCGCGCCAATTGGCGCTCTGTCCCAGTGTTGCACCCACGCCACTCTTTTTATGGAAATTTTTTTAAAAAAGAGGCGAAGTTTCGATTACAACAACTTCGTGGATGAGTCATCAGGAGTGGTTTCGCCTGAATAACCACGGCCTTCCTCCTTTGGCCTCTTGTTTCCACCTTATGGGGAACCTCCCAAGGGATAAGGCCTCCCTTCCACTATTGTAGGGATCCCAACCTCCTCCTCTCCTCTATAAATATAGCCTTCATCCATTGATGAAGGGGCTGAAAGGCTGAGAGTCTTGAAGTGCCTAAGCTTTGAATCTCCAAATTCCCAAGAGCCTTTGTGCTGTAAGAGCCCTCTTTCCTCCCATAAGGCCGACTCAAGTAAGGAGACTATCGTCGAGAGACTCAGGAGAGGTTTTCCCTTTCCTTGGCGAGCTTTGCGAGACGTGAACGACTGGAGACCCATCCGAAGGGGAACACGACGTCAGAACATTGGTTGTAATCTTTCTTCGTTTGTTATTTAATGAATGATTACGATTATGGTTCCACTCTGTTTTCGATGATGTTAATATGAGTAATATCTTTTCTGACTGATATTGAGTTACGTATGCCGGATTTTATGCTTGTATCTGTTTGTTTCTTGCATGTGCAGGTGTCCATCCGTGGAGATCGTGGAGGATTGTGATCTGCCGGGGCTGAGGAACGGGAACGCTTTCTTCTTCAGATCGTAGCATTGGATTCCAGGTAGGCTTCTATCTCTAAGTCTTTTTATTCGTAACTAGGAACTTGCGTCGTAACATTTTCGATTGTTGCTAGACCCCTCCTGGGCTAGTAGGGATCGCCTCTGTCCGCAGAGGGGATTTACCTCCTCAACACTACTGATGCTGCTCAAGTTGAGGCTTGGCAAAAGAAGATGGCAAAATGTTGAAGGATTCTGTTGGAGGGCGTGAAGGATCACATTGTATCCAGCATGCATGGAAAAGCTTCTCCATACTTGATGTGGAAAGCGTTGACAGATTTATTCCAAAGCAAGAGTGACCAGAGGAAGTTGGCGCTCAAGGATAAACTTAGACACATAAAGATGGAGAAAGGCGACAGTATGCCGAAGTACCTCACGAAGTTCATCCAATGTAGGGATGAGCTGGGAAGTGTGGGGGTGACTGTCGATGATGAGGAATTAGTGAGCTTGGCTCTCCTTGGTCTTCCGAAGATTTGGCATGCCTATCAGGATCCTGTCAATGGTCGGGAGAAATTGCTAGGATGGGAGTGACTTTGGTCGGATCTTGTGCAAGAGGAGATAAGGCGGAATACCAGGGATGGATCTTCACCAAAGGCATCTGATGAAGAAAATTGCGCTTTCGCTGCCAAAACAAAGAAGGGGGAGAGCAAGAAAGCTTCTCATTCCGGTGCGAAAGGAAAGAAGCAAGACATGTCCAAGGTGAAGTGCTTTCACTGTCACCAACACAGACATTATGCCACAAATTGTCCGCAGAAGAAGAAAAATAAGCAGGCTGCTGGATCTGCAGCGGGAGAGGCCTTAGCCTTGCAGTTTGAGTTGGATTTTTCGATGATCGCATTCTTGGTCTCAAGTGTGATGGGATCAGTATGGTTCTTGGATAGTGGTGCGTCTTTTCACATGACTGGAGATCGACATCTGTTTTCAGATCTGGATGAGAAAGATCTTGGAGTGCACATCAAGATGGGCGATGATGGTAGATACAGTGCGACCGGTATTGGTACCATTTCCTTTAAGAGGGAGTCTAGTAAACCCCTCGTATTGAAGGATGTGATGCATGTTCCAGGATTGAAGAAGAATTTGATCTCTGTGGCGATGTTAGAAGACAAAGGGTACGATGTTGTCTTCAGCGAAGGAAAGGATTTCCTGCGCAGTAAGACAACTGGAGAAACCTGGAAGATAGGGGTTCGAGTCAAGAACCTTTATCAATTGCATGTAGATGGCGGTGCAGCAATGGCATGCAAAGAAATTGCCAGTGACACGGAGGGTGGGTCACCTTCACCATGGAGCTTTGAAGATACTGCAGCAGATTTCTACTGGGCTTCCTAAGGGCACTCTTGCGCAGTCAGATCAGTGCAAGGGGTGTACCTTGGGAAAATTTGTGAAAGCCACCTTTCACGAGAAGGATAGTCACACCATGACGATCCTTGAGAGAATCCACACAGACGTGTGTGGACCTTTCTCAGTAGCTTCGACAGCAAAGCACAAGTACTATGTGATCTTTGTTGATGATTTTTCTCGGAAGTGATGGATCTTCTTCATGCAGAAGAAGAGCGAGACATACTCAAAGTTTTGTGAGTTCAAGGCGCCGGTTGAGAAGGAATCGGGGAAGCATGTGAAGGATCTTAGGAGCAACAATGGTGGTGAATTCATCTCTACTGAATTCAAGGAATTTTGCAGTGCAGAAGGAATTCAGAGAGAACTAATTGCACCTCACAACCCACAACAGAACGGGGTTGCTGAGCGGAAGAACAAAACGATCGTGGGTGCTGCACGGGCGATGTTGCATGATCAGGGCCTACCCCTTCACTTGTGGGCGGAGGCATGCAATACTGCAGTGTATGTGCAGAACCGTTGTCCTCACAAGATACTTGGCATGAGTACACCAGAGGAGGCGTTTTCTGGCAAGAGGCCTGATATTTCCCATTTGAGGATTTTTGGCTCACCTGTCTACATGCATGTGACGAAGGATGCCAGGAAGAAGCTGGATCCGACCGCAGAGGTTGGGATATTTGTGGGGTACACTGATACGCCCCACAACTATCGTGTGTATTTTCCAGACAGTCGCAAGACTGTTGTGCGACGGGATATCAAATTTGAGGAGGAGAAAGCCATGCAGTGTTCGCTTGAGAGGGAGCCACACTTGCATGCAGATGAGGAGCTATTAGTTCCTAAGGATGAGCTTCAGGATGTGGATCAGCCACAAGAGGAAGTTCATGGAGTAGAAGAGACCACTCATGCAGCGCCAACCATCAGAGGGCGCAAGCGCACTATAGAAGCTGAGCGACTAGCTCAAGATGCAGAGAAGGTTGTAGGACCACCTACAACACAGCGCAGACAGAGACAGTCACCGGACCGGTACACTGGATACATGGCTCTTGTGAGAAAATGTGTCGTGACAGAGCCATCCTCTTTCGAGGAAGATGTGGAGGACCCTGCATGGGTAGATGCCATGGTGGAAGAGTATGATTCTATTGTCAGAAACAGTGCATGGGAGATTGTCCCGCGACCAGAGGGGAAATCAGTGGTGGGTTCGCGATGGATCTACAAAGTGAAGCACGCGGCTGACGGGAGTGTGGAGAAGTAAAAGGCAAGATTTGTTGCTCGAGGCTTCTCACAGATAGAGGGGATCGATTATGAGGAGACTTTTGCACATGTCGCAAGGCACTCTTCCATACGGACGATCCTAGCTCTCTCAGCGCAGATGGGGTGACACATCCATCAGATGGATGTGTAGACTGCGTTCCTCAACGAAGTCATTGAGGAGGAGGTGTACATAGAGCAGCCCAAAGGTTTCGAGATCTTCAGCAGTGAGTCGCATGTGTGCAGACTCAAGAGAGCACTGTACGGGTTGAAGCAAGCACCTCGTGCTTGGTACACACGGATAGAAAGTTACTTCACCGGACTTGGATTCTCCAAGAGTGAGGCGGATCCTAACCTGTACCAGATTTTGGTGGAGGGGAAGTTGTTGATCATTGTACTGTATGTAGATGATCTGATTTTGACGGGTGATGAGCTGTTGATACTTTCATGCAAGGAGGATCTTGCTAGAGAGTTTGAGATGAAGGACTTGGGCCTCCTTCATTATTTCCTGGGATTGGAAATTTGGCAGCGCAGTGATGGACTATTTGTTTCTCAGGGTAAGTATGCTCGAGAAATATTGGAGAAGTTCAACATGCATGGCTGCAAGCCTGTTGATACTCCTCTTCCTGGAGGTTGGAGGAAGGAGGATGCTACTTCAGCGGAGGTAGTGGATGCCACTGTTTATCGACAGTTGGTGGGGTCACTTATGTATCTGGTCAATACATGACCCGATATATGCTATGTTGTTAACTAGATTTCACAAGCTATGGTTAACCCCAGCAAGCTCTTCTGGAAGGCAGGAAAGCATGTATTGCATTATCTTAGAGGCACATCGGGATATGGCTTGTGGTACAGACAGGAGGATGACGTGAAGCTGTGTGGCTTCACGGATGCAGATTGGGCAAGGAGCCCAACGGACAGAAAGAGCACATCTGGAGGGATCTTTAGTATCGGGTCGACAACAGTTTCTTGGTACAGCAGGAAGCAGAGATCCGTGGCACACAGTTCAACAGAGGCTGAGTATATGGCAGCAAGCTTGGCTGCATGCGAGGCCATATGGATGAGGAAGATCCTGGTCGGGTTGTTCGGGTCACACTTGGAGCCTAATGTGATTTATTGTGATAACCAGAGTTGCATTAAACTCTCGGCTAATCCAGTATTTCATGATAGATCCAAACACATCGACATCAGGTACCATCATATCAGAGATTGTGTGCAGCGGAGAATCATGTTACTTTCATATATTCCCACGGAGGATCGGGATGCTGACATCTTGACGAAGGCGCTCACCAGGAGCAAATTCGAATTCCATAGAGGCAGGATAGGGGTTGTAGATAATCCATATCTTGTTGAGAGGGAGTGTTGAAAATGCAACAAGATGATGGAGCTTAGTGAAATGAAGTCGCCTTCGCTAAGTGGGCCCGCAGGCTATTTTTGGCGCAAAGTCTATTTTTAGACTATGTCTATTTTTAGACATATGGATCATGGTCTATGAGTTGCAGGATGCTATTTATGGATGATTGGTCGAGTTGGTAAATATAGATGGACCTATATTTTTAGACATTGGGCGGTTTCTATTTTTAATCTGCCGGGCTAAAAATAGAACAGTCAAATATTATTAACCCTTAATAATATTTAGACTATAAACATTATCTTATCCTCTTGGAGCACTTCATTTTGATGCTTGGATGTAGCACATGCAGCTGATAGAAGGAAATACGCTTTTCCTAAGGGTTAGTTGAGCTATTGCATGGTTGACTTCAGTTAGAACTCATGTGGCAGAGTTTGGTGGAGTTGATGAGACAATTGGTGGAGTTGTGTTCTGTTTAACTTAGTTGAACTAGTTGTATTTAGTCTAACTGAAAAATACACTAGTGATGAGTGGTGTAAATTAATTATTAATTAATTCACTAATTATTAACTCATAAATCAACTAAAGAACACATCAGTTAACTGCAATGCATGGACAGTTCAATGGAGACCAGTGTTAGAGGTGGGTGAAAGGGTGAGTCTACTATCAGTTGTGACTATTGGCTGTGAATGAGATTTGCACACACATTGATGGAGATTTCCAATGAGAATTGCGCAGTTGTAGCTAGTGGGATTCGAACTTGGATCTCATTCATTCTCATCTTGGATTGTGCAGTAGAGGCAGGCAGACTTGTGGAGGAGATTTGAACCTGTGACTAGTTCACTTTCCATACTAGTTTGTGTGTAACTTTTGGAGATAGTACTGAGTACTTGTGAGGAGTATTGTACTATGATTGCTACATGTTCTCTATCATTATATTATACAGATAGTTGGGGTTTTTCAGCTGTTTCTTTCCCCATTACATACTGTGTTGATATGTGTGCTTGATTATTGTTTTATGTGTGCATGCGACTGTTTCTATTTCCGCATATTGATGATCAATTGTAGAAGAGGTTATGTATTATGCATGAAGCTTTAATAGTGTGTAATCAGGATAATCTCGGTGAATAATTCAACAAATTATTCAAATTTCTACAGATAAACCTCACTCTAAGGGTCACAACCCCTCTTCTTCTATGCAAATTTGTCACAGACTTAAGGGCATACCTTATGGACTAAAAATGTTAGGAAACCACTGTAACTAGGGAATTATACTTTTGTTCTAATTTCCTTAAAACAAACCTGATCCGCCCATAGAAAAAACAACAACTCTTTCCTCCTAAAGAGACTAGGCCTAGCTCATATGGATCCATAGATTCTGGGCATTTATTTGACTGAATCTTAACATGAACTTCAGATCTCTACAACCCTCAAACTAGGGTTACCCCAATAAATATTACACTTGCAGCTACTTATGTTCTAGCCCTAAATTCAAGTTCATTCCCTCCTTCATTTGTGTTGGTATTTATCACATACCTTGTGGCCTACTAACCACCACAAGATAGGGTCTCAACCCTCTCTGATAATTTAGAATTTTATGCGGCCTTCACACAAAGAGACCACTGAAATCACATGCCCATATTCTCATGAGCAACCTCTCTTAAGCTCAATCTACCATAAGAGAACCAAAAATATTACATCCTACTTCCTAGCTTGAACCCATTAAATGTATGTGAAATTCTTGTGAGCCATCACATGATGATCTTTCTCCTATTGGATGATCATGGCCTCCCTTTAGTAGCCCTTACTCGACCCTCTAACTCAGCCTATTTTAGAACTACATCTCTCCTAGAATCCTCAATCAAATGAGCTCTTTCTCACTTGATGTTCTTTCCTTCATCCTGAGGCCTCCTTAAATATTTTCCTAGGCCTCTTAGGAACCCTCTAGAACTTACGAGTGTTATCCACTTAGACCTTAGGAAATATTAAATTTCCTTTTTAATTTTCTTTAGATTTTAAACCCCATATTGGGTCCAAAATCCCTTCGCTTGGGTTCTTTTCCCACAAATACTTTTGTCACCAAACTCACACAAACCCATTTAACTAGGCTTCTAGAGTAACTCCCAAGCTACACAATTCAACAACATAATCTAGTTGTAGTAACTGTAACTTGGTCAAGCTCTTGTAGTCAAGCGAGGGCTTGGTTGGGTTCCCAAATTGCAAATTAAGTAAGGGTAGTTTTGAGGGCATGATAGTTAGGGAGGGATAGGGCATGCTAACAAATGTCAAACAATAACAATGCATGATGAGGATTGTTAGGGAGTGTCGGGGCATCACAAGGGAGAACTACATCAAAATTCATGGAAAGGAACAAATAAGAGTGTGTGTCAGGGAGTGTCAATGAATTCAAGTGTGCCAAGGATGAAGTGTTTTAGGAGAAGTTCATAATAGGATTTGCAGGAGGTGAGATATGGTTACAATAAGAGGCTTGACATAGTAGTTTTAGACAAAGGGTAACTTTGCACTGGGCACAACATTATTTTTCCTTTAGTTATTATTTTTATATGAGATGTGGCACACTTTGGCTGCATGCTCATGTTTTAAACTATTCTAGATAATTGCATATTGTACATTGTTGTGATAATGGAATGAGAAAAACAAGGCTCATATATCAGACATAGGCTGATAAAATGGAAATCATGAGATCTAGGATGGGAATGGTTTCATTTTTACAGAAGCTTGAAACATGGGAAACTATACTTGAAATTCGTTTCATTTTTTCACAAGCTTGAAACATGAGGGAAAACTATGCTTGAGAGTGGTTTCATTTTTACACAAGCTTGAAATAGAGATAAACTATGCTTGGAATAAGTTTTCATGCTCGAGGCATAATGACTCAATTCGAGGCACATGCCCCCCAAACTTCATTTCATTCACCTAAGTAGACTATTGTGTACTAACAGGTGGATGGAATGAAGATTTGTTTATGAGATCAAGTGAAAGACTCGACTAGGAATTTACGAGATCTAAGCAAAGACTTGAATCAAAATGGGATCTGTTTCATTTTTTAATGAGCTTGACACAAGACACGGAGCTTTGATCTCGTACCTTGTTTCATTTGTTAACGAGCTTGACACAAGAAAATGAACTGTTCTCTAGAGACCTTGTTTCATTTTTTAATGAGCTTGACACAAGAAAAGGAACCCTTCTCTAGGAACCTTGATCATGGCCCATAAGAGGCCATGGTTTCCAAGAGGTTCTCATCGAAAGGGAGAACAAACTCAATCGTGCCATTATTCTTCTAGAGCTAATGTTTATTGATGTTTTCTCAATAATAGGATAAGTATGGGCAGATTAGCCACATATCATTAGATGCCACTTGTGCAGTTGATGCAGCCACCTTTAGAGAGTCTGGATCCATCACACATATATTTCATTTTCAAAATTCTTTCCAACAGTAGGGTATGATTCAAACCTCTCTATTGCTATATTTTGGCATGAAGTCAATTACAGTACTAGCATGCAGAGGTGTATGTAAGGTTTATGAATATGATGCAATGGAAGGATGTACAAACACAAATTAGCATATGTATATTCTTAGGCTTCAGCTATCATTTTGATCTGTGAACCCATTCTATAACGGGTGTCCACAAAATCAATTGATGTGTGCTACTTGATTGCTTCTATATCCAAAATGCTTATATGGGGCCCACAAACATGAACAATATTTCTTACTCTGTGGTAACATCACTGGAAAGACAGATATGTTCATGCACATTGTCTCAATCCAACCTAGGATATTAGAACAACATCTTTTTTAAAATGGATTAAAAAAAATAATTTTCATGTATGTATTATTATGTTTAGAAACATTATGGAGAATGCTAGCTTCTAATCATTGATTTGGTCCTCCTAACTGGCACATGAATCTTCCTTTTCATTCATTGATATGATATTAGATTAACTAATGGAAAGAATATGCTCAAAATGCAAATGCATTTTGAGGGGTAGCAGGTTGATTGTAAGGGCTAAGGCTTAATGTCCTTTCCTTTAAATGGCATTTTCTTTCTTTAGGTGCTAATACTAGAACTGGGAATTGTAAGGAAATATTAGCAATCAATAAAGTAAAATAAAGTGGGTGAGAAATTAATTTATACCAAGTCACCCAAAAGAGATAAGGTGAAAGGGAAAAAAATAAAAAGTACATATTATGAATGGATACCAATTGATATGTGCACAACACTAGTAGATGGGAGAAGGTCTTAAGGGTTGTAGGGGATAAGATGTTTATTTTCCAATACCCCTACCTCGAAACCCTATAAATAGATAGTGTGCTCCATTTTTTTGTCATGATATTTCAACCATGAACTCTTCTTATGAGGATTCCCTTGAAGGGAGGGTATGTAAAATAAGTGAAAAAAAAAATTCATGTTGAGTCAAAGGAGGGGCATATATTGCAGGTGTCTCTAGAGGTTTTGAAAAAGGTGAAGGGGAATGGAGTTTACCTCCTATTATGACGCTTTCTATTCCACCATTCGAGTTGGTAAAGGGAATTGAATTTAAGGGTCATAGGTGAGAGCTCACGAAGATCTTAAAAATAAGAAGGTAGGTGTGATTTAGCATAGGATTGATTCTTCAACGATTGACGTTTTGGGTGATATTTCCCAGTAAATGGAAAAACTTGAAGCCCTACTAAATAAAGATAACCATCAATTCAAGTGATAGAAGTAATTAAATATTCCTACTTAAGTCAGCCTCAATGAGTGTTCAAGTCGGCTCAAATCAAGACACAACACTTCACACTATCATGTCGACTCAATAATTATGGAAAATGACTATATATACAGGGGTATAGTTTCACATTTATACCACATAATTTTGGACATCTCTAAAGTTTCAGACCACAGATATAGTTCAGATCATGATCACAGGTTTGGTGTTAGTGGATAATTTCTGGAACCTATTACATAATTCGGGTAACCATCTATGCTATGATTCAGGTAACTTCCATGCTATGAATTTGCAGCAAAACTGTGCCTCGGTGTCAACACAAATATACCACAAAATCAGTGCTATATTATGATACTCAATCCTATGAAGATGCTTGATCTCATTTATGATGCTCAGTGCTATGATGATGCTCGGTGATCTCAATAATGTTGCTCGGTGCTATGTTGTTATCTCAAACTCGGTCAAGGTAATGAGGATGGAGTTCAAGTGCAAGCAAAGGAGATCTCGGTGTCATGGAGATCTTGGTGCTAACACAGTGAAGGGATGTAGTCTAAAAGTCTTGGTCGTCTCATCTTAAATCTACTGAAGGAATAATTTTGACTGGGTTTTCCCCAATGAGAGGGGTTTTCCCCTAGCATGTGCCTACATATTATCTCTTCTTCTATTTTTTCTATTAGGAACCCTCTAGAACTTATGGGTTTTATCCACTTAGACCTTAGGAAATAATAATTTTCCTTTTTAATTTTCTTTTAGATTTAAACCCCATCTTGGGTCCAAAATCCCTTTGCTTGGCTTCTTTTCCCACAAAGCCTTTTGTGACCAAACTCATACAAGCCCATTTCAATAGGCTTGTGGATTACCTCCCAAGCTACACAATTCAAAAACATAGTCTAGTTGTAGTAGCTGTAACTTGGTCAAGCTCTTGTAGTCAAGCGAGGGCTTGGTTGGGTTCCCAAGTTGCAAATTAAGTAAGGGTAGTTGTGAGGGCATGATAGCTAGGGAGAGTCAGGGCATAAAAAATAATGAAAAGACATGCTAACACATGTCAGACAATGTCAATGCATGTTGAAGAGTGTTAGGGACTGTCAGCTCATATCAAGGGATAACTAGGTCAAAATGCATGGAAAGGAATGAATAAGAGTGTGTGCCAGGGAGTGTCAGTGAATTCAAGTGTGCCAAGGACGAAGTGTGTTAGGAGAAGTTCATAATAGGATTTACAGGAGGCAAGCCTATGGTTTTTATACGTGGCTATAAATAGCAGTTTTAGACAAAGGGATATCACTTTGTGCTAAGCACAACATTGTTTTGCCTTTAGCTATTTAATTTATATGAGATGTGGCACACTTTGGCTACATGCTCATGTTTTAAACTATTCTAGCTAATTGCATATTGTACATTGTTATGTATATGTTTTGGGGCACTTGGCTTGTGTCATTTTATATCTTGTGTGCCTTGTGCATCTTGTGGCTCTTGCAAACTCCCAGTTAATGTTCTACTATTTATATGAACTGAACATACATGTGAAATATTCCCTGTGTAAGCTATGTTGCTTAGTTGTTTTATGACCATGGCTAGATCATGTGATCCTTGTCTTGGTAACTAGTTAAGTGGGACAAGTTGAGCTTGGACATGAGTGGCATAAGATGAGTTATAGGTAGTTCTTAGGTGAAAAAGGCACAATCTACTTGTAGTAGGTGAAAGTGGTCAAGTTGTTGTGGTTGAAGCAGGCCAATATTTTCACATGAACTGTAGTAGCCAAGTACTTGATTGGGTCCCCAAGTCGTGAAAAAATGTAAAGGCTAGCTGTGAGGACATGAGTGCCAAGGCGTGCTAGGGAATTCTAAGATGTGCCGGATAGTGCGAAGGCATGCCAAACATGCTAAGATGTGCCAAGTGATAAGCCATGCCAAGATGTGCAAGGGTGCGTCAATGCGTGTTAGGGACTGTCAAGGCAACAAAAGGGAGAAACAAGTTAAACTACAAGGAAATGAACAAATTAGATGGTTAATAAGTCATCAATTTACCTTTTCCAAGAAGGGCATGCTAGGCACACCAATACTAAGTGGAAATAAGTGCCAAGTGTAAAGTCTTAGTGCATTCTAAGTGCCAAGTCTTCCTTTGTTGCTTATCATCTACTTTCCAACAATTGATCTCAAATAAATTTAATGTTAAACCATGCCAAATCATACCAAGTCATCTTAACGTATTCCATACATGATAACACTTTCCAAATGCCAACACATGCCAAGTGCCAATATGTGTCAAGGAGTGTTATGCATGTTATGAAGTGGAAGGGCATGTTGAAGAGTGCTAAGGTGTGATAGAGAGTGCTATTGCATGTTAAGGAGTGTTAAGGAGTAATAGGAAAAAACATTAAGGAAGCACTAAGTAACAATTCATGGAAGTTAATGAATATGAGGAACGTGTGCCAGGGACTAGTGTTAATGAGTGCTAGTTGTCATGCCAAGGAGGGAGTGACAAGGTATGATAATCATTGGTAAGGTATGTTAGGGAATATCAATGCATGTCAAGATTTCCCAAAGTGTGCTTGGGAGTTCCAGGGTGTGTTAATTATATGTGCCAATTAATAGTGCCAAGATATGCCAATACATGCTAGGTGCTAAGGATGTGGAGGGTGCTATAGTATGTCAGTATGTGTCAAGAAGTGTCAAGGAAACAAAAGGAAGAACCAATAAGTGGGTTAATAAGTCATGACTTTATATTTTTCAAAAGGGGCATGCTAGGCACACTAATAATAGGTCCCAATACATGCCAAGTGGCATTGTGTGCCAAGTGCTAATGTATGTCAATGCATTCAACCAAGGTGTTTCAGGGCATGCTAGGGACTACATGCATGCCAACGCATGCTAGGAGATTTCCATTTTGTGCTAACGCATGCCACCATGTGCTTTGGCGTCAGTGTCGTGACAAGATGTTCTAGGTACAAATATGTGCCAAGATATGCGAGATGCTAAGAAATGTTAGTGTGTGCCAAAGCATTAATTTAAGGTGTGCCCAGATTGTTGAGGAGTGTTAGGTCTTTCTCATTAATAGAATTGTCAGAGCTTGATTATGTATTAAATAATATATTTCCTACACACACCAGTGGAACTTTATCTAAAGGGATTTTGACAGATAGTAAACTTAATAGATATGAATCATGTGTTGTCTCATAGGAAAACTCTATTCGACCAATCATTACTTGAGGGACATGATACACACTAATTACTTCTTAAAAAATTGACTAACTCTAAACAATATGGCCTTGGAAATATTATAAAAAATACTCCACAATAATGGTCCTAAATCGTTATCTTTTGAAAAAAAATATATTAACAGGCACATAGTGTCATCAAAAACTCATTGGAATGATAAATGATGACGAACATTTTTTGACCGTCACCAAAATTAACAAAAAGAGCATTGGTGAAGGTCATTAAAACTTCATCACTAGAAGTGTTGCCAAAGAGAGAATTAGTGATGGGCCTTTAACGACCCTCACCAAAAGTGTCATTGAAAATGACTTTGGTGACGAACCTTAAAGGACCATCACTATATACACTTACAACGATGCTTTTTTAAGGACCGTCATCATATGTGACATTGGTTACCGACCTTAAAGGTCTATCACAAGCGTGACCCTCACCAATGTCCTTTTTTCTTGTAGTGAAGTCTCTAAAAAAAAACTCCCAAGCCTTTCATCCTAAGCCAAAATCCCGGAAAAAATCCCCTTATATGACCAATGAGGGTATATTTATAACAAAAGGGGTGACTATTAATCTCCCTTTGTGACTCTTTGACTTCCCTGATGGCTGTTTGGTATCTTCTAACCATGAACTTTGGACTTTATTACAAAATGACTCTTCACATTCCACAATTGACACTTGGAATTTCACTTACAATTAATACAAAAAAATATTACAATATTTCTCATACCCATATAAGACAAAATTGGGAAGAGTCAACTAGACAACCTAATAAGAAAATACAATTCAAGCTTGAGTTTTGGGAAACTTCATCTCAACCACATCAACTTGTATTTTCTTGGTCACATGGTGGTGCCAAGTTTTGTACTGTGCGATGAATTCCCCAAACTGTGTGATAGGATCAGGCTGGAAGTAGACTATAGCCTCCATTGAATCTGGGTAGACTGCTTTGGAACTGATCTGAATTTCCTTCTTTAATAGGAGAAACATAGTGTTGATCTAGAGAGGGCCACCAATATACTTCTACATATTATGCATGTTTACCTCTAGATATTCCTTGGTGGCGATCTTCCTGAGTTGGTCCAAGTATTATTCAACCTCCTTCCTAACTTTGTTCCTGCCTTTGGATTCGATGATTGAGCCAGCTGAAGGGATCTTATGTGACTTCACCATAAAATCCAGGTTGTTGTACAACCGTTCATATGAGGCTTGAATGTTGGTGATGAATGAGCCAAGTTGTTTATTAATTTGGATGAGCATCTACACGTGTTTTCTCCAACTCAGCTTGTTGTATTTTCTTATTCACCAACTCTGAAGGTGCCCCTTTATGCTGGATTGACCACTCATGCATGACAGTGATGGATATATGCAAATCTTTGAGATTCTTAGCATTATCTTCTCACTTTTCTTGCATGTCGTGCAAGTGGAAAACTGCTCTATGCAAGGTGACAAGCTCCTCATAAATGCTCCACATAGTCTCTGCCAATGTCGATACTTCACCGAGTATGTTTTCATTAATATCTTACAGATATACTTGTGCGGGAGTTGATTTCTAAACCTCTGCTTGGATTTTTTAAACTTATTGCCTTCCAGCTTGTTATTTATTTGCCATTTTTCTATTCTCGACCATGAGATACTCTGTGTTTGATTTGGAAGCACCTGCAAAGGCCAAGTTGGTTGCAACAATGGCTTCTGGTTTCCTCCTGGTGTCTGTCACAATCACCCTTTTTCTGATGAATGCAGGAGATGTGAGCTCATTTGGAAAGTGTTTATTTCTCATTTGTACAATCTTCTTCTGAAGCTCATCATAAGTTAGATTGTATGTATCCATGACCGAACCATCATCAAGAGGAAAAATTTCCTCTTCTTCAATTAGAGCTTGCTCTTTTGTCAGACGAGGAGGAGACTAAATGATGACCTGCTAAGTGCTTGGCATAAGATCAACATCTTGGTTTAACAGCTCTTGTTACACCTCCATGTCTTGAATTACAACAAGTTCTTCAATTTCTTGAGAAATTTCCTTCTCTTGCAACTCTTTTCTCTCCTCTTCTAGTAGTCAGTTATGTTCTTGTTCTTTGGCATGTTTCCGTGCTACTTCTTCTTCTTCTTTTCTCCTTTCTTATTCCAATATTTTCTGCTCTTAATCTTCCTTCTGCTTTAGTTCTTCTTCTTTATTCATCTATTTCCTCCTCTTTTCTGTTTCTATGGCCGCTTTCAAGATGATTGGATCTTCTTTCATCTTGTGGATATACTCTTCTTCTGGACTATGTGCAACCTTCCTCTTGCCATTTTTGCACACTGGGTTGCACCTTTCTGTTGGTTATGCCTCTAGAGTGATTTATTTCTGAGGCATAATCTGTAATTTTCCTGCGACACTGACTGGTTCGCGGGACTTGGAGGCATTATAACAATCATTCATCCTTTCCTCCTCAGGCTTGTGAAATGTCCCGCTTGGCTATTGGAAATGAATATTTGCACAATGTTATTTGCAAACATTCCTAGGATCGTACATATTGAATTCCAAATGAACAAATGAAAATTTATTAATCTCCTTACCTTCAGCCTCAACAACCTTTAGATTCTTTATCTCTTACAACCCGATTTGCAAAGGAAGAGTGGGCCAAGGTGCTTTCTTCTTGCTCTACAATACTCCTGCCAACCCTATGGAAATATGATAGGCTAATTATTACATGACTAACTTGTCAGTGACATACCTCAATAGAAGCTGTGGAGAATTACGACAACCAAAAACTCAAAGGAAAGTTCCATCCGGTGAGGAAAACAATTTTATAATTCTAACACTGCTTCCATTGCCTCACAGGACATGCAAGGTGGCTCTTCCTCAAAGATTAACTTGTATAATGGAATGAGGAAGTGATCAGCCAACTTTTCAATTACTCCTTTGTAGCTTCATTCCAAGAGAAATTTATCTTGGTGGCCAGGTCCAACTTATGCTAGGAAATTAATTTTGAGCACATGTTGCATCGAGCAAGTAAGCAGACATGTAGAATATTTATTTCTTATGCTTAGGAGGATTCTTATCATTATTCACATGAATTATCAACTGTGGAACAAACAAATCTGACTAGTTGAATGGTTTTCCTTCATTCATAACCTGACTAAGAAATAATTCCCAACCTTCTGGAAAGGTATTAGTACTACTTTGACCATAGATCTGATAAAATAAGACTATCAAGTACTGATAAGCCTTCCTGAGAGATTTTTTTTTTGTAAGTGTTGTTGGGTTTTTGACAGAATTTGGAAGGCTCTATCACCCAACCTTTAAGGACATCCTGCATGCTCAAGTAAATAGTGACTGTAGAAAAGTGTGAATCCATGTATGAATCTGGCAACGAAAAATGATACATAAGTTGATAATTATGTGCCTTAAAATAGGCAAGCGTTTGTCCATTGGCACTACTAAGAGTAATGGTATTTCTATCCGTATGTGACAGTATCTAGCTGACAATGTATGCACATGGAAAAACCGGGCACCGACATGCAATATTGTGTAATAATGACATTTGGACATTCATGTAGACGTGCAAGTATTCAAGGTAATGTATGTATATTTCTCTATGAACAATTGAGTGTCTGAGAAAACTGGAAAGTTCATTGGAGTACTCTCTACTATCTCCCCGATGCTACTTTCTATAGTGTCCTTTGAAGCAGATCTCTTGGGAGCCATAATAAAATTAAATAATTAAGAGAAGTGCTAAAAAATTGAAGTACCTATAGGAGAAAAATGCACTCATGGAGAACATAAGTTAGCTCAAGAAAAATGAGTCACAAAGAAAGATCAAGGAAACAACCAAAAGACTGAGAGGAAGAACTGTGCAATTCCTGGACCAAGGGAAGATGTTGAGCTTAAGAACTATGCATTGCGTAGTCTCAATAGTCAAGGGAGAGGCTTGAGGCTTGAGACTGTGCAATGCGCAGTCTCAGCCCAAGCAAACTGAGGTAGAGACTGCGCATTTCGTAGTCTTAGTGGCCAAGGGTGAGGCTTGAGCCCTGGAAATTCAAAATGTGAAATTGGCCAAGCCAAGGACTACACATTGTGCAATATCAAAGGCCAAGCATGAGGCTTGAGCCTAAGAGTTGCGAAATATGTAGCTGAATATGGAATCTGTTAGCCAAGTAAGTGTAGATATGCCTAAGAAGGAGTTGGGAAAGTGGAAGATCCGAATGATAGAGCAAGTAAGAGTGTATATTTTTCTAAATAATAGATAGATCAGTGAGAATTGAGTGCAAAAAATCAACATGCAAAAGGAAAAACAAACATGTATGGGAAAGCGCCGAAATGATGACCACTGATGGGAAAAAACAAGAGGGTGACACGACACTTGCAGAAAGTGAATGAGGGACCAAACCAACACATGTACAAGATAATATAAGTTAAAAATCTAAATTATATGAAAATAAACATGAAAAATAAAACTCATAGAAGTCAAACGACAAAAAGCGATAGAAAAAGTGACAAAAGAGACACATGCAAAGCTTGCCCAAAAAAGCGTTGGAAACACAATCGAATGTTTCTTGATCTCCTTTCGAAGGCTAGAGATCCAAGATAGAGTGTGAAAATGAGATATAGGGGCATCTATTATATAGATATAGGCTAGTCTAGGGTTTATGACGCACATGCGTATAATCAAGGAAAAAGCGACATTTGGAGGAAAGTAAAAAATAACAACTTTTGCCACCCTTTGGGAAACTAGTTTTCCACTCCCTATTTTCTAGGGATTTCTTTTTTCATTTTTTTCTTCGTTTTTATTTTTTTATTTTCTTTTTTCTTTTTTTAGAAACTGGCTCTTCACATTTCCAAGAAGGATTGGGAAATTATCAACCACAAGGGATTGGGAAACTCCTTGGCCTAGTGAACTGCATAGTTTCTGAGGATAGGGGAAGCTTTTGTGCAATTTCTAAGCTCAAGGCTAGCATGTATCTTAGGATTGCATGGTTTATGAGCTCAAGGTAGGTTTTCCTCTTAGGAATGTGTAATTCAGACCCTCAAGGCTAGCCTACCTTCCAAGATTGCACAATTTCTGAAGGGAAGTCCGACAATGCTACAAGGTCAAGGCATGAGATGGTTTGTGTTTGAAAAGTGTCAAATTAGGATTAAAAAAAGACATCAAAATCACTGCATGGAATGATAATTATTTAACATAGCATGAATACTTGGCGAAAATGATTGATGAGCCCCTGTGGACAAAAGGGAGGCTCTAAAATCTAAGCATGGGAAAAATTTTGGAGGGTGGTTGTAGCTATTGAGGAGGTAAATCCCCTCTGCAGACAGAGGCGATCCCTACTAGCCCAGATCGGGTCTAGCAATAATCAAACACGCTACAGTGCAGGTTCCTAATCATAAATAAACTAACTTGCGAGGAAGGCTTACTTGGAATCCAACGTTGTCGTTTGTAGAAGAGGTGGTGCTCCCGTTCCTTTGCCTTGATAGATCACAGCCCTCACGATCTTCGTGATCGGACACCTACACATGCAAGAAACAACACAAACGCAAGCATAAAATCCAGTACATACAACTATATATCAGTCGAAGAGGATATAACTCATGAACATGATCAAGAACAAGAGTGGAACCATAACCGATAGTCGCTTATCATTAAAGAGTCAAAAGAAGAATACAACCATAGCTTCGACGCAACACTCTCCTTTAGCGGGTCGTCAGCACAACATGTCTCGATAAAGCCTGTCAGGGATGGGACAAGCCTCTTTCTCCGGATACTTGGCAATAGTCTCCTTGCTTGGATTTGGCCTTAAGGGAATCAAGAAGGCTCTTGCAGCATAAGGATGTGAAAGCTCTTGGGAACTTGGAGATTAGCTTGCCATGGAAATGAGCAAGCTTTTATAGAAGGAGGAAGGGGAGTTGGGATCCCTATAATTATGGGATTGGCCCTATCATCAAGGAAGCTTCCATGAGAGGTGGCAAACCACTTCCTCTCTATGGAAATCCGTAGCCAAACCTCCCAACTCAAGATAGAAATCAGCCCAGGAATTTGTTAGGATGAAACTTCCACCTTTTATTTTTAAAAAACACCTCTTAATATGGTTGGCGCGGGTGCGGCTCTATGACAGAGCGCCAATTGGCGCGCCCTCTTTGGAGGATTTGCCCCCTTGGCACGAGGGCTGAACTATGGAACCGCGCCAATGGAAAAAGAGCTATTTTTAGGGTTTTTTGCAGGGAGATGTCTTCAGGGCAATGAAAGCTCATCTTCAGAGGGATGTAATGAAAGTATTTTCAAGTCTTGTCTCTGCCCACAGGTCACGGAATTCACAAGTCATGGAATAGGCCCTCTAATGTGCGGGATGGGGATTGTAGGGACGGTGACAAATTGGCGTATATGATTAGCAACTACAACAAAACTATAACAAAAACCAATGTGAAATTGAACGAGACTCCATTGAACATAATGTAGGTTATAACTTTGAACGGAAATTTAGGATCACACGATTCTTATAACAGAAAATAAACAATAGCAAGAGCATAAAACATAAAACGGATAAACACAGAGATTTTCCCCTGGATCCCAAATCGGGACGACCAGCTTGATTTTTCATTATATTCCTTTTAGTGTTACAACACATATATATACATGCCAAAGCATACATAAAACCCAATCCATTAACCCTGGATTAGAACATAACCGTAGTTCCCTTGACCGGATCTACAAAATACCAGGGGCCGAAAACCATCGTACCCCAAAACCATGTGCAAACTCATGCACAAAACATGGGTGGGTCCACATATGAGTGGGACCGCATACCAAAAAAAAAAATCGCCGGGGGGCTGCCGCCCCCCCTGTGACCGCCCTGCTGCGTCCGGCGCAACGTACAACGCATGGGGCTAATCGTGGAAAGAATATAACACATACCCAACATTCTCCCACTTGTTGTTTTCTTTCCACAGGGGGCCACAGGAGAGCTTAGTCATTGGGCCAATTATTCAACACCCATTGTTTCTCTACACCAAGAGAACTTCTGAGTGCTCACAGACTTCGTCAATGCATCTGCAACATTCTTCAAAGTGTCCACCTTTACTAGAAACACCCTTTTAGCCTCAACCATATCTCTAACAAAGTGATATTGAACATCAATGTGCTTTGTCTTTGAATGATAAGCAGGGTTCTTAGCCAAGAAAATTGCACTTTGGCTATCACAGTCTATCCTTATAGCTTGTTGTGCCAACCCCATACTTGAACACAATCTTTGCAACCAAACTGCTTCCTTGCTTGCATGAGTGGCTACTATGTATTCTGCCTCTGTAGTTGAAAGAGCCACTACAGACTGTCTTTTACTCATCCAACTGACTGCGCCTCCAAATAGGCTAAATACATACCCACTTGTAGATCTTCTTTGGTCCAGATCTCCAGCCCAGTCTGCATCAACAAAACCATGAATGTCCAACATTCTTTCCAATCCTGGTCTTCCCTGGTAGCACAAGCTATAATCACTAGTGCCACGTAAATATCTGAAAACCCGCTTCACTGTTGTCCAATGCTCCTTCCCTGGGTTTGACATAAACCTGCTCAATACTCCCACTGCATGTGCAATGTCTGGTCTAGTACAGACCATTGCATACATCAAACTACCCACTGCACTTGCATATGGAACACGGGACATATCCTCCTCTTCTTCTTGTGTCTTGGGACACTGTTCAGCAGACAGCTTTACACCTACAAGAATAGGAACATTCACCGGTTTACTATCCTGCATATTGAACCTCTGCAATATAGTCTCGACATACTTCCTCTGGTTTAACCAGAGCTTCTTCTTTGCCCGATCTCTCTTAATTTCCATGCCCAAAATATAGTTTGCAGCACCCAGATCCTTCATGTCGAATTTGGAGAACAGTTGGGTCTTCAAATCTTGGATAATTTCTTTGTCATTTCCAATCAACAACATATAATCCACATACAAGACCAAATAAATAACACGGTCACCAATTAATTTAAAATAAACACGGTGATCCTCCTTGCTTCTGGTGAAGCCAAGTCCCCGTATATAGGTATCAAATTTCTGATACCACATCCTTGGTGACTGTTTTAACCCATACAGAGACTTCTTCAACCCGCATACCAGTTCTTTCTTACCCTTCACCATAAAGCCTTCAGGTTGCTTCATGTAGATCTCCTCTTCTAGATCCCCGTGAAGAAATGTTGTCTTCACATCCATCTGTTCTATCTCAAAATCAAATGCAGCAACAACAGATAAAAGTAATCTAATAAAAGTAACTTTGGCAACAGGAGAAAAAATATCACCAAAATCAATTCCTCGCACCTGAGAATAACCTTTTGCTACCAACCGAGCTTTGTATTTCTCCACCTTGCCTTCTACATTTATCTTCTTCTTAAACACCCATTTGCTCCCGATGGGCTTCCTTCCAGCCGGCAACTCCACCAGATCCCATGCCTCATTTTTGTGCAAGGATGCCATTTCATCAACCATGGCCTCCTTCCAGAGTTTTCCATCCTCTGAATCTACTGCCTCCCTGACAGTTCTGGGTTCATCATCAGTTATATTTAAGGCAAAACCTGAACAGAAAGCAGATGGACTATACCTTTCTGGTTGCCTTCTTTCCCGAACTGATCTTCTCAAAGCTGGAGTTTGTGGCTCTTCATCTTCTGAGTCTTCTTCTATTATAGAGTCTGATTCATCCTCCTTTAGCTCAAACTCTATCTTCTCAGGTTCCTTTGGTAGGACTTCATGTTTAACAACATCTTTCACTTCTCTAAACACCACATCTAGGCTGTACACAACCTTCCTTGTTTCTGGGTTCCAAAGCTTGTAACCCTTTAAACCATCCTTATACCCAATAAAGATGCACCTTTCAGATTTATTATCCAACTTGGTCCTTTTCTCCTTTGGAACATGTACATACGCATCACATCCAAATACCCTTAGATGTGAAAGAGAGGGTTTCTTACCAGTCCATACCTCATGTGGGGTCTTATCCTCCAACGCTGATGAAGGTGATCTGTTAACTAAGTAACATGCAGTCTCCATTGCCTCTGCCCAGAATTCTTGTCCTAACCTGGTACCACTGAGCATGCTTCTTGCCTTTTCCATCAGTGTTATGTTCATTCTTTCTGCAACTCCATTTTGCTGCGGTGTGTATGGAGTAGTCTTCTGTCGTGCTATACCACACTTCTTACAAAAATCTTCAAATTCCTTCTTGCAGAACTCCCCACCATTATCTGTCCTCAGTGCCTTTATCTTCTTCTCTGTCTGGTTTTCCACCAGAGCCTTAAATTCTTTAAATTTGTCAAAGACTTCAGATTTCTTCCTCAAGAAATATATCCATGTATTCCTTGAGAAGTCATCTATGAATGAAACATAGTACACATAATTTCCCAGTGATGGAACTGACACAGGTCCAAACACATCACTATGCACAAGTTCTAATATCTTGTTTGCCCTCTTAGCACCAGAAGGAAAACTCACCCGATTCTGCTTCCCATATACACAATGTTCACAGAAATCGAAATCCAGAGAACAATTAGACATACCTTCTACCATACCATCTCTATGCAGTATCCGAAGGCTCTTCTCTCCAATATGTCCAAGCCTTTGATGCCATAGCATGGTCTTTTCTCCAGAGACAGCTAGACTTTCCGTCCCACTTTCAGGAACCACAGAACTGTTACACCCATCAATAACAGTGCTACCTTATAGCTTGTACAGAGTTCCAGTCCGAACTCCCCGCATTAATACCAGTGCTCCCCGAACCATCTTGCAGGCATCTTTCTCGAACACTGTTTTTACACCTGCATAATCCATCTTGCTTACAGAAATCAGATTTCTGGCCAATGCAGGAATATGCAGAACACAAGGAAGTGTTCTAATCCTTCCACCTTGCAGCTTCAGCTTGACCTTTCCATGTCCAACGATTTTGGCCTTCCTATCATCCCCTAGGAAGACATCACCACCATCATATTTCTCATACTCGCAGAACCACTCCCTATGGGGAGTGAAGTGAAAGGATGCACCTGAGTCGATCAACCATGACTCATGATCTACATGTGTATTTGAAGAAGAAGCCAAATACACATCCCCACCTTCATCCGAGGTGGTTTTTTCCTCTGCAGAAGGAGCATCATCAGATCCCTTTCCTTTCTCGGGAGCTTTAGATCTGCACTCCTTTTTGTAGTGCCCTTCCTTTCCGCATTTCCAGCATACCTTTACAAACTTTCCAGGAGATTTAGATCTCCCTCTAGATTTGGATCTCCCACTCAAAACCTTATTCTTGTTTCTGTTTTGGGACCTTCCTTGTACAGATAAGGCATCTCCATTCTGGCCCTCCATATTTCTCCGTCTCATTTCCTCCGACAGTAAGGCTGAGACAATGTCATCAAAATTCAAGGTAGTTGTATTGCTACCTATTGCAATAACCAGACTATCCCACGAGTTTGGTAGAGAACACAACAAACTGATGCACTTATCTTCATCTGAGATTTTAATATCAACAGATGACAACTGACTTACCACAGTATTGAAGGCATTTAGATGCTCTGTCACCGAGTCTCCATCCTTCATCCTCAGGTTATACAGCTTTTTCCACAGGAACAACTTATTCACCAGAGACTTAGATTGGTACAAAGTCCCAAGTTTTTCCCACAAATTCTTCACCGTAGCTTCCCTAGATACATTCAACAATACTGAATCTGACACACACAACCGTATTGTGCTCTTGGCCTTCCGATCCAGTTTCTTCCAGTCTTCATCTGACATTGCCGTTGGTTTAGTACCTGGATCTACCACGATCCACTGATCTTTATCCACCAGCAGATCCTCCATCTTGAGCTTCCACAACTCAAAACTCTGACCATTAAATTTCTCGATCTCTATCTTTCCGTCGCTTGCCATCTTCTTTCACCGCAAGAATCGATCTCGCAGATCTCCCACTAAACTAGGTCTACCTCAGGCCCGAGCAAAAAAAACCCTCAATAGCAAAGGCATCCCCTTGAAGCCGAAACAGCTCTGATACCAAATGTAGGTTTTAACCCTGAACAGAAATTATCTACACACGAATCTTATAACAGAAAATAAACAATAGCAAGAGCATAAAACATAAAACAGATAAACACAGAGATTTTTCCCCTGGATCCAAAATCGGGACGACCAGCTTGATTTTTCATTATAATCCTTTTAGTGTTACAACACATATATATACATGCTGAAGCATACATAAACCCCAATCCATTAACCCTGGATTAGAACATAACCGTAGTTCCCTTGACCGGATCTACAAAATACCAGGGGCCGAAAACCATCGTACCCCAAAACCATGTGCAAACTCATGCACAAAACATGGGCGGGTCCACCTATGAGTGGGTCCGCACACCAAAAACAATTTCGTCGGGGCACTGCCCCGGACCCCAATAGTGGGGGCTGCCTCCCCCCTTGTGATCCCCCTACTGCGCCCAGCGCAACGTACAGCGCGTGGGGCTAGTCGTGGAAAGAATATAACACATACCCAAAACATAAAGGAAACGAAATTAAGTTGCCATAAACTAAACTAACTTCTTGAGAAGCTCAAGGTCCTCTTGGTATATATCAAGAAAAAAATGAGGGGAATTTGAGGGTAAATGGGTTGTAAACACGATGTAAAGAAATGAATGTGGCTCTAACTCAAGTATGTAGAATATCCAAACTCCCAATCCTACATGAATTAATGTTATGGGTGTCAAAATTCAACAATGGTAATGATTATTCTAGGGCACCCATGGAAGAAAGGTTTTATCACTTGATAGACATAAAATGCAAAAGATGAATAGGTTGATCCATCTACCAAAGTGTGGGGGTTCTTGTAGGCAATTCCTGGGGAATGAAAGGAAAATGAAATTAACCAAGGGGAAGTGCTCTATTTTAATGGAGACCCATATCCATGGATAAATATGGTTATACATGGTGAAATTATAATCATAAGTCAACACGTATGAGAGAAAGTGGGTCCCAAGTAAGCAGGATAGACAAGTAGAATTCATATAAAATAAGAACTTTCTTTAATGCTTCTTAGAAAAATAACTTCTAGGTAAAATAAAAATAAAAAATATGAGAACACCCTTTTGAAAGGATGAAAGCTATGATTCTAATGGTGTATATGGTGCCAATTGGAGTCTATATGAGCACATAATGGCTAAAAAAATATGGTTTTCTATAAAAGGGACTACCCCTCTAAAATATAAGTCATTTGTGTACTTGTGAAGGTTTAACTTTAGAGAGGAAGAGAAGACTCTAAATTTTGGTGACCTCATTGTGGACAAAACGACCATTAGAATCAGTATTTGTTACTTTCAAGTTGGTTTCCCTACCTTAATTTTCATTATTAGTGGTCTATTTTTGAGATTATTTCTTGTATGGCCTTAGGGGACCTCTTTGCCAAGTTTTATGTCCAACACAATTATGGGTCCTTATTTCTATTAGGGGATTGTAGTAAAAGGCCCTATAGCTATGTTGGATAATGTAGGAAACACAGTTTTATTTTACATTGGTTAAAATTATATTTTGGAGCGAGAACTTGGTATGTGGATCTAAAATGGAGAATTAATGGTTAGTGAGCCAAATTTTGATTATAATGATGATACACGACTGAAAAAATGTGGTATTTTGGGGGAATGGAAGAGTTCAAAGAGCTATAGAGGGAGAAAGAGTTCATGGAAATCCACACATAGGTTTAGGGGTATTAGGTGTTGAAAGGGGCTCTAGCTTGGTATGGGTTACTTAAGTTTGTGGATAATCCACTATTGAGAGTGAGTGAGAGATTATTTCCATGGATCATGAGGTATTGGGACTATCAATATAGGATTTTGTGGTCTAGGGTCAATGTTATTCAACCAGCTCAAAAAATATAAGAAAATATAGATCAATGACTTAAAAATTATCCACTTCAATGGGGAAACGTACCTTAAAATACGCAAATGAACAATTCTTGGATGATTCAAATGAAAAAACCTACTTTCTATATATAGGAGTCTAAGGGGTCGCAATATAATTAGAGCCTACATAACAATAATAATGTAAGGGCACAACAATAACAACAATGGGCTTCTATGGGGCACAATAATAATAATATGGGGACTACATGGGCACAACAACAACAATAATGGGGTCACACTAATAATAAAAATAAGGGGATACATTAGTATTGTAGGGACCTAACATATCTCTCTTCTTCAAAAAATGTTTTCCTCAACGCTTGAGTAGTTATGGATGCTTTTGTATAAAATTCGCATCCTCCCATGTGGAATCTTTGGTGAGTAAGTTCTTCCACTTTATGAGATACTTTGAAATTTATTATTTTGTAGCTGTCGAGTCCTTGTTTCCATGAATGTTTCAGGTTCCAATATGATTTTCCTTCCTTTTCAAGTTATGGAAATATTTTTTGAACTAGGATATTGTCACCTATAACCTTCTTTAAGCATGAAACATGGAAAACTCGGCGCACTCAGGAAGATCTAGGAAGCTCCAATTTGTATGCCATAGTACCAATATTTTGCAATACCTTGTAAGGGCCACAGTACTTTGGTGATAATTTATCATCATTCTTAGCTTGCTTGAGGGACATTTTTTTTATGGTTGTAGCCGTAAAAATACCCAGTTATGTGCCAAAGAGAGTTTATCCCTTAAGATTTAGAGAACTTATTGTTGATGCTCGATGTGATATTCCACTAATTGAACCTTAGAATTTTCTCTGAAAGATGATGTGACGGATAGTGGATGATATCCATAAAGTTTCATAAATGGGGCCATTTTTGTTGCAGTATGGAAGGAAGTGTTATACCACCATTCAACGAGAGGTAACCACTTAACCCATTGTGTTTTTTTATCATATACAAACCAACAAAAATATCCTTTCAAACATTTGTTCACCATCTCAGTTTTCCCATCAGATTGAGGATGATAAGATGAACTATGAGTTAGTTGAGCACCCAAACAAGAAAATAATTTCGTGCAAAAATTTCTAGTGAAAATGGGATCTCTATCGCTTACAATAATATTTGGGTTTCCATGTAGCTTTTGAATTTTCTCCATAAATGCAGTAGCAGTTGTACTGGGTTTAAATGGAAGAGATAATTCATAAAAGTGTGCATACTTGGTAATTCTATAAAATACCACCATGACAACACTCTTTCCTTCATAATTGGGTAAAAATGTGATAGAATCCATTGAAAACTCCTCCCAACATTGAATTGGAATGGATAAATGTTGTAGCAAACCCAGGGTCTTAATTGTCTCAAATTTATTTTGTTGGCAGACTAAACATTCTGCCACAAACTTTTGAATATCATATTTAAGGCCATCCCACAAAAATTATTTCTTGAACCTATGGTAAGTTTTTAAAAATCCCGAGTGTCCTCCTAATGGAGAGGTGTGATATTCCAAAATAATATTTTTTTTGAGTTGGGAATTCTTACAAATATATAAGCAATCTCTGTACCATAATGAATAATTTTTCCAGCTAAATGTTATAAGATGTATTGGGATATTCTTGCAACTTTTGAATGAGTGTCCACACTTCTTCGTCATTCTTCCATTCTCCTTACCTTTGGTTATCAATGCGGATTGGATAATAGAAATGGCACAAAGAAATTCTTCCACATCCTCATCCTTTCTTGAGGTAGTTGCAACAACATTTAGCTTCCCTTGTTTGTAGATGATTTCAAAGTCATAACCTACAGTCCGGTGGATATTGGTGGCCACCCGCCTATTCCACTTGGGCCCCCACCATTGTCTCTTTCATTTTTTCATTTTCGGCATAACTTACTATTTTTAGCAGTTTTTCGGGTCCTGAACTTCCGGAGCCGTTTTGAGGCCCTAAACGACGTTTTTTGGACATCGCGCCTCTAGCGAATATCATTCCGTTTTGGAATGATATTTGTGGCGAAATTTGTAGTCCTCGAATAGAGCTTTCTAATGATGTATCATGTGCGTCAAACGGAGATAGTATACCAAAGTTACGCCCCTGGGAAGTTGAAACACCAATTTACCCAAACGGGGCCCATAGTTTTGGCGCTTCATCTCCTAGGGTTAGGTTTTTGGATGTTTAGGGTTCTCCATTGTTTCTCAATAATAAATAGGCCCTCGAGCCTCATTGTAACTGAGTTCAGAGGCCTGTAGCCGCCACATCTCTTCTCAGAGATAGCTACCAGTGCCCTAGCTAGTTTTATTTCCATTTTGTCTGTAAGCAAATTTCAGTTCTTTGATATTAATGAAATGAAGTGTTATTTCCGCTGCATCTCTGTTTTTATGGTTATATGTTTATTCTGTTGCGTTCCTGCATAAATCCGGATCAGTGGTATCAGAGCGGTCTGCTTTTTCTCGATCCTTCTTTGCATGTCCCCAACGAGGTCGGGGTATAAGGAGCTAGGGCTCGATCTGGTGGAACCTTTGCAAGATCAACCTCGCAAACCTCGACGGACGCCCATGGGGGACGAAAAGAAAGATGAGGGAGCAAGAGATCCTATCAAAATATTGCTCGAGGAGGCCCTCGAAAAACAAAGGAACGCGATGATGGATAGCTTTGCTCAGATCCTTCAACGGATGCCCACCGGCGGCGCATCTGCATCCAGTAGCCACTCTGGAGTTGCGACTCCCTTTAAGGTACAAGTAAATTTTCACATTCCCATATTTGAGGGTCAAATAGACGCAGATGCCGTAGATAGATGGTTGAATCTATTAGAAGGATATTTCTCTGTTCATGACTTTTCAGACCGGGAGAAGATTATTTTTGCACTCCTCAAAGCTACCCCCCATGTTGAGGACTGGTGGGAAACCTACTGTGAGAACAAGGACCAGACAGAACCCTCTCTGTTCTCGGCCGTACCAACTTGGAATTCTTTCCGAGACGCCGTCAAGGAACATTACTATCCCGTGGGGAGCTATGAGGACAAGTACATACAATGGACCACGCTGCGACAACAAAGGGATCAAGATGTGCACGAGCTGACGAATCTGTTCCATACCCTGCGCACAAAGTTGGGTATCAAGGATTCAGAGAAACATTTGGTGCTAAAGTATCGCAGTTGTCTGCACAGATACATTCAGGAGGAAATGGAGTTCCTCGACATCTCCTCGCTTGGTACGGCATGCCGGTATGCTGCCAAGATTGAGCAGAAATTCAAACAGAAGAAGCGAGACTTTGGATCTGCGAATCAAAAGCAAGGGAAAGGTGCTTCCAAACCGCAGAACAAAGGACAGAGCCAAGGCATGGCGGCTAAAGACAACCCGTCGAAGCCACAAGAAAAGAACAGCACCGCAAAGCCAAAGAAGGACACGGGAAAGTGGTGTGAGTTCCATAAGAGCTCCACTCACAACACAAGTGAGTGTCGGGCCAAGCAGTCGCTAGTGGCCGAGATGAGGGCTTCGGAGTCAGATGCATGCTCTGACTCCAAATCAGAACCTGAAAAGGGGAATGAAAAAGGGAAACAGATTATTGATGCAGAGCCCAACGCCACTGTTGCCACTACAAAGGTCCAGAAGGAGGAACCGGAAGATCCAAAGGAGGAGGAACGTCTCTTCCACTCCCAGATGTGGGTAAAGGGCTCCCCTGTATAGTTCATTGTCGACAATGGGAGCCAAAAGAACCTCAT